>CM019149.1:154357623-154399147 GCA_009733165.1 Naja naja
AGTTTCTAGCAACCTGGCAGCTCGAAAACATGCAGATGTGAATAGATAAATAGGTACCATTTTGGTGGAAAGATAACAGCCCTCCATGATGTCATGCTGGACCACATGACTGTGGAAATATCTTTGAACATTGCTAGGTCAATTGCCTAGAAACAGAGATAAGCACCACCTCCTATAGTTAACAATGACTAGTGGAGTAAAATCCACAGGGACTTTTTTAAAATATCTCCCCTATAAAAAATTGTTTTTAAACAATCTGGGTGGCTTACAAGATATAAGTAAACATGATTCAAATATTAGAACTGTACAGAATATAAAAACTATACTAAAATGTACTCGTTCTGTGAACAAAATCCATACCCTTAAAAAAAATAAAGTTTTTTAAAAAATTCAATAGGATCATTAGGGCCTGGGGTGTTCAGTGATGTACCATATGGTTTTTCAAATGCTTTTGGAGAAATCTTAAGTTCCTCAGTAAGGCTGCTAACTGGATGAATTCTCCTGAAGGCATCTGACCTCCCCTGCTATGCAGGACTTTATTGCAGAAGTCTTGTGAGTGTATACTTAGAGAACCCTTTATGTTGTAAACATTCAGTAATTCAGTCTTGGAATCTCAAGCATGGATCCTCGGGGTGAGGTACAATACATCTATCTCCATTGAAATTTACATGTAGGAGAAGGAGCCAAACCGAGAGGCAATTTCTAAAAGGTCTAATGAATGAATTCCATATTTTTAGCACAGGAAACATTTTATAAAAGGTTGGGGGTGGGGGAACCATTACAGTCAGATGAAATTTTGGTCCCAGCCATCCTGCATTTCATTCACTTTCTTTTCCCATTTAGTTGTGTAGCCTTGTGAAATCTGAAGCATAAATATTTTTTAGAAACCATCTTGTGCCGCTGTTCTGGCAGTTCATAAGAGGGAAGCAAATGGTTAGTTATTTTATCCGTTATTGTGGTATTTTATCACTTTAAAAATAGGTGCTATGGATCTTGCCTTGAGGGAGGCACATGTTGCTCTTTCTCAAGCAAAACCAGTCTGTTAACTTTCATTAGCCGAAATGGACTTTTTTTTTATATATAGGCCCTTCTCAAGACTACTTTGGGATACAACCCAGTGTGCTCAGCAATAGCCTTCATTCCATTGTATATGCCTGCTTATTACTAAGCGGCATTTTTACAAAGTCAGCTTATTGCCCCCAACAATCTTGGGTCCTCAATTTACCTACCCCGAGGATGGAAGGCTGAGCCAACCTTGAGCCTCTCTGGACCAGGCATTTAACAGCCTCCCCTCCTCTCCTCTCCTCTCCTCTCCACTCTTCTGCCTTCTCCTCTCCTCTCCTTTCTTGCCCAGCCCAGCCCAGCCCATTTTCCTGCCAGCTCTTTGAAGTAGGCAAGATCAAGAATCAGGAATAGTAGGAATTTTGAGCTGTTTTTTAAAAAAATGTTGTAGGATAGAATAGCAGAGTCTTGAAAGCCATCAGAGTTTCTCACTGCCCCTTCTTAACAAAATGAAAACCAAGTTATTTTGATTTTCATTCTTGTGCTTTCCTATTTCTTTGGACTGAGTCAACTTTCCTGAAACACCTCTTCAACTCCTCTTTTCTCTTCCCTCTTCCCAAGGCCACACCAACCTTCTTTCATAACATCTTGTCCAGAGGTGGTATTCAGCAGGTTCTGACCAGTTCTGGAGAACTGGTAGCAGAAAATTTGAGTAGTTCAGAGAATCGGCAAATACCACGTCTGACTTTACAGTATCCTTCCCCTGCCATGCTCACCAAGCCATGCCCACAAAACCGGTAGTAAAAAACAATTGAATCCCACCACTGATCTTGTCCATCATCAACATCACTTCTAAGTGCAAGGATGGGCCAGGAAATGCATCAAAGGCCTCGACACATAAGCAACGGCCCCTCTCCCAAGAAGATGGACCTGGCAGCTGATCAAGATCAATCCTTAAGTCTAACTGCTTCCCATCTAGATGGAACTGGAAAGTGCCCCTTCATCTTTTCCCTATTTCCAGGTCTAGGTCTATACTCCATCACAGCTGCTCCCAAAGGAAGCTGCAATGGGGGAAGCTTGGAATTTGGGGGCTTCCCACAGAAATTTCATTTTTATAATCTATTATTGAAAAGAAGCTATATCAAATTGCATTATACAAGTATCTTGGTGCAGCTGGCTGCCTGGCTAAGCGGGAAGGCCACCAATCTGCTCACTCTAAGTTTTTCATTTATTTACTGATATGATACCAAAGAGGGAAGAGCATGTGCCTTGGGCTATTGCTTGATAATGCCACTGCTTCAGCTACATCAAGAGCCCAGGATGGACCACTATTTCTCTGATTCTGCTGCCTGAAGCAACTTGTTCCTGCTGACTAATGATAAGTTCAACTTAACCTCACAATCGTACAGAGTTGTCTGCCAAGATTCTTAGTGCATCCCACCATTTTTTAAAAATAATCTCAGGACAGTTATTTTTCTTTTGTTATCAACAAATATATCAGGGGATTTTATCAGAGAGTTGGTGGAAGTAAAAATAGTGATTTCAAAGCTATTTTATTCACACCGGACTGTTTGGATTCTTTTCTCAGCAAATATTATTAGAAAAACCCAAATATGATTTATTTTAAAAGTTTAACATTTTAATTTCTGCACCTGGTTTCAGTTTATTTTTAAAAAATGTTCCCTTACTTTGTTGGGTAAGTGAGATATGCACAAAGCTCATTTGCTAAATTATTAATGGAAGAAATAACCAAACAAAATGTAAAGGCAAACAGGCTATTTAAATCCTTTTGTTGGAACTACAGGATCAGCTTCATGTTTGTTACTAGATCTATACCTAAAAAGTCCTGTGTCGTGCAGATGGTAGATTTAAAAATAGGAAAAATACTGGTTTTGCCAGCTGCATTTTAGGCTGGTTTGATCACAAAGATTACACTGGTTTTGCTAGAAAGAGTTTCAGTTCATTGTAGTTTTGTAATGGGAAGAAGGAATAACCTTGAAGAACAGAAGGAAGAGTCAAAACCAAGACAATTGTCAAGCAAACTAAGTCTAAACCTTGGACTGAACTGTAATTTGAGAAGGCATCTCACACTTGACCCTCCATGATTTTCATCAAGATAAATGGAAGATGGAATGCATTCAGACTTGGAAGATTTTGTTACTGTAACATTACATTATTTCTTCTTCTTCTTCTTCTTCTTCTTCTTCTTCTTCTTCTTCTTCTTCTTCTTCTCCTCCTCCTCCTCCTCCTCCTCCTCCTCCTCCTCCTCCTCCTCCTCCTCCTCCTCCTCCTCCCTTCTTCTATGAGAGCCTGTTTGATCTGGTGGTGAAGATTCTGTGCTAGAAAGTGGAAGACTGTGAGTTCTAGTCTTGCCTGAGGCATGAAAGCCAGCTGGGTGAGCTTGGGCCAGTCACTCTCTCTCAACCCAACCCACCTCACAGGACTGCTGTGGGGAAAATAGGAGGAGGAATGGATTATTAGATATGTTCATTGTCTTGAGTTATTTATAAAATAATAAAGATGGGGTATAAATAAACAAATATAATAAAAGTAGTGGTAGAACTCATAACTTTGATGAACCTTGAAGGGCTGACACATTTTCACTGTTTTTAGTCAGGACACCATTTTCCTATTTCTTTGCCATTTTCCTACTCCACAAGTTGTTTCAAAGTGCAGGCATCTATGACCCCCATGCTGCCAGATTAAAGAGACTGGTTGGTGGCTGTTCTTCCCACTAATAATCAACATTTAGTGTAAGGGGAAACAAAACCTAGGGAGGCCATCAGAGACTTCCTTGACCTTATCCCACATTAAAATTGTTATGACAGCACCACCCAGCAAAACAGGGTTAGGTAATCAAAGCAAAGATTTTGGACTGACATATTTTTCTACCAGTTCAAAGACTGGTGGGCTGCACACAGTCTGTCATGTGGCTGTTTCTAGAATAGCAATGATTTATATCAGCAAAGCATCTGAGCCTTTAAAAAAAAGTTATAGTATCAATAAATCAACTCATTTCCTAACTTCACTAACACAGCCACCAAGAGACACATTGTTATGTGAACCCAGTGGCTTAAGCATCAGAAGGTACACTGCTTTTCTTACACCAATTCATTGTTGTTTTTTTTAAAAACCAAACACTAATCGTATCTCACTTTTTCACCCATCCATTCCTCCTAGCAAGTACGCAACACAGACAAAGATTCCAGAAGAACAATAAAGGTTTCAGTTTCTTTTCAATCACAAATCACCCCAAAGTGTCTTTGAAATACAAGATGTATGTGTAGTTATGTCTCAGGTTTGAAGTTTTGCTACGATCCTTAAATGGCATGAAGCAGCTTGATGGAGGCTCCTAAGAAACACAGAAAATACCTATGACCACAACCACTTTGGGCCCCCTTCTCTTGAGTTAGGTAAATGGGAAGAACCAGCACCTCTAGCAGAAGGCTCCATTTAGCCATAAACGGGCTCAATCTCAAAGCAAAGCATTAGCTGAAGCTACATGTTTGAGTGCATACACTAAATAGTGTACCTGACCCCATTGTCCAGTCAATAGAGCATCCCCAACCCCTTCAAGCTAAGTCTACATCACACAGGGAAACTAGGAAACAGCACTGAAATGCTGAAGAATAAGCCCACCCAGACAAAAATGATAAATTTAAAGCAATATTTAACTGATGCAATGGAAAGAGGCATAATCTATTGTGATACAGTCAAAGGTAGGCTTGCTCATAAAACACACCAGGACAACCACCATTTGAGTTCTCACAGCATGCATGTGATACACGAATCCAGCAATGAAGGTTAAGAAGAGAGAAGGCCAATCATAATTAGGTTTGAATTTCATGGTGGCTTTCTCAGCCTTTCTCATGACTTCAAGGCGGAGGTGAAAGAACCATATGTTTTACACTGATCTTCTTGGAGGAGGATCTTGCAGTGATTAAGCAATGATTAATGAACACACAAAATCTACAAAACTATGGTCAGTTCAAATGGCATGTCTTTATTTATATACATTTTATTCTGCAACTAAAGCATACATGAGAAATGCCATTCCTGGCTCTTTGGTAGCAGGAGGTTTAAGAGCTCATTCTTTTAAATTCAGTCGCCTTCCAATCCTGCTATTTCAAAACTTCTGCTGCCATTTCTGTGTGGTCTTGTTGCGTCCACCTGTGCGTGAACTTGAGCAGATTAGCTCAAGTTCACACACAACACAAGCCATGTTAGCATGTTTTAATAAATCAGCTTTGAAGAGCTCTTGTTTTCCCAAAGTGAGCTGCCTCAAGCTCACCTGCTAGCAAGACCGACAAACTAAAGCACAGCAGCTTGTCCTTGGATTTGCTTCTGTTTACATGACATGTGAATCATGATGCTTGACTTCTCTTTCTTGGTCAGTTCAGAAATCAAGTCTCAATAAATTATGGTTGCTTGCTCTGACTCATCAGACAGAGAACAAACTAAAACTCTTGGTTCATGTGCCAATGATCAAATGTCTTACTGAAGAACAACAAAAAAGAAGTTTCCTTTGTGGGAGGTTGGATATTCCTTAGGACTGTTTCTAAGGACAAAAACAGGCAACAAGAGTAATTAAGTACCCACATTGTTCATTCCAAAAAAGATTTCCTCCCAGTTTGGTCTTGTAGATCACAAATGCAGCCATAAAGGAAAAAAAAACTCTTGGGAATCATTGCAAGGAAAACAATTTTATAACACCTATATAATACCTATGTTTGGATTCCATGCTACCTCCAAATATACCCACATGCAAGTAATTTGGGTTATGGCCATGAGAGTTAACAGGTCCTAGAATTCGCTGCCATGACACCTAAAGGAATACAGGCAGTCCTCAATGTGCAGCCATTTGTTTAGTGACCATTCGAAGTTACAACGGCACTAAAAAAAATAACTTATCCCCATTTTTCACATTTATGACCATTGCAGTATCCTCACAATCATGTGATCAAAGTTGGCAAGTAGTCTGTATTTATGATGGTTGCAGTGTCCTGGGGTCATGTGATGACCTTTTGTGACCTTCTGACAAGCAAAGTCAATGGGGAAGCCAGATTCACTTAACAGCTATGTTACTAGCTTAACAATGGCAGTGATTCACTTAACAACTGTGGCAAGAAAGGTCATAAAATGGGGCAAAACCCACTTAACAACTATTTCACTTGGCAAGATAAATTTTGTGGTCACAAGTCAAGGACTACCTGTATCCTATAATCAAGAGGATTACCTCATCTTAGAACTCTATTGAACAATCAATGCTGTTCTTTCCAAGATACTAAAATCTTTCATCCATAATAGAATAGCCAGTCACAATTTCAGATTATTCCCTGCCAGGGTGAAATGAAGGATATTTTCATGTGCTAAATCTACCATGTGCTTTATGTGTAATGTGATAATATAACTCAAGAATGGATGTTACTATCTGTACATTTAAAAACTTTTTCTCTTTGGCATGAAAGAAATCTGATTGTCCTGCAGACTATCAAAGTTCTCAAAATTTCTCGTGTCTGGTGCCACCATCTGAACCAAATTAGTGTCATGAAACTAAGATTTCAAGGCAAATAAAAATACTATATCATCTTAATAAAAGCATCATGTGGCATGGGAAAATGAAGGCAAGAAAGATATAATTTAATAGGCCTTGCTCCAGCTCCTCTTACTGCAAACTGAAATTTAAAACTACTAAGAGAAGGCACACGTCAGCAGTCACATAATCAATCTGCTACAAATATTGGTACTGGGTTTTTTTTTAAAAGCTCACTTTAGACAAAAGCCTTTGGAAACAATATGGACACAAATAACCCTCCTGGCTTTGAATGGTGTGTGGCAAGCAATTTCTCTCTCATGCACTGTCTTTCCCTCTCTGATGGTATACTCTTTGTTTTGTGTGCATGTGTGTATGCATATTGTTATGTATGCAGGTTTGAATGTCATTGGTTTAGTTTGAACTGTTCTTGTAAAATGTCAGAAATGATTGGTTTAAAAAGTGCGGGAAAATCCTGCACTCTGATTGGCTGGCAACTGCGGCTGCTGGCTATAAGTAGCAGCCGCAGCCCAGCCAAATCGGGTCTGTTATGAGCTGTAGTCACTAATAAACTCTTCACTGAAGCACTCGCCTGACTCTTCATGCAAACTTAACACTGGCGGCGAAGGTGGGATCATTTCCGAGAAGACGACGAGAAAACAAGCTGAGAGAGATGGCTGCGCTGAACACCCCCAGCCCGTTCGATCCAACGGCAGAAGACTGGGACTCGATGCGGATCGTTTCAAATGTATTTGAGGGAAATGATCTCGCCGACATTTCCGAAGCGGAAGAGGGCGGTCTTTCACGCACTGCAGTCCGGCAGTTTTCAAGATGGCGAAGGCATTGGCGGAGCTGCAGATGTGAAGGTAATGGAATGGCCTGACTTAGAAAAGCTTTAAGAGCCCATTACGCCCAAAGTATCGTGCCTCATTAAGAGACATGAGTTTTACCGCCGGATCAAGGGGAAAGCGAAAACGCGAACGACTGGCAAGTTTAAGAGACATTGGGGTGCATGCGAGTTTAACAACTTGGAAGAGGCCATGCGCAATCGATTTGTTCTAGGCCTCAAAGACAAGGTGCTTCAGAGCAAATTATTATTAAAACCTAAGATCACGTTGAAGGAAGCCATAGAAGAGGCCTCCTCAGCAGAAGCCACCAAGTCCTCAGCAGCAGCCATGAAGAAAATTAACAAGGCTTCAAGCCATCCTGATGTGGAAAAGTCCACAACAACTCATTGCACGCAAATAGATTCTGAGTCAGACTGTAGTGAGGTGGAGGAAGGAATTTATAGACTCAGAATGGAGAGGAAAAAGGAAGACCTGGGAAGAAAGAGGCAAGATTTTTACTGCAGAGGTTGTGGGGAAGCCACCCCGACTGAATGCAAGTTTCTTGATACCATCTGCCTCCGTTGTGAAAAAAGAGGTCATCTAGCAAGAGTCTGCAAATCATCCAGAACTCCACCACACAGAAGAAAGTTTCTGACAAAGAATTCAAGCCTAACAACTTCAGTGAGAAAATGGGGCAACACAGAAGCAAATGGGAAGAATGAAACTCATCAAACAGTCACCATTGGTCATTCTTCACCCTTAAGAAGCAGAAAAGTACATGTGAAGGTACTAATTGAAGGAAAGCCTTGCCAAATGGAAGTGGACTCAGGCTCCTATTTATCTATGGTGTCATGGGACACTATTCACAGACTACTTCCCAACATTCAGAAGAAACATTTCCAGAAGCAAGCACTGACTCTTAAAGACTACCAAGGGAACAAGATTCCAGTAGTTGGAACAAGAGAATTCAACGTGAAGTTCAAAGGCCACACCAAACGCTTGCCCCTGACCATCGTGGACAAGGACCGCCCAAGCTTGCTGGGACTTGAGTGGTTCAATCCACTAGGCATCGAGGTGACTGGCATCAATCACATGAGCAACACTGAATGGGAGGAGGCCTTGAAGTCTGAGTTTCCAGAGGTCTTCAGCGACGGATTGGGCAAGTATATGGGGACCCCTATCACTTTCCACCTAGATCCCAAGGTACCACCAATTCATTTAAAGCCCAGAAGGGTCTCATTTGCCTTAAAGGAAAAAATTGATGCACAATTAGATAAATTAATAGCTCAAGGAGTTTTAGAGCCCACTGACCACTCCAGATGGGAGACACCCATAGTCACACCAGTCAAGACTGATGGGTCAGTAAGAATCTGTGGAGACTATAAGGGGACATTGAACTATGCGCTTCAGCAGAGCGCATATCCAGTTCCAGTGGTGCATCATTTATTACATTCACTTGGCAGGGGCACAGTCTTTGCCAAATTGGATCTGGCCCAGACATATCAACAACTAACAGTTGATGATGCCACTGCAGAGGCCCAAACCATTGTGACTCATAGAGGTGCCTTCAAATGTAAAAGGTTACAGTTTGGAGTAAGCGTGGCACCAGGCATCTTCCAAAGCCTTATGGAAAGGAGGCTCCAAGGACTGCCAGGGGTAGTGCCTTACTTTGATGATGTGTTAATCTCTGCTGAAAATGACACTCAATTACAAAAGAGACTCAGAGAAGTCCTTACCAGATTCAAGAAAGCGGGTTAAAAGTCAAGGAAGAAAAATGCACTCTTAGAACTGACAAGGTTGAGTTCTTGGGCTATATGATGGACAAGCATGGCATCCATCCTACAGATGCCAAGGTTCAAGCAATCAAAGAAGCCCCTAGACCAAAATGCAAAACAGATTTGCAAGCCTTCCTTGGACTTATTAACTTTTATCACATGTTCCTACCTCAGAAGGCAACCATTGCAGAACCATTACACAGATTGCTTGACAAAAAGTCTGTTTGGGTCTGGGGCAGGAAGGAACAATCAGCATTCAACAATATTAAAAGACTAATCACGTCTGATGCTGTACTGATATAGTTCTCTGAGAATTTGCCTGTTGTACTTACTTGTGATGCATCCCCTTTTGGAATGTGGGGGCGGGGTTGAGCCACAGGCTTCCCAGTGGGAGGGAAGCCCCTATTGCATTTTACTCTCGCACTTTGACCAAAGCAGAGAGGAATTACAGCCAATTGGACAAAGAAGCATTGGCAATTGTTGCAGCTGTCAAGAAATTCCATGAGTATCTATATGGGAGAACATTTACCATTGTCACAGATCACAAACCTTTGTTAGGCATTGTGGCAGGAGACAAATCTACACCCACTATCCTGTCACCAAGAATGCTGAGGTGGACTGAATTTCTTGCTGTTTATTCATATAAGCTCATCCACAAGCCTGGCAAAGACATTGGCCATGCTGATGCTTTGAGTTGCTGCCCACTTCCGTTTCACACTGAGGACTGTGAACCTGAGGCGCACACCTTTTTCCTAGAAACTGTTGCCAAGCTTCCAGTACACGCTGCTGAAATTGCCAGAGAGACTGCCAAAGACACTGTATTGGCTCCTGTTATAGGCTGGATTAAGAAAGGTTGGCCACTTCAAGTTCTACCTCAACTTGCCCAACCTTTTAAATCCAGGCAAACTGAATTATCTGTATTAAGAGGATGTATTTTGTGGGGTAACAGGGTGGTTATTCCTGCAAAACTGCAAAGAGAGGTTTTGGAAATGTTACATGAGGGTCATCCAGGTATTGTAAGGATGAAGGGGTTGGCCAGGAGTTATGCATGGTGGCCAGGTATTGACAAAATGGTTGAAAACTGGGTTGCATCTTGTCCCAACTGTCAGGTAGTCAGGCCTGCCCCACCTCTTGCCCCCACACAGGAATGGGAATGTCCTAGGGGCCCATGGTCTAGGATTCACAATGATTTCGCTGGCCCTATCAGAGCGTACACCTTCCTTATTATAGTAGATGCATATTCCAAATGGCTAGAGGTCATCCCTATGGCATCCACCACAACTGATGCTGTCATCAAGCAGCTTAAAAGTTTTTGTAACCCATGGGTTACCTGATGTTCTTGTCTCTGACAATGGCCCTCAATTTACATCCAACCTTTTTGAATCCTATCTAGCACAACAGGGTATCAGACATGCCCTGACTGCCCCTGGGAACCCTTCGGCTAACGGCCGGGCTGAACGCATGGTACATTTTACCAAGGAAAAGCTTCAGCAATTGGGTCCTGGGGACATCACTGAGAAAGTTGAAAAACTTCTTAGTGTTCAGCACATCACTCCTAACCCATCTAATAACTTATCCCCAGCAGAGTTGTTGATGGGTAGGAAACTTAGGTCTCCCCTTGACCTCCTTCATCCCACTTACACACCCAACGCGCCACTAGATTCCACTAGCAAAGTTCGCACGTTCAGTGTGGGTGATTCTGTTTATGCTAAGAACCTTATGGGTGAACCTTCATGGATTCCTGCTGAAATAACTCAAATCACAGGCCCTCGTTCTTACAGGGTACAAACAGAGGATGGAGTCCTCTGGAGCAGGCACATTGATCAACTTAGATCCAGGTTACCTCAGGAACATCGCAATTGTTCCTCTCTAGTTCCCATACCTAATGCCTTTTCTAGGAGGGAGGTGGAGGAACATGAGGATAATCAGCAAATAAGAATCAACCCCATGTGTAATGAGCCATTATGACAGGAACCATCCCAAAACCTGTCACAATGCCAAAATCCATCCTTACAAGTGGAAGATTGCACATCACTACCTGACTTGGGTGCTGACATTGGGCTGGAGATGGGTTGGGAGGAGAGACCAGATTCTAACAGTCTAACAGGGTCTCCTTTTACAGGAAGCCCGAGTAGGGAAATGTCAACAGACACATTTCCTCTCTCATTGGGTGGGAACATTAAAACTTCTGAACCACGAAGGTCTCAACGTACACGTAAGAGCCCCACCTATTTAAAAGAATACATTAGATAGGTTGGGGTTTGAGTATGGACTGAACCTAGTGGGGAGGGATGTTATGTATGCAGGTTTGAATGTCATTGGTTTAGTTTGAACTGTTCTTGTAAAATGTCAGAAATGATTGGTTTAAAAAGTGCGGGAAAATCCTGCACTCTGATTGGCTGGCAACTGCGGCTGCTGGCTATAAGTAGCAGCCGCAGCCCAGCCAAATCGGGTCTGTTATGAGCTGTAGTCACTAATAAACTCTTCACTGAAGCATTCCGTGTCTGACTTTTCATGCAAACTTAACACATATACTCTCTGTTTCTCTTTCTATGTATATGAGGAATCCCATTCACCCTGCTTTCTTTCATATCTGCCTGTCTATCTATCTGTTTTCTGGAGACAAACAGATAGACAGACATAGAGAGGGAGAAGGAGAGAGAAAGGGGGGGCATGAAGGGTGGGTGGGATTCCTCATTTACAATTATTTCATGACAGATGCCAGAAGATGAAATGTAACCCTTAGTTTTATAACATCCTTATAAAATGATCACAGGAAGCTGCTCTTTAGACACTATTATGGGGTGCTGCTTGAGAAAAAGGATAAAAAGAAAAAAAACCTGGTAAGATCACAGAAATACACTTAAAGAGGACAAAATAAAGAGGACTAAATTACAGAGTAGCAAGAAAATGCATACCATATACCAAATAAGAATATAATCTACCCCCTCCCTTTTTAAAGCTAAGAGCCAAAATAGATACTTTATAAGGAACGATATGACTTTTGCAAGATCATTGCATCTCCCTAGAAAGGGCTATTAAAAGAGGCATGATGGGAAAACATTACAGAGACAAGTTACCCATGCATGCTTGCAAGCAATGAAGTGCAAAAAAGGAGATCATGAGCCTGATAGGACCAAAACATGAATCTTTTACTTGCCATTAGAAGGGACAGGAGGAAGGAAGGAAACAGCCATAGTCATATCTGTTTCTGTAAAAGCCAGTTATGATCTGAATAGCAATGCTGGAAATGAGCAGGGATGTTACCAACACTCAGATAAATCTGAATTTCAGCAGTGGGTTAGAGGACATCCCAGGCAGGAAGCAGACAAGAACTTTATTGCTGTGTTAAACAAGAATGAATTAGTAGCAGGAAGCTCATAAGTGGTCCAGTCCCACTGAGTAAAAAAAAAAACGATAATGATGCTACCTCATAAAGCCACATTAGGCATTGGCCAATAGTCAATAATGTCAGTAACCTTCATTACTATATGAGATGGAAAATACCTGGATACTGACCAGGAAATAGCCCATTTATATATTGTATTCCCTGCTTCACACAAGACCTGGCAAGAAGGAGAGAGTTCTAATGGAGGCATCTCCCTTTCTTTTTTGGACAGGGAAGGTGCGTTACAGATGAAGCTACAAGTGCTCTTGCAGTCCTGGTATTAGCAACAGCATTTAGACTTATATACTGCTTCACAGTGCTTTTACAGCCCTCTCTAAGCGGTTTACAGAGTCAGCCTATGGCCCCCAACATTCTGAGTCCTCATTTTACCCACCTCGGAGGATGGAAGGCAGAGTCAATCTTGAGCCAATCAGGATCGAACTGCTGGTAGTCGGCAGAGTTTGCCTGCAAATTCTGCATTCTAACCCTTGCCACCATGGTAAGCAGGACTTAGAATTTCTATCCCCAAATTTCTCTTCCTGAAAGGCTGGAAAAGCTAAAATGGAGGAGCTTCTGCTTCCAGGAACACAGAACATTGTACAATTTCAGTTCTCGGTGAGCCAGCTTTGCTCTGCTTTCAAACAGGCAGAGCAGGAGATTCATAATCCTGATCAAGCAGAATTGGGTCATTTCCCACTATAACAAAACCTGCATGTTTGATATTAATTAATTAATTAATAATAATTAATTATTATTATTATTATTATTATTAATTAGACTTGTTTCCCCCCCTCTCTCCCTAAGGACTCAGGGCAGCTAACAATATAAAACCCATTACAAATTTACAATAAGAAGAAATTAAACCAAATACAAGCCTAACAATTAAAATTCAATTAAAATTTAAACACCCACTAAAACAACTCCCCCCTCCCCTTGGTTAGTCCAGACCGGCCTGCTGAAACAGAGATATGACTGGATGGGCAGGTTAACAACTGAAATGCAAGTTACATTAACCAATATATACCACCTATTACATATATATTCTTGATCACTACGTTCTACCCTAGAACCAGACAATCCCTTGACTGTTGTGTAAACAGGGGAACTTGAAACCATATACTGTACCTGGCACAGTAATAGAGACCTAAGGAAAGAAGCCCAATACCATAGGTAGTTTTTATCTGCTTGGTGAGGATGGCCATTGCTGTAACAATGATCAGCCTTGACACATTTAATGAATAAATGCAATGCAATGGCTGAACTCCAAACACCCAGTCTTTTCAGCTCTATTTCTCAGGGTGCTGGACTTTGACCAGAGGTTTTTAAGGGTGGGCTTGGAGGAAAAGGAGAAAGACAACATGTTGTTCACACAGCAGGAAAACATCAACAGAACAGCAGAGTTAAATCAGCGGAGTTAATATATCCCATGAAATTGTGATTTGCTTAAATATGGTCTATTAAACAAACACAATTCCCTGAGTTTACACATCACACTATCCCACAAGCATTGTCTATAAATCATAATTTCTGAGCTCACCTACCACTCTGACTCAAAACCAAACAAATAGTATTCTAACTGAGGGCAATGTGCAAACCCAAGTCACAAGCTCATCATAAAGTTTTCATTACCTTCTTTCAGTGTTTTCTCAACTTTCATGGTGGAAGCTCTTTTTTTAACTCCATAGTTTAACCATATGGCCTTAATTGATAAGTTAATACAATATGTGAAGCCCAAACCAACAACCACATTATGTGAAGCCTACCCCTTATTAAAATTATTTGAATTAGACCAATGTGTCTTCTTGGGGCATGGTTAAATAATACTGGCTGACAACATCTGTAGGAATTGCGGAGGCAATGAGGCTGATTAATACTGAGAAACTTGGTATTCTAGTCTTGCTATTGCCTTTATGTAAAGCAGGATTTTCAAACCTTAGCAACTTGCAGACATGTGAATTTCCAAATGTCTGGGGAACCATTCCCAAGTGGCTGGGGAATTCTGGAAGTTGAAGACAATGAGTTTTAAAACAGCCAAAATTGGGAAACCCTGATATAAAGGATCACAGGTAAACAATACAAACCAAAATCTTGCCTCTCCCTAGGTTATGGTCCAGAGGTGGTATTCAGCAGGTTCTGACCAGTTCTGGAGAGCCAGTAGCAGAAATTTTGAGTAGTTCAGAGAACTGGCAAATGCCTCCTCTGACTGGAGATTTTACAGTATCCTTCCCCTGCCACTCCCACCAAGCCACACCCACAGAACCGGTAGTAAAATTTTTGAATCCCACCACTGGTATGGTCTAATCACAACTATAATGATCAATTAAGCTAAAACAAAACCAGAAATCACACAACCACGATGAACTCAACATTATGATATATTTACAGTCAACAGCTGGTGCTGACCTATAAAGCCCTTCATGGCTTAGGACCAGGATACTTGAGGGAGACCCTGCTGCCAATAACAGCTTCCCAATGTCCCGTGCGCTCTCACAGACAGGGCCTCCTTGGGGTGCCGTCGGCCAGACAATGTCGGCTGGTGACCCCCAGGGGTAGGGCCTCTGTGGGAGCACCCACCCTATGGAACCAGCTGCCCCTGGAGCTTTGGGTGGCTCCCCTCCGGTCCTTCGGGCCTGAAAACATGGTTGTTCCAACTTGCTGACCTGGACTGAGGAGGGGGATGGGGGTTTTAATTTTTTTTTCCAAACAAGTTTTATTCAATTTTTAACAATTTAAGTAAGTCTCTTTTCAGTAGACAGCATATTTCTGGGTCATCACTTTTACATGCAAATATGACAATAGTTTTATAGTATTTTTAACATTTAACTTCGTATTTTATCCCATTTTTACTTCCATTCCATTTTTTGCAAACAAAGAGCCAAACAAATTAATCCTAGTCTCAGATCTTAATCTCAATCTATGTAACCCCATTTCATTTCAAATTATTATAAATAGTTCTTAAGCATTTATATTTCTTTTTAAAAAAAACAATATATTTGCTCATCATATAAAGAATAAAGTTTATCCATATCTATCCTTAAACTATCTTCACATTATTAATGCTCTCTTATCATTTACATATTTCTTTTATCCGTCAGATTTGCCCTTTCATCACATATTCTTTCCATAATTCTAAATCAATACAAGCTTTAACACAAAAAAGAATTTAAAAACCCTAAACTTACCCCCCTTTACTACTTTGAAAGTGTCACCTCAGTGATTAACATAATAACATTATAATAATCATTCCCTTTTGACAAAAGATAGAGTAAGAAAAAAAAGAGAAGAAAAACCACATAACATTATATATCTTTTCAGTCGGGTTCTGCAACACATATCCCCCCAATTTAAAATTTATTTATAATTTCAAAGTAATAGTAAAAAATAATTAACCTTGGTTACTGACAATTCTCATTTTTAGACATCTTCAAGAATTATTTCAATTAATTCAATTTATCTAATCAACATTTACCTTTTTTTATAAGTAAAAAGTGAGAGTGTACCTTCATCTAAAAAAATTTGTTGTCAGTAGCCCCTCTATTGTTTTATATTTTAATAATTACGGTATATTCTTATTACCCATCTTCTCCATGCAGAACCCCCTTCTTAATACCTTAGCCATTATCTCTATGTAAATGAGTTTCTTTCTTCATTATATAATTCCCATATTTATCTTCTGCTCCTGTTTCTTGTTCCCCCTCCTCCTCTTTCTGCTATATCCCTTCTCCATCCAATTTGAATCCCTCTCTTTCTCATTACCTTTCTGCTCTCTTTTCTTCTGGGCCTTTCTACCTTGCCTAATTCCATAAATGTTCCCCCTTTTAATTGCTTTCTTAGATTTCATTTTTTGGCCCATCCTTCCTTCCATTTTTAATTTCTTGTATGGCCACAAAAGTT
Source organism: Naja naja (assembly GCA_009733165.1). NCBI lineage: Eukaryota > Metazoa > Chordata > Lepidosauria > Squamata > Elapidae > Naja > Naja naja. The sequence continues at coordinate 154,374,043 of CM019149.1, forward strand.
GTTATTTTCCTTATTTCTTCTTCTTTAAATTTTTTTTTTAAATCTCAACCCACGCCCAGAGTCTGTATCAATATCACCAACTAGTCCAGCAGTCTGTCTTTTATTTAAGTTCAAACTTTCACCTTCTGTAGTTCTTGCTTTTTTGTTTCAATATTTGTTTAAAATTGTAACAATTCCAATCCACAAAGGAACAAGATATTTTCCTTCTTCTTTAAATTCCAGTGTTTATCCACTGAGTGGCACTTTCTCTCACAAAAAATCTTCTCAGGGTTTTTCGAGCCTCAAACTTAAATTCTTCACCGGCTTCTACCCTTTCCGGTTTGAAGCCCTTATAGCTGTCAAAAATATTTTACTATTTTTTCCTTCACTTGATAGTCGCGCCGCTTCTTTTTCTTTTTTTAAAAAAGGCTCGCTTTTATCTTAGTCCCGGGTACCTTTGTTGATTTTACCTCCAATACTCCCGATTCTTCTGCTGTCAACTCTTTCTTTCCTCCTGCACAAATCTTAATCCAGTTGAGACCTTCTTCCAGTTGAGACCTTCTCTTCAAGGTGACCATATTGACCACCGCTTCTTGTCGTCTTCGGAGGGAAAAGACCAGACTCAGAGGGGGGAGATGTGGCTCCCCTCACTCTGTCTGGCAGCTTTCCCTTTCTCCGCCGCCCCTACGAGGCAGCTTCAGCCCCGAGCCGTGAGGATCGGGGCTCTCAGACGAAAGAGCCGGGCTGCGGTCGCGAGCGATCACAAACTGCTGCCCGTTAGCGAGAGGGCTCAACCCGGAAGTTGGGGTTTTTAATTTTAATAGTGTTATTTTAAATTAGATTATTGGGTTTCATGTTTAATCTCTTTTTAAAGTTGTATAGTATTTATATTTATAGTGTTTTTATGAGTGTATGCCGCCCCAAGTCCTTCAGGAGATGGGGCGGCATAGAAATCCAAAAAATCAAATCAAATCAACATAAAAATAACACTTAAAGAAGCATAACATCTGTAAACTGACACTTTGACATGTGACCTAACTAATAAGATTTTCTACAACATAGCTCTCTTACCTACTTTTACTAACTACCATTCTCAACATCTACTCAAAATCACTTCCGACCTGGATTATTAAATGTCACTAGGGGTGATATGATAGCAGGGTTTCACTATTTGAGGGGTTGCCACAAAGAAGAGAGAAGCGAATCTATTTTCCAAAACACCAGAAGGCAAGACAGGAAACAACAGATGGAAACTAATTAAGGAGAGAAACAATCTAGGAGAAACTTTCTAACAATGAGAACTGTTATGTATGCAGAGTTTAAAATGACTGGTTATTGTTGTAAAGTGTTTGAATTCATTTGTTGTAAAAGTGCAGGAAAACCTTGCACTCTGATTGGCTGGCAGCCGCGGCAGCCGGCTATAAATAGCTGCCACGTCTGAGCCAGTTGGGTCCGTTCTGAGCTGAAAATCACAATAAACTTTGAGTTGAAGCACTCCGCATCCTGCCTCTCTATGCGAACTTAACTCTGGCGATGAAGGTGGGATCTCCCTGAAGAGAAGGCAACGCGGAACAGAGAAGAGCGAGATGGCTGCGCTGAACACCCCCCCAGCCCCATTCGACCTGAAGAATGAAGACTGGGAGTCATATGCAGATCGGTTTCAGATGTTTTTGGAAGGAAGCGATCTAGCCGCCATTTCTGAGCAGCGGAAGAGGGCGGTTTTTCTCACGTATGGCGGTCCGGCAGTTTTCAAGATGGCGAAGCCATTAGCGGGCACAGCAGACGTGATGGCCTGATCTAGAGAGGCTTTTAAGGGCACACTACACATCCCAAGTATCGTGCTTCATTAAGAGACACGAATTTTATTGCCACGATCAGGGGGAAGACGAAAGCATAAATGACTTTGTGGCAAGTTTAAGAGACATTGGAGGTGCATGCGAATTCAGCAGCTTAGAGGAGGCCATGCAGCAATCGTGTTGTTTTGGGCCTTAAAGACAAGGTTTTGCAGAGCAAATTACTGATGAAACCCAAGATCACGCTGAAAGAAGCCATAGAGGAAGCATCTTCAGCAGAAGCCACCAAATCCTCAGTAGCAGCCATGAGAAAGATGAACAAGACTACGGGCCATTCAGAGGGGAAAAGACCACTACAACTCATTTTGATGAACTTGAATCTGAGTCAGAATACAGTGGAGAAGAAGAAAAAATCAATAGACTCAGAATGGAGTGGAAAAGAAATGACCTGAGAAGGAAGAGGTGTGATTTCAACTGCATAGGTTGTGGGGGAAACCACCCCCGCACTGAATGCAAATTCCTGGACACCATTTGCCTCCGATGTGAAAAAAGAGGGCATCTTGCAAGAGTCTGCAAATCATCCAGAACTCCACCTAACAGAAGGAAGTTTGCTACAAACAACAAAGACAGAGAAGTCAAGCCAAACAACACCAGTGAGAAAATGGGGCGCAACACAGAAGCAAATGGAAGGAATGAAACTCATCAAACAGTAACTATTGGTCATTCTCCCTCTTTAAATAACAGAAAAGTGCATGTCAAGGTATTCATTGAATGAAGGCCTTGCCAAATGGAAGTGGTCTCAGGTTCATACTTATCCATGGTGTCATGGGACACTATTCAGAGACTGATACCAGACATTCAGAAGACTCACTTCAAGAAGCAGGCATTAACTCTTAAAGACTACCAAGGGAACAAGATTCCAGTAGTTGGAACAAGAGAATTCAACGTGAAGTTCAAAGGTCACATCAAATGCCTACCCCTGACCATTGTGGATAAAGATCACCCAAGTTTGCTGGGGCTAGAATGGTTCAACCGCTGGGCATCAAGTGACTGGCATCAATCACGTAAGCAACACTGAGTGGGAAGAGTCTTTGAAGTCTGAGTTTCCAGAGGTCTTCAGTGGCGGATTAGGCAAGTACTTGGGACCCCTATCACATTTAACCTAGATCCCAAGGTACAACCAATCTGATTAAAACCCAGAAGGGTACCCTTTGCATTGAAGGAAAAAATTGATGAACAATTAGATAAACTTATAGCCCAAGGGGTGCTGGAGCCCACAGACCACTCCAGGTGGGAAACACCCATAGTCACGCCAGTCAAGGCTGACGGTTCCATGAGAATCTGTGGGGATTACAAGGGGACATTGAACCATGCGCTACAGCAGAGCGCATATCCGGTTCCAGTGGTTCATCATTTATTACATTCTCTGGGCAGGGCACAGTCTTCGCCAAATGGACCTGGCCCAAGCATACCAGCAGTTAACAGTAGATGATCTAACTGCAGAAGCCCAAACCATTGTAACCCATCGGGTGCATTCAAATGCAAGAGGTTACAATTGAGTAAGTGTGGCTGCCAGGCATCTTTCAAAGCCTCATGGAAAGGATGCTACAAGGGTTGCCTGGGGTGGTGCCTTATTTTGATGACATTTTAATCTCTGCTGAAAATGACACTCAATTACACGAGAAACTCAGAGAAGTTCTAACCAGGTTCAAAAAGCAGGGTTAAAAGTCAAAAAGAGAAATGCACACTAAGAACTGACAAAGTAGAATTCTTGGGTTATATGATTGATAAACATGGCATCCACCCCACAGAAGCCAAAGTTCAGGCAATCAAAGAAGCCCCCAGGCCTAGATGCAAAACTGATTTGCAAGCATTCCTGGGACTTATTAATTTCTATCATATGTTTCTACCTCAGAAAGCAACCACTGCAGAACCGTTACACAGATTACTGGATAAAAATCTGCATGGGTCTGGGGCACAAAAGAAGAAGCTGCATTTAACAACATCAAGAGACAAATCACTTCTGATTGTGTCCTGATACAGTTTTCTGAGAATTTACCTGTAGTATTGACTTGTGATGCATCCCTTTTGGAGTGTGTGGGGGTGTTGAGCCACATGCTTCCCAGTGGAAGGGAAGCCCCTATTGCATTTTACTCTCACACTTTGACCAAAACAGAGAGAAACTACAGTCAAATGGACAAGGAAGCATTGGCTATCATGGCAGCAGTCAAGAAGTTCCATGAGTACATATATGGGAGAAGGTTCACCATTGTTACAGATCACAAACCTCTTTAGGCATTGTGGCAGGGGACAGACCAACGCCCACCATCCTGTCACCAAGAATGCTGAGATGGACTGAATTTCTTGCTGCTTATTCATATAAACTCATTCACAGACCGAAAAGACATTGGGCACGCTGATGCTTTGAGTCGCTGCCCACTTCCTTTGCACACTGAGGACCCTGCTCCTGAAACTTACACCTTCTTTCTAGAAACTGTTGCCAAACTTCCAGTTCATGCTGCTGAAATTGCTAGAGAAACTGCCAAAGACACTTCATTGGCTCCTATTGTAGGCTGGATTAAAAAGGGTTGGCCACTACATGATCTACCTCAAGCTTCCCAACCTTTTAAATCCAGACAAACTGAATTATCTGTCTTGAGGGGATGTATTTTGTGGGGTAACAGGGTGGTTATTCCTGCAAAATTGCAGAAAGAGGTTTTGGAAATGTTACATGAGGGTCATCCGGGTATTGTCAGAATGAAGGGATTGGCCAGGAGTTATGTATGGTGGCCTGGTATAGACAAAATGGTTGAAAACTGGGTTGCATCCTGCCCAAACTGTCAGCAAGTAAGGCCTGCTTTACCCCTCGCCCCCACACAAGAATGGGAATGTCCTAGGGGTCCATGGTCCAGGATTCACATTGATTTTGCTGGCCCTACCAAAGGGCACACTTTCCTTATTGTGGTTGATGCATACTCCAGATGGTTAGAGGTTATCCCCATGGTTTCCACCACTGTAGACGCTGTTATCAAACAACTTAAGAAACTTTTTGTAACTCATGGGTTACCTGATGTGCTTGTTTCTGACAATGGTCCTCAATTTACTGCTAATCTTTTTGAATCATATTTAGCGCAGCAGGTTATCAGACATGCCCTTACAGCCCCTGGGCATCCTTCGTCTAACAGCCGGGCTGAACGCATGGTATGTTTTACCAAGGAGAAACTCCAACAATTGGGTCCAGGGGACATCACTGAGAAAGTTGAAAAACTACTCAGTATCCAACACATCACTCCTAGCCCATCCACTAACTTAACTCCTGCAGAGCTTTTGATGGGGGGAAAACTCAGGTCTACCCTAGACCGCCTTAACCCCACTTACGCACCCAACGCACCTCTAGATTCCACCAGCAAAACTCGCACATTCACTGTGGGTGATTCTGTTTATGCTAAGAACCTTGTGGGTGAACCACTATGGATTCCTGCTGAGATAACCCAGGTTACAGGCCCCAGGTCTTACAGGGTTCAAACTGAGGATGGTGTCTTGTGGAGTAGGCACATAGACCAATTGCGGTCCAGACTGCCTCTGGAGCATCACCCTTGCTCCTCTCTGGATTCCATGCCCTCAGCCTCTTCTAGGGGGGAAGGGGGAGATAATGATGGTAATGAGCAAGTAAGAATCAACCCCATGTGTAACGAGCTAACACAACAGGAACCATCCCAAAACCTGTCAGGGTACCAACAACCATTTTTGCAAATAGAAGATTGCACATCACTACCAGATTTAGGGGGTGACATTGGGTTGGAGATGGATTGGGAGGAGAGACCAGGTTGTAGTAACCAAGCAGGTTCTACCAATACAAGAAGTCCTAATAAGGGAATGTTGGCAGATACATTTCCTTCCTCACAAAGTGAGATTCCCAAAACACCTGAACCACGCAGGTATCAATGTACCCGTAAGAGCCCCACCCATCTACAAGAGTATATTAGATAGATGGGGTTTGAGTATGGACCAAACCTAGTGGGGAGGGGTGTTATGTATGCAGAGTTTAAAATGACTGGTTATTGTTGTAAAGTGTTTGAATTCATTGGTTGTAAAAGTGCGGGAAAACCCTGCACTCTGATTGGCTGGCAGCTGCGGCAGCTGGCTATAAATAGCTGCCGCGGCTGAGCCAGTTAGGTCCATTCTGAGCTGAAGTCACAATAAACTTTGAGTTGAAGCACTCCGTGTCCTGCCTCTCTATGCGAACTTAACAAGAACAATTAACCAGTGCAACAGCTTATCTTCAGAAGTTGTGGATACTCCATCCCTAGAGGCTTTTAAGAAGACACTAGACAGTCACTTATCGAAATGGTATAGATTCTCCTGCTTGAGCAGGAGGTTACAGATTAACAGAATTGGAAGGGACCTTGTAGGTCATCTAGTCCACCACCACCCCTGCCCAAGCAGGAGACTCTGCACCATTTCTGACAAATGGCAGTCCAATCTCTTCTTAAAAGCCTCAAATGATGATGCTTCCACAACTTCCGAGGGCAAGCTGTTCCACTGGTTGATTGTTCTCACTGTCAGAAAGTTTCTCCTTATTTCGAGATTAAATCTCTCCTTGTTCAGTTTCCATCCATTATTCCTTGTCTGGCCTTTGGGTGCTTTAGAAAATAGCTTGACCCCTTCCTCTCTGTGGCAGCCCCTCAAATATTGGAAGACTGCTATCATGTCTCCCCTGGTCCTTCTCTTTACTAGACTAGCCAAGCCCAGTTCCTGTAACCGTTCATCGTATGTTTTAGTCTCCAGTCACCTGATCATCCTGGTTGCTCTTCTCTGCACTTTTTCTAGAGTCTCAACATCTTTTTATAGTGTAGTGACCAAAATTGGATGCAATACTCTAGGTGTGGTCTTACTAAGAATTTATAGAGTGATATTAGTACCTCACTTGATCTTGATTGTATCCCTCTGTTAATGCAAGTTAGGATTGCATTAGCTTTTTTGGCTGCTGCTGCACACTGCTGGCTCATATTTATCTGGTTGTCCACTAAGACTCCAAGATCCCCCTCACAGTTACTGCCATTAAGCCTAGTTTCATCCAGTCTATATGTGTACTTTTAATTTTTCTTGCCGAAGTACAGGACTTTACTTTCCTCTACACTGAATTTCATTTTGTTAGACAGGGACCAGTGTTCAAGTCTGTCAGCTTAGCATCATCTGCATATTTGGTAAGTTCCCCTTCTATTCCCTCATCTAAATCGTTTATAAAGATATTGAAGAGCATTGGGCCTAAGATGGAACCTTGTGGTACCCACTGCTTAATTCCCTCCATGTAGATTTAAACCTATTAAGGACTACTTGTTGAGTACAGTTTGTCAGCCAGTTGCAAATCTATCTGGTGGTGATGCTATCTATCCCACTTTTTTCTAGCTTACCAAGAAGTAGATTGAGGTTTACTTTGTTGAATGCCTTGCTGAAGTCTAAGTATATTATAACCACAGTATTTTGCTGATCTGCTAATTTAGTCACTATGTTGAAGAATGAAATAAGATTGGTTTGGCATGATCTGTTTTTAACAAACCCGTGCTAACTACTAGCTATTACTTTACTTGTTTCTAGAAGTTGGCAGATTTGTTTTTTTATGATCTTTTCCAGTATCTTCCCGGGTATTGATGTTAGGCTGATTGATCTGTAGTTTCCTGAATCTGGTTTTTTTCTTCCTTTTTTGAAGATGGGAACTACATCAGCTCTTTTCCAGTCTTCTGGTAGTTCCCCGGTGCTCCAGGATTTTTGAAAGATGTGGTGCAGAGGTTCTGAGATGACCTCTGCCAGCTCCTTTAGAACTCTGGGATGTAAACTGTCAGGTCCGGTGATTTGTATTCATCAAGATCAGACAGGTGTTCTCTTACTATTTTTTTTGCTTATTTTAACTTTTATTTATGGTCTGTCTTTTACAGTTATGTTTTTGGTAGGTTGGGCTATAACAGTGATGGTGAACTTTTTGATGAAAACGGAGCCCAAAGTGCGTGTGTATATACCCAAAATGCAAGGCATACCCCTGCACATGCTTTCACCCGTGCATGCGCCCCACTCCTACACATTGCCTCCCTATGCATGCTCCCTGCCCCCATGCATGTGCTCCGCCCCTGTGCATGCATGGCAGAGACCCGAAGGCCAGCTGACCAACAGGAGATGTGCATGCATGCGTGGTGGACTTGAGCTGGGGCGAGGGCGCACGTGCTGACAGAGAGGGTTCTGCATGCCACCTGTAGCATGCGTGCCATAGGTTCACCACTGGGCTATAGTTTCTTTTTGTGTGAAGACCAATGCAAAGAATGAATTAACCACTCTGCTTTCACTGTTACTTCCTTGCCATCTTCTCTCTTTACTGGACTGACTGTTTCCTTGATTTTTCCCTTGTTATTTATATGTTGGTAGAGACTTTTTTAATTATCTTTGACTTTTGGTGCAAGTCTTTGTTCATTCTGAGCCTTTGCTTTCCTGACTTTGTCTTTGCAAATTCTGCCTATCTGCTGATATTCTGCCTTAGTTGTGTGTCCCTCTTTCCATTTTTTGTACTTGTCCTTTTTGTCTTTCAAAAAGTTGGATTAGAAGACCTCCAAGGTCACTGGTAACTGTGTTATTCTGTTATTAAATAAATAAGTTTTCAATATGTCTTAAATGCACTAAGGAAGCGGACTAGAGAAGGAATAAAATTCCATTATCATGGATTCAGGTCTTGAAATGTTGCCAGACTGGGTGGAGCAACATGAAAAAAGAAGGGGAAGATATTCCTGTCCTGCCAATCAAATAGTATAAACAGCATAATACATAGGCAGGAGAGGGGGACAGATAGCAGTGAATGACTAACTCAAGATCTCTCTGTAAAAGTTTCATTTGTGCACCAATCCTAATAGAAAACTGATGGAAGGAAACTTGGCAAGAAATCAGGAAACTCCATAACAAGCATGGATTTGTAATGTTTTCTACTTTGGTTTAGGATGGGGATTCCATGGGTGACTGGTACAAACAATCCATTATTAATATAAAAGACTGAACTCTAAACAAACAACCAAAGATCATTATTGCTGTAGCCAATTGGGCACAGGAAAATGTATTCAGTTAGCTTTGCTCAGAGAAAATACTGAATACCAAATGCGTATGAATACATTTTTGACAAACGTATTAAGGAACAAATTTTCAGCCCCCTGATATGAAAAAATTATGGAGGGGGGAAAAAAAAAAAGAAACAACCTTTTTTGATGAATTATCACTGCTTTACTTTCATTGAGCTCCACCTCTTCCAATTCACCCCAAACTGTTTAACAATTAATTTTCTAGGCTGGGCAAGAGCAAAGCCACCTAGCATGGGGACAGTGCTATTATTTGGGCATATTTCAGCTGACAGTTGAAAGCAGTAATTATTATCTGCCAACCGTCTGCCGACGTGAAATTGTGAGTCGTAATGCAAATGAATTTCCGAGAGAGTAGACAATGAGCTACTGGAACAATGGGCAAAAAATAGCGCCAGAGCTGGAAAAAAAATTCTAATTCCAGTGTTTAGGAAAAGGTAGAAGTCATTCATGCCATCCTTTGAAATTCAGAAGGAAAGCCTGAAACATCCAGGGACCCCCCTCTCTCTCCTTCCTCCCCACAACCCACCCAAGCTATTCAATTTTATTTTTATTTTTAAGTCAGAAGACAACAGAAGGTTTAGTTCTGAGTAACGAACTATAGGGATGCACTGAAAAGAGGCTTAAGAATGTGTTGGGAGGGGCCATAAGTATACTGAACTGATTATTATTATTTTCTAGATTAAAGAAACATAGTGAAAAAAGAATTGTCTTCTGACTTGCCACCAGTGGGAAGAAAGGATGCTGAAATGCTTGAAACTCCCTACATTTTTAAAAAATGCCACTCTCTTTCCACCAGGATCAGACCAGGTCACAGCTGAAATTCTTGGATGGTCTCATGGTCTTTAATAATGAACTTAGTGGATACATCTGCCAATTTGTTATTTGGTGCTTCAACCATACTTGACAGGCACAAGGAACCAGAAACATGAGGAGCTGTTCAGAGTGATATGTCTATTGTTCGCCTGTAGATAAGAATCTTGCCAGACTAAAGCACTCAATAGATAACTACTAAATCAATATTGCAAAGTTTTATGGACAAGCTCCCTTCAGCGCCTCCTTCCCCACAAGTGACTCAAGGCTAATCAGCCATTTCACTCCTTCCCTCAACTCAGCACCTGATTCCACCACAATTGTCTAATATTTCTCCATTAGTTAGATCCGCAGAAAATCACCCCAGTTCCCTGGATATTTGAACTCATTCGGATCACTATTGGTACTCCCTACTGTATTTTTCTTAAGCTGGAATCCTGCTCCTTCAATGAAGAATACAATAAACTAATAGAGATGGAAGGAATCTTGGACATATTCTAGTTCAACCCCTGCTCAGACAGGAAACCCTATACTATATCATTTCAAACAATGGTTGTCCACTGTCTTCTTAAAAACTTCCAGTGTTGGATCATTCACTTCTGGAGGCAAGTAGGTCTACTGATTAATTGTACAGCCAGGAAATGTCTTCTTAGTTTTAGATCACTTCTCTCCTTGATTAGTTTCCACCCATTGCTTCTTCTCCTGCCCTCAGGTGCTTTGGAGAATAGCTTGACTCCCTCTTCTTTGTGGTAACCCCTTAGATATTGGAACACTGCTATCCTGTCTCCCCTGGTCCTTCTCTTCACTAGACTAGCCAGGCCCAGTTCCTGCAACCGTTCTTTATATGTTTTAGCCCCCAGTTCCTTGATCAACATTGTTGCTCTTCTCTGCTCTCTTTCTAGAGTCTCAATATCTTTTTTCCATTGTAGCAACCAAAACTGGATGCAGTAGTCCAAGTGCGGTCTTACCAAGGCATTATCAAGTGGTATTCACTCAGCTCTTCGCAGGAGTCTGCTGGAGTGCACATTTTCTTTCCAGAGAAGAAAGAGTCAAAACTGAAGCTGCCTTTTCTTTATTATCTACAATTTTTCATAATCTACAGTTTTTATACCATCTTCAACACAATGTTTATTTTGTTATGTAAACACATCTGAGTTGTTATCCTTAGCATCTCTTGTTAATCTTAAGAATGTTAGTTTTCCTCCTTGAAGATGATGATAATATCCATTCAGTCATGTTCGACTCTTGGCGATTCTATGGACCAGGTCTCTCCACATCTTCTGATCTTGCATTATTTCTTAGAGTTTTTCTATGCTCTGGGTGGCATCAGTTTTGATGGTGTCCAGCCACCGTGTTCTTTGATAGCCTAGTTTCCTTTTGCTAACTCTTCCAAACATGATTGCTTTCTCCAGTGAATTGTATGTACTAGGCTAAAGTGTACGTAGTTTGTTTTAATTACCTATTCCTTTTTGGATCTCCTAATATCCTTTTTAATTTTAAGATTTTCCATAAGTTCTTTATGTAGCAACATCACCTTTATATTTTCTTTCTTCATTCAGTTATGTTTTAGTATCTGTTTTTATAAAGAAAATGTAACTAGCTTGTCCTACAAAGGAAACCTATTGATCATTGCTCCAGGTCTATTTATATCCCCTTTCATGAAGACTAAGATACATATTTGACTATGCTCAGTTTTAGTTTCCTGTAACATCAAGAACTCCACCTTACACCATTATTTCCTGCTTTTCCCATTTCATGATGAAGTCTTCCCTATTGGTTAAGAAAAATATAGCTGACCTTTTTCTGCCTTCTTTACCCTCTGAAAGAGAAATATGTCAGTAATATAAATTCTGAAATTCCAGGAAAGACCAAAGTTGCAGGGATTCCAAGAGATATCGAGATAATTATCCATTACTTCTACTTCAAACTTCCTTGAATGATCCAGATTTTGCTTTCAAAAAGCATCATCTCCATGGCTGCAGGCAACAGCAGATAACAATATTTTAGCCTAGTATTCTTTATAATTTTTCTCTGTCACTGGGTTTCTTGCATTTCTGGGCAGGTTTTAATTTAACTTGGGTTTCTTCCTTGGACCTCTATAAAAAGCTGCTTTTTAATATATGTGTATATATTAAATATATACACACTGCAGTTCCTCCCTTTCTTTTCCTTCTAATCAAATTGTATCCCTCAATTGCTGTAATGTAGTCATGAGAACTTCCCCTCCAACTATCCAGCTACCTAAAACAAGTGTTAGAATAACAGAGTTGGAAGGGACCTTGGAGGTCTTCTAGTTCAACCCCCTGCCTAGGCAGGAAACCCTACACCACTTCAGACAAATGGTTATCCAACATATTTTTAAAAATTTCCAGTGTTGGAGCATTCACAACTTCTGGAGGCAAGTTATTCCACTGATTAATTGTTCTAACTGTCAGGAAATTTCTCCTTAGTTCAAGTTCTTCTCTTCCTTTTGCTAACTCTTCCAAACATGATTGCTTTCTCCAGTGAATTGTATGTACCAGGCTAAAGTGTATGTAGTTTGTTTTAATTACCTATTCATTTTTGGATCTCCTAATATCCTTTTTAATTTTAAGATTTTCCATAAGTTCTTTATGTAGCAACATCACCTTTATATTTTCTTTCTTCATTCAGTTATGTTTTAGTATCTGTTTTTATAAAGAAAATGTAACTAGCTTGTCCTACAAAGGAAACCTATTGATCATTGCTCCAGGTCTATTTATATCCCCTTTCATGAAGACTAAGGTACATATTTGACTATGCTCAGTTTTAGTTTCCTGTAACATCAAGAACTCCACCTTACACCATTATTTCCTGCTTTTCCCATTTCATGATGAAGTCTTCCCTATTGGTTAAGAAAAATATAGCTGACCTTTTTCTGCCTTCTTTACCCTCTGAAAGAGAAATATGTCAGTAATATAAATTCTGAAATTCCAGGAAAGACCAAAGTTGCAGGGATTCCAAGAGATATCGAGATAATTATCCATTACTTCTACTTCAAACTTCCTTGAATGATCCAGATTTTGCTTTCAAAAAGCATCATCTCCATGGCTGCAGGCAACAGCAGATAACAATATTTTAGCCTAGTATTCTTTATAATTTTTCTCTATCACTGGGTTTCTTGCATTTCTGGGCAGGTTTTAATTTAACTTGGTTTCTTCCTTGGACCTCTAAAAAGCTGCTTTTAATATATGTGTATATATTAAATATATACACACTGCAGTTCCTCCCTTTCTTTTCCTTCTAGAACCATTGTTAACATTCTAAGCAGTTCGGAGAACCAGTTGTTAGAAGAAATTACTGGGCTAATCCTGTAAGGAAGGCAGGAAGGAAACATTCTGGTGTTGCTTACAGAAACTGCCTCCGTTAACCCTTATTACATTCTGGCAGGACTAGACTTCCATCTCAGGAACTCTCTGGAGTTTTTTCCCTCCTTTGCTGGTACTTGCTTGTGTGGAGTGACCATTCAAAGTTACAGTGGCACTGAAAAAAGTGACTTATGACCATTTTTTACACTTTATTTACTGTTGCAGCCTCCCCACAGTCATGAAAGGCCAGGCGAGGAGATGCGTGCCTTGATGTGAGTGATGTTGAGTTGGCCACACCCAGCCAATAACATGACCACCAAGCCATGTCCACCCAGTCACAGGACCACTAAGCCACACCCACCAATTAAGCCACGCCCACAGAACTGGTTGTTAAAAAAATTGAATCCCACCCCTGACTGACTTCATTTAGAGCGTTGTGCCCATCTAGGGACTCTTCTGAACATCTTATTTATCCTGTCCCCAGACAGCTGAATAACAGCCTGGGGCAGATAACATCCTCAAGCCTCCCCCTTGCCTTTTCTTGCCCCACACCCATATCGGTGGTTTCTGTGCCTGCATAGTTGTTTGATCTGCCTGCTCCATGTTTTACTGAAGGCAAATGTCTCCAAGCAGGGGTGGGATTCTACTGATTCTGTCTGGCTCTGTAGAACTGGTAGCTCTGAAGAGCAGCAGACATAGAACCAGTTCTATGTCTGCTGCTGTTTTGGCCCACCCGCCCTCCCGGGCTCTTACCTGACCTTTATTTCCTGCTTTTTCAACCTCAGCTGCTTTGTGCGGCACAGCTGTGGTTGAAAAAGCAGGAAAAAAGTGCTTTTTCAACCACTGAGCACCCGCGCACAGCATTGCTCAGCTGTCCAGGCAGCAAGCTGACGATGATATCCATGCACGTGCAGCAAATAGTAAATCACCGAACCGGTAGTTACACCGGTTGGATCCCACCCCTGCCTCCAAGCCATTTGGCTGTGGTTCACCATGGCAGGTGCATCCTTGAATGATCTGGATGCACCACTCCCCTGGTGTCAATGTTCATTATCCTCTATGATCATATACAAATATATATTTGTTTAATCAATTAAAGTTCATCTGGACTGCCTGCCTCTTACTGCAGGGACCTTCGCACAGTGCACCACCCCCTGTAAAGTTCTCCCACTTTTCTCTTCTAGTTCAAATGACGGGGAGAGGGGGAACACAAAATGGTGTGAGGGTCCTTGGTGCTGTCTGAGCTTGGTTGTTTTGTTGCAGATCTTTCATTACCCACCCTAGGTAACATCATCAGTGCTAGCAAGATGATGTGCTAGCAACAACCAAGCTCAGAGACTACCAAGAGCCCCTCATTTCAACCCTGAGCTACAAACATTCTCCTTTATTGATTAAAATGATGTGTTTTCTCTCCCTTTCTGATCAGTGGAAATGCCACACAAAAAGTGCTTAGTGTGAGCACCCATAGAAAAAGGTCCACCTGGCTAGCAAAACTGACAAAGTTGAAGAACTGATGGAAACCCAAACACCAACTTCTTACATTTCCAGCCAGTTTCAGCAGAGGAAACTAGCAGCTTAAGGCTGCCATGCAAAAAGGGCCTTATGACAGGAATGAGTAATATATACCCTCCAGATTTTTCTGGATCAGTCTATGGCTGATGAAAGTTGGAAGTTAACACATTACATATTTCCTATTTCTCATCCAAGACTCCCTAGTGCAGGGGTGTCAAACTCAAAGCCCGCAGGCTGCATCCAGCTTGTGGGGGCTTAATTCTGGCCTGCAGGGCAGTTGTGGAAACAGCAAAGACCAGCCCAAAGTGCCTCTGCCACACGCACACCCCCAGGCTCCATTTTCACTGGCAGAGGGCTTCAGGAGGCCATCCAGGCTGAAAACAGGGCCAGGGGGGGCGCAGCACACAACCTCCCCAGGGCTCATTTTTGCTGGCAGAGGGCTACCAAAACAAACTAAAAGCAAAACAGAACAAATGTATAAATGTTTTCCCCTTTGCATTTGTGCATCCAAGAAGGGACAGGAAAGGAGAAACGGAAAGAGGAAAAACAAAGGGGAAAAAAAGGAAAGATGGGAAGGGAGCAAGGAAGGAAAAAAGAAAGAGGGGAAGGAAGAAGAAAGGAGAATGAAGAGGGAAGGAAAAAGAAGAAAAGGAAGGGAGGGAGGGAAGTCTCACTTTAGCATTTGGCCACCAGCAGACGGCAAGGTTCCTCTGGAGGACAAGGGTTTGGTGCTCTCCCTGGTCTCGCCTTCCTCTTCTGGAGACAATGGATCCCCCCCCAGCCCCTCCTGGGCCACCACAGATGTTCCCGACATGAGTGATGTCAAGCTGGCCATGCCCCTCAGCCACTCCCCCAAGGTCAAACACAACCCTGATGCGGCCCTCAATGAAATCGAGTTTGACACCCCTGCCCTAGTGACTTAAAACTACACACAATGTCATTTAATTCTTCGTAAGTAGTATACTAGAAGGGCTATTCATATAGAGTCATATGATTGTAAACCGAATCTGAGAGAAAAATAAGGGTGATTATACAGCACAATCACAAGGTTATTTGTATTTATACCACACTAAGTTCAGTGACACTCACAGCCTTGTGAGTATATATACTGAGATAAAATTCATATATGCATTATTAAACCCTTAGAAAATGTAAATTCTCTGATATGAATGTGTGAAATCATAGCTTCCATCAAACTGGTATTTAACTCCATTAAAGAGATTTGTGGATGTAAGTCGGGATTACAAAAACCAATATCCCCAGTAATCCTCATTCATTAACAAAGGAGAGAAAGCATTTTTTCTAAGTAGACTGGTGTCAAGACCATTACTGCCTGCAGGTACTAGGGAAGAAGATTTAAAGTAAAATATCAACACATCTTTGTTCTATGATGGATGTTTATAAACATTCTTTCAAAAGAAGAGTCATACAGGCTTAAATTATATGAGAAATCAATACAAATAATGCTTTACAACTTGTCCAGCCCATGGGATTTCTCCTAACTCCACAGGAGAACAAATGTTTGTGTGTGTGTGTGTGTGTGTGTGTGTGTGTGTGTGAAATAGAAGAAGCTAGTCTTGGTGGAACTTCAACCAACCTTCCAACTTCTCCCACAATGGATTCCAGGATCAAGTTATAAAATGTGGAACATTGGTTGAGAGAACCAGCAGTAATGCTTGGTAGTCTTTTTGATGGCAAGATTCCTTTTGTTCAACTGCCTTGTTTTGGTGTGCATGTTTTCAGCTTACATGGCAAAACATGTGGGCGTTTTCACATTACATTGCTTTGATTGATCATTGGATCCTCTCCCAGTTTGCAATCCAACTGCATTGTGCAAGGCTAATTTATATAGCTGATTGTGAAGATGCTCCAAATTACCAGCAGGGTCCTCCCTGCCATCCATTAGTGCATATTAGGTGAAACCTGGCTCAAAAACAGTAACTGTGAGAGGAACCTTGGTGTCCTAGTGGACTATCATTTAAATATGAACGAGCAGTGTGTGGCAGCAGCCAAAAAAGCTAATACAATCCTTGGTTGCATGAAAAGAGGCATAGAATCAAAATCATGTCAAGTATTAGTTCCGCTTTATAAAAACTTAGGAAGACAACATCTGGAATATTGCATCCAATTTTGGTCACCACATTACAAAAAAGATGTTGAGACTTTGAAAAAAAAAGGTGCAGAGAAGAGCAACTAAAGGCCTGGAGACTAAAACATATGAAGAACAGTTGCAGGAAATGGCTAGTTCAGAGAAAAGATGGACATGGGGTAAGAGGATAGAAGTATTCCAGGATTTGAGGGGCTGCCACAAAGAAGAGGGGGTCAATTTATTTTCCAAAGCACCAGAAAGCAAGACAAGGAACAATGGATGGAAATTAATAAAGGAGAGAAGCAACCTGGAATTAAAGAGAAATTTTCTAGCAGTGAGAACTGTTAAGTTTGCATGAAGAGACAGACGCGGAGTGCTTCAAGCTCTTTGTTTATTAGTGACTACAGCTCAGAACGAACCCGTTTTGGCTGGGCTGCGGCTGCTACTTATAGCCAGCAGCCGCAGTTGCCAGCCAATCAGAGTGCAGGGTTTTCCCGCACTTTTTAAACCAATCATTTCTAACATTTTACAAGAACAGTTCAAACTAAACCAATGACATTCAAACCTACATACATAACACCCCTCCCCACTAGGTTCAGTCCATACTCAAACCCCAACCTATCTAATGTATTCTTTTAAATAGGTGGGGCTCTTACGTGTACGTTGAGACCTGCGTGGTTCAGATGTTTTAAAGTTCTCACCCAGTGAGAGAGGAAATGTGTCTGCTGACATTTCCTTACTTGGACTTTTAGTAGTAGTAGAACCTGTCTGGTTACTACAACCTGGTCTCTCCTCCCAATCCATCTCCAACCCTATGTCAGCACCCAAGTCAGGTAGTGATGTACAATCTTCCATTTGTGAAAATGGATCTTGGTCTTGTGACAGGTTTTGGGGTGGTTCCTGTTGTGTTGGCTCGTTACACATGGGGTTGATTCTTTCTTGCTGATTACCCTCATAATCCTCCCCTTCCCCCCTAGAAGAGATACTAGGTGTGGGAACTAGAGAGGAGCAATTGCGATGCTCCTGAGGTAATCTGGATCTTAGTTGATCAATATGCCTGCTCCAGAGGACACCATCCTCTGTTTGTACCCTATAAGACCTGGGGCCTGTGACCTGGGTTATCTCAGCAGGGATCCATGATGGTTCACCCATAAGGTTCTTAGCATAAACAGAATCACCCACAGAGAATGTGCGAACATTGCTAGTGGAATCTAGTGGTGCGTTGGGTGCGTTAGTGGGATGAAAGCGATCAAGGGGAGACCTGAGTTTCCTACCCATCAACAACTCTGCTGGGGATAAGTTAGTTGATGGGCTAGGAGTGATATGCTGAGCACTGAGTAGTTTTCAACTTTCTCAGTGATGTCCCCAGGACCCAATTGCTGAAGTTTTTCCTTGGTAAATTGTACCATGCGTTCAGCCCGGCCGTTAGCCGAAGGATGCCCAGGGGCTGTCAGGGCATGTCTGATACCCTGCTGTGCTAGATATGATTCAAAAAGGTTGGATGTAAATTGAGGACCATTGTCAGAAACGAGGACATCAGGTAACCCATGAGTTACAAAAGCTTTTAAGCTGTTTGATGACAGTTTCAGCTGTGGTGGATGCCATAGGGATAACCTCTAGCCATTTGGAATATGCATCTACTATAATGAGGAAAGTGTGCCCTCTGGCAGGGCCAGCAAAATCAATGTGAATCTTGGACCATGGGCCCCTAGGACATTCCCATTCCTGTGTGGGGGCGAGAGGTGGGGCAGGCCTGACTACCTGACAGTTGGGACAAGATGCAACCCAGTTTTCACCCATTTTGTCAATACCTGGCCACCATACATAACTCCTGGCCAATCCCTTCATTCTGGCAATACCTGGATGACCCTCATGTAACATTTCCAAAACCTCTTTTTGCAGTTTTGCAGGAATAACCACCCTGTTACCCCACAAAATACATCCTCTTAATACAGATAATTCAGTTTGCCTGGATTTAAAAGGTTGGGCAAGTTGAGGTAGATCTTGAAGAGGCCAACCTTTCTTAATGCAGCCTATAACAGGAGCCAATAAAGTGTCTTTGGCAGTCTCTCTGGCAATTTCAGCAGCGTGTACTGGAAGCTTGGCAACAGTTTCTAGGAAAAGGTGTAAGTCTCAGGAGCAAAGTCCTCAGTGTGAGAAGGAAGTGGGCAGCGACTCAAAGCATCTGCATGCCCAATGTCTTTGCCAGGTCTGTGGATGAGTTTGTATGAATAAGCAGCAAGAAATTCAGTCCACCTCAGCATTCTTGGTGACAGGATAGTGGGTAGGTTTGTATCCTGCCACAATGCCTAACAGAGGTTTGTGATCTGTGACAATGGTAAATGTTCTCCCATATAAATACTCATGGAATTTCTTGACAGCTGCAACAATTGCCAAGGCTTCCTTGTCCAGTTGGCTGTAGTTCCTCTCTGCTTTGTTCAAGGTGCAAGAGTAAAATGCAATAGGAGCTTCCCTCCCGCTGGGAAGCCTGTGGCTCAAAACCCCACCCCCCACTCCAAAAGGGGATGCATCAAAACTCAGTACAACAGGCAAATTCTCAGAGAACTGTATCAGTACAGCATCAGACGTGATTAGTCTTTTAATATTGTTAAATGCAGATTGTTCTTTTCTGCCCCAGACCCACGCAGACTTTTTGTCTAATAATCTGTGCAGTGGTTCTGCAATGGTTGCCTTCTGAGGTAGGAACATGTGATAAAAGTTAATGAGTCCAAGGAAGGCTTGCAAATCTGTTTTACATTTTGGTCTAGGGGCTTCTTTGATTGCCTGAACCTTGGCATCTGTGGGGTGGATACCATGCTTGTCAATCATATAGCCCAAGAACTCAACCTTGTCAGTTCTAAGAGTGCATATGCCTCTTTCTTCCCAGGTCTTTCTTTTTCCTCTCCATTCTGAGTCTATAAATTCCTTCCTCCACCTCACTACAGCCTGACTCAGAATCTATTTGCTCACAATGAGTTGTTGTGGACTTTTCCACATCAGGATGGCTTGTGGCCTTGTTAATTTTCTTCATGGTTGCTGCTGAGGACTTGGTAGCTTCTGCTGAAGAGGCCTCTTCTATTGCTTCCTTCAGCGTGATCTTAGGTCTTAGTAATAACTTGCTCTGAAGCACCTTGTCTTTAAGGCCCAGAACAAAGTGATCGCGCATGGCCTCTTCTAAATTGTTAAATTCACATGCACCCCCAATGTCTCTTAAACTTGCCACGAAGTCATTTACGTTCTCGCTTTCCCCTTGATCCCGACGGTAAAACTCGTGTCTCTTAATGAGGCACGATACTTGTGGGGCGTAATGGGCTCTTAACAACTTTTCTAAGTTAGGCCATTCCATTACCTTCACGTCTGCAGCTCCCGCCAATGCCTTCACCATCTTGAAAACTGCCGGACCGCAGTGCGTGAGAAAGACCGCCCTCTTCCGCTTCTCGGAAATGTCGGCAAGATCGTTTCCTTCCAGATACATTTTGAAACGATCTGCATACATCTCCCAGTCTTCTGCCATCGGATCAAACGGGGCTGGGGGTGTTCAGCGCAGCCATCTCTCTCTCTTCTGTTCGCGTTGCCTTCTTCAGGGAGATCCCACCTTCGTCGCCAGTGTTAAGTTTGCATGAAGAGACAGACGCGGAGTGCTTCAAGCTCTTTGTTTATTAGTGACAAACCCGTTTTGGCTGGGCTGTGGCTGCTACTTATAGCCAGCAGCTGCAGTTGCCAGCCAATCAGAGTGCAGGGTTTTCCCACACTTTTTAAACCAATCATTTCTAACATTTTACAAGAACAGTTCAAACTAAACCAATGACATTCAAACCTACATACATAACAAGAACAATGAACCATCACTGCAGGTTTTTAAGAACAGACCGATAGCCACTTGTCTGAAATAGTATAGGGTCTCCTGCTTCAGCAGAAGGTTAGACTGGATGATCTCCAAGATCCCTTCCAGCTCTATTCTGATTGATTGACTTCATATTAATAGGTACTGCTGGTTTGTTTCCTAGTTGTCTGCTGCTAACCACCACTAGCCTTGAAAAGAGAACCAGATTTTCAAAAAGCACATGGTGGGTCACAAAGGGCAAGCTATAACTGGCAATGAAAACTCCCCCACCCACATTTTAAAAAGTAGGAAGTTATGCAAGTATGAGAGAGTGAGAAATACAGAAATAGACCAAGAATCTGCAATGCAGCAGCCTCAGATGTAGGGTGGAGGTGTCTTAATTCCAAATAAAATAAAAGAACATTTAGATAAACATTTAGACAAATTGCAAACAGTTACATAAAACTGCTACTCGGAGGCCTTTGAAATCTCATTAGCAATATACAAATATAGCTACACCCACGTGAGGCTCCTATTAGCACCTTGGTATCTGTGCCTGGAGGATTACTCAGGTCTTCACAGCCATCATTCAACAGGGAGACACCGAGACAGCAAAGACATACAGGTAGTTTTCAACTTATGAACAATCACTTAGCAACCATTTGAGGTTATGACTGACACTCACCCCCACCCCCAGTGGTGCATTTCAAAAAATTTTACCACCGGTTCAGTGGGTGTGGTTTGGTGGGCATGCTTTGCGCATGTGCACAAATTTTGCGTGTGTGCGCGTACCAAATGTGCACTTTGTGCAGGCTCAGAGGCATTGCAACTCGCCTCCTGCAATCCTGCACTCTCCTTGTCGCTTCAGCAGCTGCCACATGGCAATCTGCTGTGCCACGCAAAACAGCAGTGTTTCAAAAACAGGGAATACAGGTGAGTAAGGTAGCCGGGTGGGCCCAACAGCAGAGCATCGGAGAGAACCGGTTCGATCCCCACTGCTCATCGACACTACTGGCTAAGCAGAACTGGGCCAAACCGGTAGAATACCATCACTGCCCACCCCCCACCCCCCACCCCCAAAAAAAGGTTCTTATGACCTGAACATGAAGTTCCAAAGGTCAGGCCTCTTCTGCAGTTATGTTACCAAACTTTGGGTGTTCAGCAATATGGCAGCATCGATGGTTGATTCCAGCATCCCAGAGTCACGTGATCATGTTTTACAACGCTTTTAGCAAAAACTGAAAGCTACTTCTGTTTTTTTGGCAAAACCATGCCCACAGCAAACCATGCTATTTGCTTAATGACTGTCACAGATATGTCATAAAATCAGGTCGGTCATGTGATCAACTGCTTATACAACCATCATTACAGTCAGCTCCATTACTGTTGTATGTGGAGGAGCACCAGTACTTCCTAGGATACATCAAGTGACACTATTTCACCCATGGGATCCAGACCATGCCCACACTTTTCAGTCTGGTGGGATGGGAAGAAACCATTGGGGACCATATTGCCCCACAAGTAATCTAGCTCCACCACGTCAAGTTTTAAAGGTGACAGTCACCACCTTAAATTGCACCTCACATCTACTGGAAACCAGCGCAGTTCACATGCCAGTAATATTATGTGGCTGTGGATCAGGCGGTACTGCTTGTGCAGCTGCATTCTGGGCCAAACACTCCCCAAGAAAGAGTTGGTGCACAATCTAGGGGTTCTTTTGAATTCACAGCTCTTGTTTAAGGAACAGTTGGCAGCTGTGGCTAGGAGAACCTTTGCACAATTACATCTTGTGCGCACGTTGTGTTTGAACCTAGAAAAGGAAGCTCTGTTCACTCATGCCTTAGTCACCTCCTGTTTGGACTTTTGCAATGTATTCTATACAGAGCTGCCTTTGAAGAGGATTTGAAATTTGGATTTTAGATAAAAATGAAGTTCCCATTTTTTTCTCTTGCTCCCTCCCTCCCTCCTTCTTTCTCACACTGTCCTCCAGGAATCTCTTGCACTGCAAGGTTTACCTTCAATTATCTAATTCTATTAAAAACTGCCTATCCGAAAGACAGCTGCCAGAATTTGCTTAGAATTTGGTAGGAGTAAAGTACCAAACATTTTTCTCACTAGTATCCTAAACAAATTATGTTTTAATTCCCACTTTTGTCACAGCAATACAGTTTTCTGTGCCAAAATGCCAATATTTGATGACAATTAAGTTGTTTTCATTTCTCACGCAGCTGAGGTCTACTTCTAGAGACACAACTCCTAGCTTTACCAATAAAAATGTTTTTTTTCATCTTTTTTTTGTAACAGTTCTCATGTTTTAAAAAAATATGGAAATATGGTCAGAAAACATAGGAAGGTGGCAAATGGAAGATGGTGGCTTTTGCACAATCCATAAGATGAGCAAGATAGAGCAATTGTTCAATAGAATTGGATAAAAAAAACTTCTTCTCAAGATACCTGATGTTCAACCGTTATGGTAGATTATCCAAAGACAGTTAATCCTTTATATAACTTTAAACACATTCCTGAACAATATTAGATGGAGGTTACAAGTTGATTCAAAGACCAGGACTTCATAGAACTAAAATAATACGGGAAGAAGTTAAAATTATTGTACACTGAAGGAAAACACCTGAAAGCACATAAGAACTAGAAAGAAATAAAGGGCACACTGGTTATAAAAGACATCACAGAAATTGAAACTATGGAAACTATTGAAACTAAGGAAGGAAACTGGTGAAAATAAGAGAAAACTATGGAAAAACTGGAGAACTTAATGCAAACCTCCAGCTGAAAGCAAGAAGAGATAAAGATCAAATATCTGCATTTGGACAGATGAATCAAAATAACAAATCTGGGATTTACCTAGGAAAATTAGAGAAATCACAGGAATATTCCAGTGCCAATGTCATAAAGAACAAGCATGGAAAAGATGTAATAATGGAGCATAATCTTTTGAAAAAGACAGAAAGAAAACATGGAAAATCTGTAATAGGAGCCCAACTCAGATTAGACTGTATTCAAAAGAGCAGAGTTTGAAGATGAACTGGTGGAAAGTTCATCTTCAAACTCTGAAGAGGAAAGTTGATGAGCTATTAACCAACTGTCAAATAAGAAAGTCCTAGGGATGAATGAAACCCTAGGTAACTCTTGGGGGGAGACAGCTTGGAAATAATAATGATTATGACAATCCTTTGCAAAAAAAAAGCATGGAAAAAAGTACAATGGCCAAACTACAAAAGGTCTACCTCTATTCCAATCCCTAAAAAGATTTAAATGAATTAGAAAATTATAGGAGAATTGCCCCTAATGCCAAATGCTAGCAAGACACCGCTGAAAATCTTTCAGAAAAGATTAGAGCCTCTTAGCCCAGTGGGCAGACCAGACTGGAAAATCATCTCCACAGGAAGACTAGAACTACACTTTATTGAGATAGATTATAATAATAGAAACTTACAAGTTTGATTGTACTCTTCTCCCCCCTCTTCTTCTTTTACGCTAGTGATTTAGGGAAGTGTATGCTTGAGTCACATCCAAGTATTATTTTGTTTTCCAGAACTTTAAAAAAATTCTTCAAGAGACAGGCCAGCTTGGAGAGCTTTGATCCACAGAGTCATCGACCATTGGCTATTGATTCAGTGGAACATAACCACTTAATGATCCTTTCTGGCTGTTCCAATAACTAGAGAGCTCATCCGTCACAGCCCTTCAAGTATCAGATAGAAGGATGACATAGCCCTGTTCACTATGCAAAGATTTACATTACAGCCCCCATTCATCCAAACGGGCCCCTCTCCTCTTATCCTCATCATGTACAATTCCTGGATGTATTATTGTACAATCAGATGTATATGCACAATCAGAAGCCTCCTACAAAATTGTTAAAATGCGGTGACCGGGTTGAGCCTTCTCGAGAACAGGGGCGGTTTGTGATCGTCACGACCGCAGCCTGGCTCTTCGTCGGAGAGCCCGATCCTGCAAGGTTCGGGGCTGAAGCTGCCTGGAGGCCAGAGAAGGAGAAAGGGAAATCTGCCAGCCAGAGTGAGGGGAGCCGCATCTCCCCTTTGGGTCTGGTCTTTCCCTCCGAAGGCGTCAAGAAGCGGTGGTCAAAAATGGCCACCTCGAAGAGAAGGTCTCAACGGGACTAAGATTGGTGCAGGAGGAAAGAGAGAAGTCGACAGCAGAGGAACCGGGAGTATCGGATGGTAAGATCAAGGCACCCCGGGATTAAGATAAAGATGAGTTTTTAAAAGAGAAACAGAAGCGGAGCAGTTCCAAGTGAAGAAAAAATAAAGTAAAATATTTTGACAGCTATAAGGGGCTTCGAACCGGGAAAGGAAGAAGCCAGCGTAAGAATTTAAGTTTGGGGCTCGGAAAACTTTGATTATCAAAATAAAAGAAAAGGTTAAGACTCTGTGCAGAAAGTGCCACTGCGTGGAGAAAAATTGGAGGAAAGAAGTAAGAAACTATCTTGTTCCTTTGTGGATTGGAGTTGCTACATTTTAAAGAGACGCAGGACTTATAGAAGTGAAAGCAGAATACACAAAGACGGATTGCTGGATTAATTGGCAATATTGATATAGACTCTGGACCTGGGTTAGGATTATAGAAAATTTAAGAAGAAGAAATAAGGGAAAATTAAAATTTTGGTGGTCATCAAA
>CM019149.1:154400147-154429057 GCA_009733165.1 Naja naja
AGTTGTTTTCATTTCTCACATAGCTGAGGTCTACTTCTAGAGACACAACTCTAGCTTTACCAATAAAATGTTTTTTTCATCTTTTTTTTGTAACAGTTCTCATGTTTTTTAAAAAATATATGGAAATATGGTCAGAAAACATAGGAAGGTGGCAAATGGAAGATGGTGGCTTTTGCACAATCCATAAGATGAGCAAGATAGAGCAATTGTTCAATAGAATTGGATAAAAAAAATCTTCTTCTCAAGATACCTGATGTTCAACCGCGTTATGGTAGATTATCCAAAGACAGTTAATCCTTTATATAACTTTAAAACACATTCCTGAACAATATTAGATGGAGGTTACAAGTTCGATTCAAAGACCAGGACTTCTAGAACTAAAATAATACGGAAGAAGTTAAAATTATTGTACACTGAAGGAAAACACCTGAAAGCCATAAGAAACTAGAAAGAAATAAAGGCACACTGGTTATAAAAGACATCACAGAAATTGAAACTATGGAAACTATTGAAACTAAGGAAGGAAACTGGTGAAATATAAGAGAAAACTATGGAAAAACTGGAGAACTTAATGCAAACCTCCAGCTGAAAGCAAGAAGAGATAAAGATCAAATATCTGCATTTGGACAGATGAATCAAAATAACAAATCTGGGATTTACCTAGGAAAATTAGAGAAATCACAGGAATATTCCAGTGCCAATGTCATAAAGAACAAGCATGGAAAAGATGTAATAATGGAGCATATCTTTTTGAAAAGACAGAAAAGAAAACATGGAAAATCTGTAATAGGAGCCCAACTCAGATTAGACTGTATTCAAAAGATGCAGAGTTTGAAGATGAACTGGTGGAAAGTTCATCTTCAAACTCTGAAGAGGAAAGTTGATGAGCTATTAACCAACTGTCAATAAGAAAAGTCCTAGGGATGAATGAACCCTAGGTAACTCTTGGGAGACAGCTGGAAATAATAATGATTATGACAATCCTTTGCAAAAAAAAAAATGGAAAAAAAGTACAATGGCCAAACTAAAAGGTCTACCTCTATTCCAATCCCTAAAAAGATTTAAATGAATTAGAAAATTATAGGAGAATTGCCCCCCTAATGCCAAATGCTAGCAAGACACCGCTGAAAATCTTTCAGAAAAGATTAGAGCCTCTTAAGCCCAGTGGGGGACCAGACTGGAAAATCATCTCCACAGGAAGACTAGAACTACACTTTATTGAGATAGATTATAATAATAGAAACTTACAAGTTTGATTGTACTCTTCTCCCCCTCTTCTTCTTTTACGCTAGTGATTTAAGGAAGTGTATGCTTGAGTCACATCCAAGTATTATTTTGTTTTCCAGAACTTTAAAAAAATTCTTCAAGAGACAGGCCAGCTTGGAGAGGTTTGATCCACAGAGTCACCGACCATTGGCTATTGATTCAGTGGAACATAACCACTTAATGATCCTTTCCTGCTGTTTCAATAACTAGAGAGCTCATCTGTCACAGCCCTTCAAGTATCAGATAGAAGGATGACATAGCCCTGTTCACTATGCAAAGATTTACATTACAGCCCCCATTCATCTCCAAACGGGCCCCTCTCCTCTTTCCTCATCATGTACAATCCTGGATGTATTATTTACAATCAGATGTATATGCACAATCAGAAGCCTCCTACAAAATTGTTAAAATGCGGTGACTTCCGGGTTGAGCCTTCTCGAGAACAGGCGGCGGTTTGTGATCGTCCACGACCGCAGCCTGGCTCTTGCGTCGGAGAGCCCCGATCCTGCAAGGTTCGGGGCTGAAGCTGCCTCGTAGGGGCGGCGGAGAAAGGGAAATCTGCCAGCCAGAGTGAGGGGAGCCGCTCTCTCCCCTTTTGGTCTGGTCTTTTCCCTCGAAGACGTCAAGAAGCGGTGGTCACAAATGGCCACCTCGAGAGAAGGTCTCAACGGGACTAAGATTGGTGCAGGAGGAAGAGAGAAGTGCGACAGCAGAGGAACCGGGAGTATCGGATGGTAAGATCAAGGCACCCCGGGATTAAGATAAAGATGAGTTTTTAAAAAAGAGAAACAGAAGCGGCGCAGTTCCAAGTGAAGAAAAAATAAGTAAAATATTTTTGACAGCTATAAGGGGCTTCGAACAAACCGGAAAGGAAGAAGCCATCGTAAGAATTTAAGTTTGGGGGCTGGAAAACTTTGATTATCAAAATAAAAGAAAAGGGGGTTAAGACTCTGTGCAGAAAGTGCCACTTGTGGAGAAATTGGAAGTTAAGAAGTAAGAAACTATCTTGTTCCTTTGTGGATTGGAGTTGCTACATTTTAAAGAGACGCAGAGGACTTATAGAAAGTGAAAGCTTGAATACACAAAGACGGATTGCTGGATTAATTGGCAATATTGATATAGACTCTGGACCTGGGTTAGGATTATAGAAAATTTAAAGAAGAAGAAATAAGGAAAATTAAAATTTTGGTGGTCATCCAAAGAATTAAAATGGAGTTTAAAAGTATGAAAGAACTGTTACAGGAAGTGACTGAACTAACTTGGCATGTTGCAGAAAATATGGGCATTCAAATGCTGAACAAAGAAGAAGAAGCCGTGGAAAGGGTGGAGCCAGCACAAGAGAAAAGCCATCTTAAAAAACAATTAACACAAATAAAAGGGAAAGGAAGGGTGGCTAAAAAACCGGAATCTAAGAAAGTATTCTAAAAAGGGGAACATTTACTTAAATTAAGCATGTTAGAAAGGTTCGAAGGAAAGGAACAGAAAGGAAGAGAGAGAGAGGGATTCAAACTGGATAGAGAAGGGGGGAGCATGGAATAGGAGGAGAAGGGAGCCAGCACAAGCGAAAGCATTTTAAAAAAGACAATTCAACAAAGATTAATACAAATAAAAGGAAAGGGAGGATGGTTAAAAAAATGAAACTAAGAAGGTAATTAAAAAAGGAACTTTATGATTAGGCATGTTAGAAAGGTCCAGAAGTAAGTGCAAAAGGTAAAGAGAGAGAGAGGGATTCAAACTGGATAGAGAAGGGGGATAGCGGGACAAAAGAGAGGAGAAGGAACAAGAAACAAGAACACAAGATAGAGAGACATGGGAATTACATAATAAAAGAAACTTGTTTGCACAGAGACAATGGCTAGCTTGTGATTAAAAGGGGCTATGCATGAAGAATGATGGTAATATTATAAATTGTATATTATAATAGTAAGTAAACAATAGGGGTTACTGACAATTTTTACTGGT
Source organism: Naja naja (assembly GCA_009733165.1). Lineage (NCBI taxonomy): Eukaryota > Metazoa > Chordata > Lepidosauria > Squamata > Elapidae > Naja > Naja naja. Next base: position 154,403,376 of record CM019149.1, read on the forward strand.
AAAAGGTCACATTTTTTCATTCTTATCTACAAAAGAAAGCTAAATGATGATTAGATGAATTGAATTGATTGAAATGATTTTAGAAAATGCCTAAAATGAGATTTGTCAATAACCAAGATTAGTTATTTTTATTATTATTTTGGAACTATAAATAAATTTTAGGGGGATATGTGTTGCAGAACCAACCGATTAGAGATATATTGTAAGGGAGCTTTTTCCATTTTCTTTTCTTTTTCTCTATCTTCGTTTTAAAGGAATGATTATGATTATGTTACTATATTAACCACTGAGGTGTCACTCGAAGTAGTAAAGGGGGCAAGTCTAGGTTTTTTTTCATTCTTTTTAGTGTTAACATGGATGATTTAGAATTATGGAGAGAATAGGTGATGAAAGGGCAAATCTGACGGACAAAAGAATTCTGTAAATGATTAACAGTATTAACAATGTGAAGATAATTAAAGGATAGACATGGATGAACTTTATCTTTAATATGATGGGCAAATATATTGTTATTTGTAAGATTTATACATGAAGTTTTTAAAATATATATGTATATTTGCAATTAACTCGAATGAACTGGGGGCTATACAGATTGAGATTAAGATTTGAGATTAGGATTAATTTCTTTGACCCTTTGTCCGCTAAAATGGAATAGAAGTGAAGTTAAATGTTTAAAATGAATATAGATCTACTGTCACATTTGCATGTAAAAGTGATGACTCGGGACCATGCTGTCTACTGAAAAGAGCTGTTTTAAAAAATTGTTAAAAATTGAATAAAATTTGTTTAAAAAAAAAAAATTGTTAAAATGCAAAATATACACCATACAACTAAGCCTTCCTAACCTATGTTCCAATCCAATGGATCTCAACGCCATTTCTATAGTACACAACTTGGTTACTTTTCTGGACACTTAATTAGAGAAGCAGTTACTTGCATCATCCAAGAATGATAAACAGGACACTGCAGGAGCAGCTGAACAACAATCTACTGTAAATCAATGTATTAATATTTGCATACATAGTATTGGTGAGGGCCTGAGCAGCAGGTGGGGAACTCCAAAAGGAGGGAGCTCTTTCCTGACATAAGTAATTTCATTCATACGAATGATATCAAAGGAATGATTTCAAAGAAATGTAATCCTCAACTGTTAACATTTAATTTACATCACCATAGACTCCTATTTTTAAGAGTACCTTAGAAAATACTCCTGAAATGAGTTCAAGTAAAGAGCAGTCTGGCTTTGATAAACTTCTGAAGAGAGAGTATGTGAAGACAAAATAATGAACTATGGTGATTACTGCCCTAGCCAATATAATTTTATTTCACATTTATTAGCCCCAAACACAAAACAAATTGTTTTTTTATCGGTTCCTGATATGCACGAGGTATTTCCAAATAATGTTGATAGAAAAAAAAAGTTTGTTGATAGCATTATGTTTAAACTCCTAGTGAGAGATGAAACATTTGCCACACAAACCAAAAGTGTCCACTTTAATTAAGCATTCCATCTTCCCCCATTAGTTTACTATTACTTCTTTTAATCCCCATATTGTGAAATGTTTGCAAGGAAGGTTTTTTTTTACTATTATCTTTAACCCTGTTTTTATTATTTTTTAATAAACAACTCAAGGCAGTGAACATACCTAATACTCCTTCCTTCTCCTATTTTCCACACAACAACCGTGTGAGGTGAGTAGGGGTGAGACAGAGTGACTGCCCAAAGTCACCCAGCTGGCTTTCATGCATAAATATGCTAGTGATGTGATGAAAGGGATTCAGTCGTATCAATTAGTGTGAGGGTCCCACAAAATATTTTTTTTATAAAGTTTAGGTGTTCTGAATGCAAGACCACAGCACATTGTGTGAACAACTAAATCCACAAAGATACATATAGAATTAAGCTCTGGATAACTCTCAGACCTGGCTCTGCCAGTTCAATTTTGGGAATGCTTTTAAAGTAACTTACAGCATCTTCTAGCATCATCCAATCATTGTTGGATCAAAGGACAGTTCACTTCCATAATGGTGCTATATCAATTGCTAGTGGGGAAATTGCCTTGGTGCTCTTTGCTGTTCAGCTTTAACCATTGTATGTTTCTACACCACCACCCCCAAAAAAGAGGATAAACAAAGCATCAAGCAGCTGGCATTACATACAGGAAATGCCTTCGGCACCTTTGCTTGATTTCTCATTTTCCCATATTTTCCCAAAGGGAGCTGCTCATATCAAATTTTACATGAGGAACATTAATCATACAAAACCTTAATAAAACAACCCACTGGAACTTATGGGAGTTATTCAAGCCTGCTAGATCTTAATTTGATTTAACACCCTAGAAATTGTCCAAATCAGCTCAGTTTAGCCTGGAAATCAATCAGATCTGAATGCTTCTTACATAAATTATGAGGCTAACTTTAATGTTTCCCATTTATTCACTGCTTATTTAATAACAGAGGAGGAACTATAATTATCGTCACAAGGAACCTTAAAAAGTCAGTAAGTAGTGCTTGTACAATCCTGAAAGTTATGACATTATATCTGAAATTGTATGACATACATTGTATTTTGAACAACAACATGATATGTTTCTTCCAGCTCTTCATTCACCGATTTGTGTAAGTAGTCTTTTGACTAAGCCAAGAACAATTCAGGTCTTCCTGGAAGAACCAAAACTGGATCATACCTTTATTGGTTCAGAATCACAGATATAAGAAACTAGATAGAAGGATTAATTAAGAGTACTTTATTCTAAGGTAGAGAATTTTATACCTCATCAAGGTTACTGCTTCCTGCTATTGCTGAATATAGTTCTTTCTTTCAAATAATGATATCCAGTGAGGCTTGCTGGAATCACATCTTTCTACTTTTAAATGTGGATAAAGGGGAGGATCAGTATTAATTCATTAATTCCTATGTGTTGATTCAACCTCAGAAAAGTTGCAACTTATGAATTGGCATTTATCATAAAGATCCTTTCTCTGACTTCTCTACCTCAACCCTTCTTGGTTGAGAGAAGGGGGTCATAGAGTAGAACTGTTGTGGGCTTGAGCCTTAGAAGGGAGAGGTCAACACAAAAATGACCCCCCTCCATACACACACACACAAAATGGGAAATCCTGTAAATGATTTTGAATATATAATCCAGAGTTCAGTTTGCTGGAATTATATATTTCAGTGTTTCTCAACCTTGGCAGCTTGAAAATGTGTGGACTTCAACTCCCAGAATTCTCTAGCCAACATAGCTGGCTGGAGAATTCTGGGAGTCGAAGTCCACACATCTTCAAGTTATCAAAGTTTTAGAAACACTTACACATTTAACATTTCTCCTCTTAGCAAAACTGCTTGTTTAGGAAACACTTATTTTAAAATATCCCTATGACATCAAATATGTTAAATATTTTAAAAGGGAAAAAGAAAACACAGGGAACCGACAGTGGATGATATACTGTAAATGACTGGATGTTGAGTATCATGAACATTTGCTCTTAAAAGACTAGCTACATGCACCATTAACAATACTCAGACAGTTGGTAGCATCAAACTGATAAATGATTGACATGCTTCTCAATCTTATGTTCACTTTCAAGCTTGTGTTATGCTATCAGTAGTTAGCACTAATCCAGTAGTTACTTTATATATGTATATCTATATCTATCTATATATCTATATCTATATAGATAGATAGATAGATAGATAGATAGATAGATAGAGCTTCGGGGGATGAAGCGGCGGAGGAGATGCCTGGAGAGCAGGTGGAGGACTAGTCGTTCCGAGTCTGACCGTGTCCAGCTAAGAGCCTATATTAGGACTTACCTGGAAGCGATTAGAGCAGCGAGATGTGCTTACTTCTCCACTCTGATAGCGTCCGCAGATGATCGCCCTGCGGCCCTGTTCAGGGTCACTCGCTCCCCCCTGCATTTGGAGGAGAGGGGGACCCTTTGGGCAGAGCAGAGGAATTTAGTTTACATCTGGCGGATAAGATCGCTCAGATTCGGGCCGGCTTGGACTCTGACTGGCAGGGTTTAGATGATGGAGTGGCAATGAGTCTTGTGGATTCTATCTGGGTTGAGTTTGACCCTGTCTCCCTGGATGAAGTGGACAGGATCATGGAGGCTGTCTTCCACCACGTGTTTATTGGACCCGTGTCCTTCTTGGTTGGTTTATGCCTCCAGGGAGGTTACACGCGGTTGGCTCCAGGCAGTTGTCAACACCTCTTTGAGTGAGGGGTTTTTTCCCGCCACCTTGAAAGAGGCGGTGGTGAGACCCCTCCTCAAGAAGCCTGTTCTTGACCCAACCGTTTTGAACAACTATCGTCCAGTCTCCAACCTTCGCTTTTTAGCGAAGGTTGTTGAGAGCATGGTGGTTCAGCAGTTTCCGCTGTTCCTGGAGGAAACTGATTATCTCGACCTGTACCAATCAGGTTTCAGGCCCGGACACAGCACCGAGACAGCATTGGTAGCACTGGTGGATGATCTCTGGAGGGCTCGGGGCAGGGTTTTCCTCTGTCCTGGTCCTTTAGATCTCTCAGCGGCTTTCGATACCATCGACCATGGTATCCTTCTGCGGCTCCGGGTTGGGAGTGGGGGCACCGCTTTATGGTGGTTCTCCTCTTACCTTTCGGACCGCCGCAGTCGGTGTTGGCAGGAGAGCAGAGATCGTCCCAGGCCCCTCACTTGTGGGTGCCCCAGGGGTCGGTTCTCTCACCTCTCCTGTTTAATATCTACATGAAACCGCTGGGCGAGATCATCCGTGGCTTTGGGGTGAGGTATCATCAATATGCAGATGATACCCAGCTTTATATCTCCACCCCAGACCAGATCAGTGATGCTCTCTCTGTGATGTCCCGGTGCCTGGAGGCGGTGCAGGCCTGGATGGGGAGTAACAGACTCCAGCTCAATCCGGCCAAGACTGAGTGGCTGTTCTTACCGGCATCTCGGTGTTCAGTGGATGTGCCATCTTTGGTCGGGGAGGTGTTACCCCGTGGATAGGCGAGGAATCTGGGTGTCCTCCTGGATGCACAGCTCAATCTGGAGGAGCAAGTGGGAGCTGTGGCCAGAGGGGCTTTTGCCCAGGTTCAGCTGGTTCGCCAGTTCCGCCCTTACCTGAACCGAGATGCCCTTTGAATGGTCACTCATGCGCTCATCACTTCCAGAATCGACTACTGCAACGCTCTCTACATGGGGCTACCCTTGCTGATTACTTGGAGGTTGCAGCTGGTGCAGAATGCGGCCGCGCGGGCTGTGATGGGGGTATCCCGATACTCCCATGTTAAATCCCTCCTGTGCGACTTGCATTGGCTGCCGGTTGCCTTCCGTGTTTCCTTCAAGGTGTTAGTAACAACTTATAAAGCCCTAAGTGGCTTGGGTCCAGGGTACTTGCGGGAATGCCTCCTGCTAGCATCACACTCCGATCGCCCTGTGCGCTCCCACAGGAGGGGCCTCCTGGGAATACCGTCGGTTAGGCATTGTCGGCTGGCGGTTCCCAGGGCCAGGGCCTTTTCTGTGGGAGCGCCTGCCCTATGGAATCAGCTCCCTGCGGATCTTCGTTTGGCCCCTGATCTCTCCTCCTTTGTCGAGACCTGAAGACTTGGCTGTTTCAGCAGGCAGGCCTGGATTGACCCGGGGGTGGGTTGTTTTAATTGTATTGTTTACTATTGTAATTTTAATTGTTTTTAATGCTTTTTAGTAATTTATAGACTTGTATTTATTTAATATTTTTTTATTGTAAATATATTTCTTTTTATATGTTCGCCCCCCTGAGTCCTTAGGGAGAAGGGCGGCATACAAGTCTAAATAAATAAATAAATAAATAAATAAATAAATAAATAAATATATCTGTAATTGTATCTGTATCTGTATCTATATATCTCTATCTCTATCTCTATCTCTATCTCTATCTCTACCTCTATCTATCTATCTATCTATCTATCTATCTATCTATCATCTATCTATCAAAATTTGTGTTATTTGTAAAATTTATTAGATGCCCCTGTCAGAGTCTGAATCCGAGGAGGAAGTCGAACAGCTGACAGGGAGTCGGAGTGTGGCTCCATTGGCTGTGGAGGAAACTGGGGAAGGGCAAAGACCAGCTGGGCAGAGCAGGGAAGAGGTAGAACAAGGGAGAGGGAGTTCAGAGGAAGACCCAGGCCCACCCCCTCTTCATCCTAGGGCACGCAGGGAGGAACGAAGAAGGGAGCAATGTGAATTTATCTTGTGTTGACTTTAGTTATCTGTGTTCCTGGAGTCTTTCCCAGCCATGTGGAGTTATTGCTGTGTCTTCACATCTGGAATTCTTGCTCCTGCCCTGCCAAACCAATTACCTCATTTTGCCTTGATTGGACTTATAGTTACATTTTTTGTTGATCATGTTTTGGACTTGATTCTCTGCAGCCAAAGGCTGTTCTTGGGAGAGTTTTTCTCCAGCCAGAAGGTAACCAGGACTTTGGGGGAAAAGTTGGAGCTAATAAAGGGACTCCTACTGATTATCTGACTGTGTTGCCTTTGTGCCATGCCCCGGGTCATCACATTAACTCTGAGTAGCTAGTACAGAAACAGAAGTGCTTCCACAGTCAAACAAAATATCTGTGATTAAATATGGATGATAATTAATTAAATATGGGAGGCAAGAAAAAGAGAGGGTTTTTTTGAGAGGGAGTGGCAGGGACTGTCTTGAAAATCGATTTTATGTATTTATTTGGTCTTATATGCGGCCCTATCTCCCTAGGGACTCAGGGCGGTTGTTATTCCTTTAACAAAAGTTAAAAGGAATTAAAAGATTATTAAACCCGATTTGACCAAATAAAGTATTTAAAACCCCATCACATGATGTTTAAAACTAAGACCCACCCCCCAGTCCAGGCCGGTTTGTTCAAATAACCAAGTCTTTAGGCTGCGGCGGAAGGAACAGAGGTTGGGGGCCAATTGTAGCCCCAGGGGAAGCTGGTTCCATAAAGTGGGTGCCCCCACAGAGAAGGCCCTACCCCTAGGGACTGCCATCCAACATTGTTTGGCCGATGGTACCCCAAGGAGGCCCTGTCTGTGGATGCGCACCAGGCGATGGGTATTTGATGCTGGCAGGAGATGTTCCCATAAGTACCCCGGCCCTAAGCCATGTAGGGCTTTATAGGTAAGTACCAGCACCTTGAATCTCACACGGAGGGCAACCGGTAACCAATGGAACTTGCACAGGAGGGGTGTAACATGGGAGTATCGGGATATCCCCATCACAACCCACGCGGCTGCATTCTGCACCAGTTGAAGCCTCCGCGTGGTCTGCAAGGGCAACCCTATATAGAAAGCATTGCAGTAGTCGACCCGGGACGTAACGAGCTCATGAGTGACCATGCGTAATGCATCTCAGTCCAGGTAGGGGCGCAACTGGTGCACCAGGCAAACCTGGGCGAATGCCCCCTGGTCACGGCTCCCACCTGCTCCTCTAAACTGAGCCGTGTATCCAGGAGGACACCCAAGTTGCAGACCCTTTCCACAGGGGGCAACACTTCTCCCCCCATGCCTAGAGGTGGAACATCCTGGATCATCCAAGATGCCGGTAGACATAGCCACTCGGTCTTGGCTGGGTTGAGCTGGAGCCTGTTCCTCCCCATCCAGATCCACACCGCTTTCAGGCAACGAGACATCATGGCGAGGGCATCAATGAGTTGGTTTGGGGTGGAGATGAAAAGCTGGGTATCATCAGCATACTGATGATACCTCACCTCAAAACCATGGATGATCTCGCCCAGTGGCTTCATGTAGATGTTGAACAGGAGGGGAGAGAGGACCGACCCCTGGGGCACCACACAAGCGAGGGGCTGAGGAGCCGACCTCTGCCCCCCTGCCAACACCAATTGCGAATGCCCCAAGAGGTAGGAGGAGAACCACCCAAAAACGGTGCCTCCCATCCCCAACCCCCTGAGGTGTCGCAACAGGATACCATGGTTGATGGTATCAAAAGCCGCTGAGAGGTCTAATAGGACTAGGACAGAGGAATATCCCCTGTCCCAAGCCCTCCAGAGATCATCCATCAGCATGACCAATGCCGTCTCTGTGCTGTACCCAGGCCTGAAACCTGATTGGTACAGATCTAGGTAGGCAGCTTCCTCCAGGAACCTTGGAAGTTGACATGTCACCACGCTCTCAACAACCTTCACCACAAAGCGAAGGTTGGAGACTGGATGAAAGTTGTTCAAAACAGCTGGGTCCAAGGCAGGCTTCTTGAGGAGGGGCCTCACCACCACCTCCTTCAAGGCGGCTGGGAAGGACCCCTCCCCCAACAAAGCATTGACAACTGCCTGGAGCCAGCCTTGTGTAACCTCCCAGGCGGCATAAACCAGCCAGGAGGGACACGGGTCCAATAAACATGTGGTGGAACTCAGCCTCCGCATGGCCTTGTCCACTTCATCTGGAGTCACATGGTCAAACTCATCCCAGGTCGTAACAACAAGACCTGGCGCTACTCCCTTGTCAGACTCTAGCCAGTCGGAGTCCAAGCCAGCCCGGATCTGAGCGATCTTGTCCTGCAGATGGTGACTAAATTCCTTGGCCAATCCCTGCAAAGGGTCCCCCTTCCCCCTTGATTCAGGAGGGAGCAAGTGACCCTGAACAGGGCAGCCAGGCAATTCTCTGTGGACGCAATGAGAGCCGAGAAGTAAGAAGACTTTGCCGCTCTCATCACCACCAGGTAAGTCCTTGTGAAGGATCTCAACTGGGATTGGTCAGATTCGGAACGACTGGACCTCCAACTGCTCTCTAGGCCCCTCCTCTGGTGCTTCATCTCCCGGAGCTCCACAGAAAACCAAGGAGCTAACCGGGATCTGCAAAGGGTCAGGGGCCTCAAAGGGACAACTCAGTCTAGAGCCTCTGAGGCAGCCTGTTGCCAGGCATCCATCAGGGCCTCGGCTGAGTTGTGAGTAAGGGAGGCAGGAAGCAACCCAAGCGCCGATTGAAACCTCTCAGGGTCCATCAGGCACCTGGTACGGAACCACCTGGTTGGTTCTGTGTCCCAGCAGTGTGGAGTGACGTGATGGAAGCCTAGCTGAAGGAGGAAATGATCGGTCCATGACAGGGGTTGAGTAGTTGGTAATCCCCCCCCCCAGATCATTATACCACTGTCTGGAGATAAAAACCAGGTCGAGTGTGTGTCCACCCTCATGGGTTGGACCCTGAATTATTTGGGTCAGGTCCATAGCTGTCATGGAAGCCATGAACTCCTGCTCCAGCCCCAATGTCCCACCCAGAGAGGGGAGGTTGAAGTCCCCCAAAACAATAAGCTTAGGGAACTCCACCGCCACTCCCGAGAGGATGTCGAGCAGCTCGGGCAGGGCTGTTGTCATGCAGCTGGGAGAAAGGTACATGAGCAACAGACCCAACTGACCCCAAGGGCCCAGCCTCAGGAGGAGAGACTCACACCCGCCTATCAGCGGGACAGTGACCTCCCTCGGACAAAGGGACTCCCTAATAACCACCGCCACCCGCCCTACCCTGGCCCCAAGGTTGGTGTAGCACCTGGAAACCTGGGGGGGCTTAAATCACACAGAGGGAGCCCCTGGCCCCAACCAGGTCTCCGTGATGCAGGCCAGGTCCGCGGCCTCCTCCTCAATCAATTCATTGATGAGGAGGGCTTTATTCACCATGGACCTGGCGTTGACATAAACCATCCTGAGCCCAGGGACCTGACTTCCCGTACCCCCGGGGGAGTGGGCAGAAACAAGAGGGTCGGAGCGCCACCTGTCAGAATAGTGGGGCGCACTCCCAGATACCGATCCGGCCCTCTGTTTCGTCATCCCCTGCCATTCCCAATTGCCGCTCCTGCAGAGCAGGAGAAAGGCATTAGAGCTTTTTGACATTATATTAGAACAAGATAATATGAATGCCTTTAACATATCGTAGAGATGCCACAGCAAGTGTTTCACTTTAATCACTCTTTGAAGTGTTGCATTCAAATTCAATATCGTTAATGAACTTAAATTTTCAGATCTTTTTTCAATATAATTCAGTGAGTGCATTTATCTGACATGGGCACCAGTCTCATGCTGAGGAGGGATCCTGCCTTATTCATGAAGCTGTATCATCAATGCAGAACACACATTATTCTCATCTTCCAAGCCGAAAAGGAGCTGTGTGTGCAATTTTCAGTGGGTTCCTGACTTTAACACTTTCTATTACACTTTCATAAGCACCCCAATTTCCCCTCCACCCATGTAATCCCCTTATTATTATATGCTGGAAAAGCAGCTCCTCTGACTTCCAACCAGTACCCATTACACTGTCGCTATTGGCATTCCTTCTTCTCTAATCCCTATCCACTCCTTTATTTCTGCTTTCTCCACAGCTTCAAATACTATTTTGTATGATTCATAAACAGTTGTGCTGCTTTTGATTGGGTTTTTTAAAGTGGAAAGAAATAGATGTGAAGAAGTATTAGCCTTCCAGCTGCTATTGAACCACACCTGGGAAACAGGGTGAAATTATTATTCAGCAACGATTGCCCAAGTTTCCAATCTTAGACCTAGATGATGAACCACTACTGAACCCTGAAAGCATGTTTCCTGCCATTTGAATTTGACCAGAGATAACAACATATCAACAAGCTGACCTTTGATTTTTTGCAAGACATATGCAGTTATTTTTTCAGAAAAATTAAAGATGGAGAGGAGTCTGATCTCCATGCCACAATGATCTAATCCTTGGCTTTTGATGTCCTTTGAAGGAAACTCAAGATTCCCTATGCAGACTGTACCTTGTTTAAACCACAGGCAGCTGCTTCCCTGCAATGTGAAAAACAAGCCTAAATTTTTGCAGTTTGCTAATGTGCCTAGATCAACTGCAGAGGTGCTATTCAGCAGGTTCTCACCAGTTCTGGAGAACCGGTAGTGGAAATTTTGAGTAGTTTGGAGAACCAGCAAATACCACCTCTGGCTGGCCCTGCCCCCATCTATTCTCTGCCTCCCAAGTCCCAGCTGATTGGCTGGGTCTTGTTTTGTTGCCCTGCACAGGAGAATGGAGCTGGAAAGCAGGTTAGTGGGGTGGGGAGGGAATGGGATTTTGCAGTAACATTCCCCTGCCATGCCCACCAAGCCATGCCCACAGAACCGTTAGTAAAAAATTTGAATCCCACCACTGATCAGCTAGCTTCCATCTATTGCTTTGGTTTAAAGGAAAGTGTGGAAGATTTCCTTAAAGTTTATCAACTGATGCTCTGTTGCTAGGGTGTAGTGAAGAAAGAGATTCCTGTAATTATAGCAAAGCATATGTCTGTGCTATTCTGCACTGGAAGAAAACTGCAGTAAATTAGGGTTGTTGTTTTTATATATATTAGATGTGTAACGGTGTTCCTTGCATTCAGCATGGAAAGAGTTGCTTACAGAAACCTCCCAGTGTCCTTTATGTGATTTTTGCTGGTGTGACCAATTAAGTATATAATCATATGGAGGGATCTGAGAAAGAATGCAGAATAAAATGTATTTCCATAAAGAAAGTCATAGGCTGCTGCAATGTAGGAGACCCATCCCTGTGGAGTAGCATTTTATTTCACACTTCAAGAGCTCAAATGGTTCTTTTTTCCATCCAGAAACCTATAATAAATGTATGTATGACAAGGCAATGTTTCTAGGGTACATTTTTTTTACTCTGTGGGAGTTTTTCACAATGCCAAACTGTTGTTGCTTATGAAAATCATGATTTCGCTTCTTGGCATCTATTCAATTTTTCCCCTGTCGATTAACATTTTAAACCTACACCTTATCTCTTGGGGTGCCATAACAGAGACCCCCCACTGGGTACACTTCAATCCCTAGCCTTTGAATATTAGGCATTTCTATGTAAGGTACAAAGGAGTGCCTCAGATTTGAAGCGGCTTGAATATGCTTCAGGATAATGAAAATTTTAATGCCTTCAGCCAAACATACTGTATCTATCTGCCTTAGAGTGGCAGCCAACATCTGTCAGAATGAAAGGCTGAGATGTGCATGATGGTGCGCCAGGCAGAGTGGTATTAAAAGAAATGACTCTGAGACCAACCCTTCTTCTTCTCGTAACCTAGGTTCTGAGTTTCAAACAGCAATGTAAGGCTAGTAGCCAAGCCTTAGTGTTACAGATATGATGTGCAGCAACCAGACTGGAAGCAATTTTTAGATGGATCCGTCCTTTTTCCTACTGCAGCTGGACCAAGGCAACAATAATTAGGACTGCAGAAAAAACAATTACTACCAACCTGCCTTCTATTGAGGATCTGTATACTGCACGAGTCAAAAAGAGGGCTGTGAAAATATTTACAGACCCCTCACATCCTGAACATAAACTGTTTCAACTCCTACCCTTAAAACGATGCTGTAGAGCACTGCACACCAGAACAACTAGACACAAGGACAGTTTTTTTGCCAAATACCATCACTCTGCTAAACAAATAATTATTTCAACACTGTCAAACTATTTACTAAATCTACATTACTATTACTATTAATCCTCCCATCCTTCCTTTCATCCATCTCCTCCCACTTATGACTGTATGACTGTAACCTTGTTGCTTGTATCCTAACGGTTTCTATTGACTGTTTCCTAGTATGATTTGATTGCTTATTGTACCTTATGACTATTATTAAGTGTTGTACCTTATGATTCTTGACTCTTGACAAATGTATCTTTTCTTTTATGTGCACTGAGAGCATATGCACCAAGACAAATTCCTTGTGTGTCCAATCACCCTTGGCCAAAAAAGAATTCTATTCTATTCTATTCTATTCTATTCTATTCTATTCTATTCTATTCTATTCTATTCTATTCTATCCTTACAGGCTGAATCTACTGTAGGTGAGACTGGGCCACACCGAAAAGCATTAAGCTAATTTAGAAGCTTTTAGGCAGGCCTTCTGAAACAATCAGGTATCAGGTAAGTTACCTTTCCACCTCATTTCTATGACCTGAATCAACCATTTTATTTTTTCTTAGGGTATAGCAATAAAGACAAAGCTGCTTACATGATTTCTTTGATAAATGATGATCCTGTGCTAGACATCAATTCTGGCTTTAAAGCTCCTGCTAAAGAATACAACAAATCTGAAGTGACGCATCTGAATTAAATTTCCAGAGTAACGTGAGATAGGAAGTTGTTACTAGATTGCAACATAAAACCTACATGTCCTGAAGAGATCACAATTTACATGCAAAACAAAGCCTTCGCTTTTAATTCTTCAGCGTTATCGTAAGAGCTTTATACAATAGTCTCTGAGGACAGAAAATCTGATTTTACTGCATAGCACCAGAGGTGGCACTTGGCAAGGGCTGGTGGAGCCTGCAACTCATTTAATCCAGCCTAGGAATGCTGGTAAATCATTCATTTTGTTCTACATCTTCCAGAAAACCAGAAGAGTACACTTGCCTGTACTCTTATTGAGTGTCAGACTGCTGGCTTCACTGCTCATGGTCCCAAGCAGATAAGCAAATGTAACAAATATAAATATCACAAATAATCAGATTCATATCTGAATGTTGATAACCCCAGACAAACATTTCAAAGCTCTAATTTTTTTCATAGATTTTAGCTAGCTAGCTAGGTAGGTAGGTAGGAGAAAGAGAGAGAGAGAGAGACAGACAAACAGACAGACAACAAACCTACAAACAGTTTCCTTTCATTTAGAATCCTACAGTTCAAAGAATCTCAGGCTAGAAGGTAGGAGACAGTGAGCTGCAGTCCTGCCATGAAAGCCAGTTGGATGACTTTGGGCCAGTCATTCTCTGTCAGCCCATGTTGTCAGCTTGAGCAACAAGCCAGTTGGTCAGTTCTTGTCCGTTTAACAACAACAACAACAACAACAACAACAACAACAACAACAAGATTTAACCCCATACTTGCAGGGAAATCTTATGAAGAAGAAAAATAACTTCAAGGAGTGTTTTTAATCAGTTTATGAGTTCTTAGAAAACCACCATTGGAAAGAGGAGATTATGCAGAGCTATGAGTAATAGATGGATTTAAGTTTCTTTCAATTATCACTATTATATACCTGAATTTTCAAGCAAAACTTTATTTAGGATGATTAATATCCATAAGTTAAAATTACCCACATTTGTCATAAACTGTTGATACCTAGTGTCATATGTCTACTTTGACACATTTCTTGAAACTGTTAAAAACAAAAATCTATTTCTGAAACTCCAGTCTTCTAATATCCCACCAGTCTATTTAAACCCAATGATTCTGTCTGCAGTATATAAACAGATCACACATTAAGGGGGGGAAAACTAAGTAAAATGCTTTCTTGATAATAAGTCCTTAATTCCAAACGATCAGAAGATAGGCATGTAAACTGTGGCATCATCAATCAGTGTTATGCTGGGTTTATTTCAGGCATTCCTTGTTCAAGGAAAGAAAGGCCAGACTGTCCCACCTAGCCCAAATATGACTGAAACACCTTTTGACTGTTCTGGATTTATCCTAATAAAAATACATTCAGACAGAGTAGGACACTGGACACTGCAATGGCATGGGGCGAGGAGAGGTGGTCCATAGGCCACAACAGGAAATTCCTTCTCTGAGGTATTCCAGCTATCTGACAAGTTGGAATTTTCTGTCCTGCAAATTAGGCCACACACATATCATAAAAACAGGCGCAGAGTCAATTAGAGTGGCTTAGTATCAGACCCCTTGATGATTTCTTGGGATCTACCACTCAGACAGCAGATCATGTTCTTCTAATTCAGGGGTCCCCAAACTTGACAACCATAGCTGGCTGGAGAATTCTGGGAGTTGAAGTCTACAAGACTTAAAGTTGCCAAGTTTGGAGACCTCTGTTCTAATTCAATCTCAGTTCTTCCTGCTTGTCCTGTGTTCACGATAAAACTAACATTTTAAGTCATTGTGCCAGCTAAAAAAAATCCCGCTAGGTTAGAACGATCATCTTTCATCATTTATTCCACTGCATTATTCCTTGTGTAGTTTTGCACAAATATATTGAACTGAACAGCAGAATGGAACACAAGCTTGATTGCCTGATATCTTCCAGTTCTATCCATATAGAGCAGGAGTGGGGAGCTATTGCCCTTTTATGGCTTATGGACTCCATGCTGGCTCAGGAGTTCTGGGAGTTGAAGTCCACAAGTCATAAAGGGATCATAGTTTCCCACCTCTGATATAGAGGAAGAAACTTGTGTTATTGTTCTGACCAAGGCTTATGAAGACACTAACAAACACACCTTAGTCCCAAACCCCATTTTTTTATTTACAATGGTTGTGAATTTTAGTCATTCACAGCCCGTAATGAGTCTGAAATAGTTTGTAAATAGTCCCATGGAAGTCTGCCAAAGTCCTTCAGGGTAAGTCTGATAAGCATGTACCTTTATCTTCCTTTAAATACTGCCAACGACTACATGTCCAATTAGTTATACAAGGCCAAAACAGAAAACAAATTCAACACTGAGCTTCAGGTTTCAAACCGACCAGTATGATCAAAGTTGCTTCCTGCAAAGATTCCTGTCCCTTTGCTTCTCCTTTATGTCTTATGGAAGGGCCAATCACCTCCAAGCCTTACTCCTGAGTCACCCCTTTTGTCTTAACTGTTCTTGCCTTCTGGCAGTTCTGCGCACACGTGCACTGGGAACAAGCTCCCCTTGTTCCTCTGCCTTGCTGCTGTCAGATTCTGGAGGCTCGGGAGTCAGCACATAACTCCCAGATGGCCCTGGCCCCATCTCTGTATCAGATGCAGGACCCTCATCCAAGTCCTCCCCAAGCTCCCGGACTGGCCTATGTTCCTTCCCACTGTCTGACTCTGCTGCAGTCTCTGCAGGCTGCTGACAGACCACAACATTTATTTCCTACTTGAGCTCGTTTGTTTCCTCTAAATAGCAAGGATAGTTTTCATAGCTTGCCATAGAAATAGATAGCCTAATATCAGGAACCTGCCAGTCATAGGCATCAACCAGCAAGACTGAGAAGGAACAAGAGGAATTTGAGTTGTTACAGGCATCATGGTGCAAAAGATTTGACTTTTGTGTTTATTTCAAGCATCAATATGCACATACTTGAGTTGTGTCCTGTGTTTGGTGCCCTCTGGATGCATCATTTTGCAGCTTAATGTAAATGCCACCTCTTTTAGAACTTGGAAAGGAAAAGAAATTTCATCACCATGGCATGCCATATTCAAGGAGTTGAAGGATGTGAAAAATTGCCCTCATCAAAATTTTATTAACTTCAAAAACAATTCAAATAGCCCTGCTGTTGAAAGCCTTATAGATAGCAAGGCAAAACTAAAAAATAATCTAAAACCCAAAATAAGTGTAGAACAGACACAGACCAAACACTTAGCTATCTAATTGTGCAAAATTCAGATCTGGAAAAATAGATAGCTTCCAATACCATGACAGCATAATTGCTTAGAGCACTGTTTCTAAACCTTGGCAACTTGAAGATATATGAACTTCAGCTCCCAGAATTCCCCAGCCAGCAATTCTGGGAGTTGAAGTCCACAGATTTCCAGGTTGCCAAGGCTGAGAAACACTGGCTTAGAGTGTTATATTCTGGTTTCTTTACCTAAGTACACAGTGGATGGCTCATAAACTACGCGAAGCCACAATATGATTGTGTGACACTTGAACCCAACTGCTGTGGGGTAGAAATATTATTTATGACCTAAAATTCTGAGTAAAGCAGGCCATTGAGTTTGTTCTCCAAACTAGAACTAAAAAAAACCCCCAAATCCACATGTTGGTACACTCTGCAGCTCCAGAGTTCCTATCAGGCCTCGTGATACTAGAATCAAAGTTAATGTTAAGGATAAGATATTATGTTCTATTATTTACACCTCACATACTTTAGTGATCACAGGTTTTGTTCAAATTTACATCTATAACACTTAACATTTTTTATCCTCAAATGTATTAATATAAATTGCCATTCAAACTTCCCACAATGTATGGGTGTTTATTCGTCTCTATTTAAGATACTGAGGTTAATTTTTCTGACAATTCCTAATGCCACTCTATGTGAAATATTTAAACAGATTTGCTTTACATTAGAATAGCTCCAGTGTGTCTTTTATTTCCAAGCAACTTTTCAAATGAAAAACAAATCATTTTTCTAATTTTAGTTCAAATATTGTTTTACAAACCAGTCAAAAGTCTGAAGCAAAATTAATGATCTCAATGCTTGACATCTAACAGATGGTCCAAGGAATAATATTCCATTCCATTTTATTTTGGATTTTGGCTACTAACTCTGACAGCCAGCAGTTTGCCCTTCCCAAATTTCTCCCAATTCACTTACAGCCAGCAACCCTTGTTTTGGAATGGCTTATGAAAATAAAAGTAGTTAGAATAACTTTCACTAAGTGTCAGAGGTGGTATTCAGCAGGTTCTGACCAGTTCTGCAGAAATTTTGAGTAGTTCGGAGAACTGGCAAATACCACTTCTGACTGGAGATTTTGCAGTATCCTTCCCCTGCCATGCCCACCAAGCCACGCCCACAGAACCGGTAGTAAAAAAATTGAATCCCACCACTGCTAAGTGTGGTTTGCTCTCCAGTTTAATCAGAACGGTTCTCAGTCATTTCCAAGAAGGGAAATCTTCCCAAACCCCACCCCCACCCCCAAAGAGAGTTTCTACTTAGCATTAGTAAGAAAAATTGTGAAGGTTAAATGCAGTAAGTTCAACTCCCCGTTCAAAATATCAATTCTACAAATTGTGAAGATGAGTGCGGAAGCATATGATTTTATCATGGGAAAATAACCCCCAATTTCTGGTCAACACATTTAAAGTCTTCAAGATGGTTAATTTGAATGGCTAATGAAATAATTAAGTTTCCTCATGAGCAGCTCAAATTCAATGAAGATCCAAGCAAAAACAATTAAAGACAATGCTGCAAGTAGTCCTCAACGTGAAACTATTTGTTTAGTGACCATCCAAAGATACAATGGCACTGAAGAAAATAACGTAGGACCAGTCCTCACACAAACAACCATTGCAGCATCCCCATAAGCACATGATCAAAATTCAGGTGCTTGGCAATTGATGTATATTTACAACAGTTGCAGCATCCTAGAGTCATGTGATTATCATAGGAGACCTTACCAACTGGCTTCTGACAAGCAGTCAATGGGAAAATCATATTCATTTAACGATTGTATGATTCACTTAATAACTTCAGTGATTTGTGTAATATCTTAACCGTGGCAATTAGGTCATAAAATTGATGCGATTCATTTAACAACCATCTTGCTAAGCAATGAAAATTGTTGTTCCAATTGTGTAATAAATCGAGGCTTATCTGTACTAACAATGCTATTTTTAAAAGTTGTCTTTTATTCTAAGGTTATTTCTCATAACTTCCAGTGCAGAATTTGAAGCTTTAATAGCAGCAAGAATTGACTATGCTGTCTGGAGTGTTTCTGGAACATTTATTCTTCTACAGGACATACAAAATACAATCTAATCTCCATTGAGGCCATTCTCACCCCTCGAATCCAAAGTCCAGAGAATTAACATCCATGAACAAGAAGATACAACTTTGACATCTGGGAGTTCTGTCAAAACGCGTAAATCAATTTTTTTTTGACAGAACCATAAGGATTTTGGAACAAAATCAAGTTAATTAGATCAGTTTTAATCTCACAGGAGTCAGAGAATAATTAAAAATAAAAAAGCTGGAGTAGGTATGTTTTTATAAGAAATTCTTCTAATCTGTTGATTTAAACCAATGTCTTAATGAGGTAAAATCTTTGTCTCAACTGGACAACATCTTTTTCACTTCTAACTAATGGAGCTTGAACTGATCTCTGAAGAGACAATATTAGCTACTAATGGAATATTTATACAATCCTATTATTCATGTAATGTAATTAACCCGGCTGACTTTAAAATCTTACTGATAGATCTTCTGTACTGTCTATCTATAATATTAGATAACCTCATCTAAATTGCAGAGGCTTTTTTAAAAATAAAGAACTGTGTACATGATTAAAGTAGAGGCTAATTTATATATTCTGCCCACATCTAATCACTTAGGAAGGGGGTATAATGTACAAAGGATACTGACCCAAAATAATTAATCAAGGATTCATTAGCTTTTAAACTGTCTTTAAATATTATGTTAATTATATTGAGAGCCTGCTTGGTATAGTGGTTGAGGCATCTGGCCAGAAATGGGGAAAACTTCAGTCATAGTCCCACCTTAGGCGCAAAGCCAGTTGGGTGATCTTGGGCCAGTCACTTTCTCTTGCCCCTAGGAAGGAGTCAATGGCAAACCACTTTTTAAAACCTTGTAGAGATTCTCAGCCATCCAGGTCATGGTTGTCCCAAAGGTGCTTTTTCAGGAGGCAACTGGACTTTTCTTGTTTTTTTCTTTGAAGATGTTTCATTTCTCATTCAAGAAGCTTCTTCAGCTCTGACAGGACAGTGGGGAATGGAAGGATTTGCAGACAGGAATGACTGTCCTTGCAGACAGTTGGTCATTTGCATCCTTTAGAGGGTCACTGAAGCACTTGGAGGTTTATCTGTTGGAATGGTGTGGGAGTAGGAATGGATTTCCAGAGGAAAAAATTGCAGGCTACAGGAACCAGGAGCACCACTCAGCTAAACAGGTGCCTCCAGGTGCTTCAACAACCTCCAGGTGCCTCCAATGTGCCTCCAGGTGCTTCAAACACCTCCAGGTGCTTCAACGACCCTCTGAAAGGTTGCAAATGACCGTCTGTCTGCAAGGAATATATAAATCCTTCCATTCCCCACTGTCCAGTCAGAGCTGAAGAAGCTTCTTATTTATTTATTTATTTATTATTTGAACTTATATGTCACCCATCTCCAAGACTCGGCTTACAACTAAAAACAAGAGACAATAAATACATTAAAAAACAATTAAATTAAATTATAAGTTCAAACATTTATAAAATAATTAAAACAACCCTCCCAAAGGGTCATAGCCCAGGTTGGTCAAATAACCAGGTCTTCAACTCAGGCGAAAGGTGCGGAGGTCAGGGCCAGGCGGAGCTCCAAAGGCAGTTGATTCCAAAGGTCAGGGGTCGACAGAAAAGGCTCGTCGGGGAACCGCCAGGCGGCATTGACTCGCCGACGGGACCCCGAGGAGTCCTTGCCTATGAGCTCGCACAGGGCGATCGGTATTCGACATTGGAAGAAGACGCCCTTAAATACTGAGGACCCATGTCGTGAAGGACTTTGTATGTTAACAGTAAAACCTTGAATCTCACCCGAGCGCAACGGCAACCAATGCAGGCCGCGCAGGAGGGGGGTCACATGGGAGAACCGGTAACTCCCATCACCACCGCCACGATTCTGCACCAGCTGCAATCTCCGGATGGTATGCAGGGCAGTCCCAAATAGAGAGCGTTGCAGTAGTCGAGCCTGGAGGTAACAAGGGCATGAGTGACCGCGCAGGGCCCCGGTCCAGCAAAGGGCGGTTGTCAACCAGGCGGAGCTGGGCAAAGGCCCTCCTGGCAACGCCCCCACCTGCTCCTCCAACCGAGCCGCACATCCAGGAGGACCCCAGATTCCGCCCTATCCACAGGGGCAACACCTCTCCCCTATGGCCAAAGATGGATAATCTTGACTGGGCCGGACGCCAGTATGCACAGCCACTCAGTCTTGGCCGGGTTGAGTCGAAGCATGTTCCCGCCATCCAGTTCCGCATCGCATCCAAACACCGAGTCATCAGGAGAGGGCATCACTGATCTGGCCTGGGGTGGAAATGTACAGCTGAGTATCATCAGCGTATTGATGGAATTTCACCCCAAAACCACGGATGATCTCACCCAGCTGCTTCATGTAGATGTTAAATAAAAGGGGGAAAGGACCCCTGAGGGACCCCACAAGGGAGGATCCTAGGGGACACCTGACCCCGCCACACCGATGCATCCCGAGAGGTAGGAGGAGAACCACCAAGAACGGTGCCCCCACTCCCAACCCCTCAAGGCGACGCAAAGGATACCATGGTCGATGGTATCGAAAGCCGCTGAGAGGTCTAATAGGACCAGGACAGAGGAAAACCCCTATCCCGAGCCCTCCAGAGATCATCCATCAGCGACCAATGCCGCCTCCGGCTGTACCTGGGTCGGAAGCTTGGATGAGAAGTGAAAGAAGCCTTCAAAGAAAAAACAAGAAAGTCCAACTGCCTTCTGAAAAGCACTTTTGGGACTTAGACAAGAAAACTGCAGGATTTGTCCAAGTATGCTCTGATAATAAGATACAATTAATTTGAAGGGGGAAAAAATCATGTTGACTGATGCATTGATATAATGGAAGAGATATTTTGACATTTGTAGTGCTAGATTGCCCCTTTCTTAGAAGCCAATAATTTATAGACATACAATACATGCTGTAAGGTCACATGCATTTTCAGAGCAAAGAGCCAAGGCAGCTATAAAATATTGTCTGACTCTGAAGAATAAACTTCCTTTTATGTTGTCCTTATTCTACGTTTTTCATTCATGATTCACAATCATTTCAAGAGCAACAATGACTTCATCAGCCCAGTGAATGGCACTACGAAAGAAAGTAGACCACTCATATTTATGAAAGTTCAACTTCTCTCTGGTTCCTTCTCTCCTGCTAATCATTACGAAAAGCTATCAATTTTTAAATATATATCCCCAAGCTTAGAAACCTATTTCGTCATTATCTCTTTTCTTTTTTTGATTATAGGTCTGAGATTGTAAATCCACAGAGAACGATTCCTTCCCTTCTTTCATTCCTTTCTAGATAAGCCAATATAAGCTGCTTCTTTTTTTGCAGAAGAAAAAGATAACAATTAATGAAACAAACAGAAATTATCCAGTGATTAAACGAACAGTCACAGTTCATTGCTACCACAGACGTTAATCTGCAATAGATGTCGCAGATAAATTAACTAGGATAAAGAATATTCCACATACAACAAAATGATGATACCATATGTGTTATTGCTGCCATTAATTCCTTAGCATCATTTTCATTATAATTCAGATATGCAATTTCCATGGAGAAAGATAGGATCTGAATTTCTAGAAAACTGTTTTTCTAGCGATCTGATGACAATATAACTCTCTGACATTGGTATAAACTAAAATATTTATGTTTTGCAGCAATTGGGGGAGAAATCCCTTCTCCTCTTGATAAAATTTAGAAGTTATATATTTTATAACTATATAGCAGCATATGTTTAATTAATGTAGAAAATTAATGAGCTTTCCTTGCACTCATACTGAAGGAAAGATTTTATTATCCATTTCTCACCCTATTGTGTAGCTGTAGTTCAAAGCAGAGACAACTTGTGAGGCAACATGGAACTGATTCACAGACAGGTAGTTCTTGCTTAATGACTGGTCACTTAGCAACCAGTTGAAGTTATGACCAATCTCCGCTGAATTGCCTAGGACCTGATTTCAAAGTTCTGATGGCCACACACCAAGACTCATGATCATGTGATCATATTTTGGGCATTTGGCAACTCCCATCCTGTTCATGTCAGAGCACGTTTAGGCAGGGGTCTCCAACCTCAGCAACTTTAAGACTTGTGGACTTCAACTCTCAGAGAACTGAAGTCCACAAGTCTTAAAGTTGCCAAGGTTGGAGACCCCTGGTCTAAGGCCCTTGCGGGTTGAAAGGATTAGCCGGTGACATCACTGTTGCCCTGGGGACACCTGTGGGGACTACTTTCATGTTGCTGTCAAGGAGCTGAAGTGAGTGACAGGGAACTCACCCCCTGCCATGCAGCAGCACTCAGGTCTCAAACACAGGCTTGCTAACCTCCAACCCACATGAACTACCACATTACCTCGTTTGGCAACTAGCTCGCATTTACAGCTATTTGCAGCATCCCAAGGTCACATGAAGAAAATATTCAGCATTTTTTCTTCCAGTTTCCAGTATTTACTTCCAGTTTCTGGCAAAAACATCCATTGGGTAAAAGGGTTTACTTAATAACAATTTTTTTTGATAAACTCAGGCATGGTATATGGCAGGGGTGTCAAACTTGATTTCATTGAGGGCCTCCTCAGGGTTGTGTTTGACCTCAGGGGTGTGGGTGGGGCCAGGGTGGGTGTGGCCAGCTCAACATCACTTGTGTTTGGGGTGCCTGTGGTGGTCGGGCACTTTGCCAGTGAAACCATGCCCTCCCAAGCTCTGTTTTCACTGGCAGAGGAACCAGGTGTGTCCTTTGCTGTTTCCAGGGCAACCTTGAGGGCCAGATTTAAGCACCCCGAGGCCAGATCTAGCCAAAGAGGCCTTGAGTTTGACACCCCTGGTATATGGTGACCTGCTTAAAATTGCCAGAATTCACGACCGTAATTTGGAGTCCATTATACTCATAAGTTGAGAACTACTTATATGCTTGTCCAACACTTAATGACTGCCTCTTCATAGGATGACTTGAACAAATGCATTTTTATACATGTTGCAAAGCAATTGGGAAAAGCAGGTGCAGCTGGCAGAAATGCTTCCCACCCTCACATCCCCAAAGACAGTCTCAGCTTGTCCTTTTTCCCAAAGGACAGTAAAAGCTCCAACACTGGAAGTTTTTAAAAAGATGTTGGATAACCATTTGTCTGAAGTGGTGTAGGGTTTCCTGCCTAAGCAGGGGGTTGGGCTAGAAGACCCCCAAGGTCCCTCCCAACTCTGTTATTTTAATTCTAATAAGTTTACAGCCTCAGAAACTTGAGAGGAGATGGCCTCATTCACTCACCATTAATTCCCACTCACATTTACTTTCACTGGGGTTCCAGGTGTCTGGCTATTTGAACCACACCTTAACATTTCTAAGAACTAACAAAAAGAATCAAATAAACTAATAAAGTACAATAGAACAAAATCTGGAAAAAAAATAAAAAATCACTTCCCCAACTCCCACCCCGCTGTCCCGATGATAGCAGATCACACTATGCCCAGACTGTCCTCTGAAATGGATCAGGAATTTCTCTAATAGGACAAAAAACAACAACTCTCTTACATCAATTTTAGCTTCTCATAGTAGCCAAGGTGAGGCACTATATGCTAGGTTTTGAAATATGGCTCTGGATTCAAGCTCAAGATGAACCTGCTGAGTTTTTAAAATTACATTTATATGCGCCTTCTCCAAGACTCAGGTTGAGCTAAATCGCTCTCCAAATTGCCAAATCAGGGCCCATGTTGGATCTTGTGGTCCATATACACATCTAGTACAAACCATTGTTCTCTAAGGTTTGTGGGAATGATCTTGGGGAACAGGAGAAAGAGCAACCCCTAATTTTGGGGAAACTAAAAGTGAAGGGAGATATTACTTTCAGACTTCTGTTAATTTAACTTTACCATATCGTCTATCTTACAGTAAAGATCAAACGAGTACTTCTTATTATGATTCTTGTCTGGACTATCTGATAAGACTAATATCAGTTTTGCAAGTCTGAAATTGGCCCTCCCTTCCTTCAGTTTTACTTTTCTGAAAACCAGGGTGGGCCCCTTCTGGGGTCTTTGACTATCCCTCCTCCTTCAGATTTGAATTTCATTTATCAGATTATTGTCTAAATTGCAGCTCTTCCTCCTGTCTTTCAAAGTCAGCCCCACATACCATTATATCGTGCCCTAGGATAATATCAGAAAATTTGGTCCTTTATCCCAAATTCATATTAACCTACAAGAAGTAGCAAATTTACCAGAACAGCCTCTCTTCAGTGAAATAGTGGAACTTCCAGAACATGTAGCCAGTGTCATACTCTGAAGCCATCAGGCTGAAGATTACATTTAAGGGAACTTTTGCACAACCAATCAGACAGGATTAGAACTCAGGGTTTACAGAACTGGCCAGAATAAATCCCTCTCCAGTGTACCAACACTGCCCTCTTGTGGACACTGTAATCTATTTTAATATATTAATTCACAGTGCAAATCACATCGGTATCTAAATCTCACTGTATTCAGTGACTTATTCCTACACAGTTTTGCACATTAGGATTTTCAACTCTTATAATTTCAGCAGTGTATCCCCATGTTTTTTTTTAGTCATAGCAAAGTGTAATAATCTGATTCCATAGCTGTAGAGTTAGAGCAAAATACTGTACAGGTAGTCCTTGACTTATAACCATTCATTTAGTGAGAGCATTCAACATTACAGCGGCACTGAAAAAAAGTGACTCATGATTATTTTTCACATTTATGACCATTGCAGCATGGCCACATGATCAAAATTTGGATGCTTGGCAACTGATATGTATTTATGAGAGTTGCCTTGTTCCGGAGTTATGTGATCTCTTTTTGTTACCTTTTGACCAGCAAAGTCAATGAGGAAGCCACATTTGCTTAATAATTGTGTCATTAACTTAACAACTGCAATGATTCACTTAACAACTATGGCAAGAAAGATCATAAAATGGAGCCAAATGCCCTGAACAACTGCCCTGCTTAGCAATAGAAATTTTGAGCTCGATTGTGGTTGTAAGTCAAGGACTATTTGTATTGAATATATATAAATATAATGGGATCAGACAAAAGAAGAAGAAATGTTCTTAGTGAAATAAAGTGTTCTAAGAAAAATCTAAACCAAAAGAAACATTTTAAACCTTACTTTGAAGGCAATTCAAATCAGATTAACCAAAAACCTTGAAAATCTGGGGAAAGGAGGAAATGAAATAAAATAAGTTTCATGCACTTCACATTTTAATTATCATATGCACAATATGTTAAGACTCTCTGAAGAACTACTATACACATAAGAGCCAAAGAATTATTAAAACTTT
>CM019149.1:154430057-154495893 GCA_009733165.1 Naja naja
TTACCTTTCCACCTCATTTCTATGACCTGAATCAACCATTTTATTTTTTCTTAGGGTATAGCAATAAAGGACAAGCTGCTTACATGATTTCTTTGATAAATGATGATCCTGTGCTAGACATCAATTCTGGCTAGCTCCTGCTAAAGTACACAAATCTGAAGTGACGATCTGAATTAAATTTCCAGAGTAACGGAGATAGGAATTTGTTACTTCTAGCAACATAAAACCTACATGTCCTGAAGAGATCACAATTTACATGCAAAACAAAGCTTCGCTTTTAATTCTTCCAGCGTTATAAATGAGCTTTATACAATAGTCTCTGAGGACAGAAAATCTGATTTTACTGCGCACCAGAGGTGGCACTTGGCAAGAGGCTGGTGGAGCCTGCAACTCATTTAATCCAGCCTAGGAATGCTGGTAAATCATTCATTTTGTTCTACATCTTCCAGAAAACCAGAAGAGCACTTGCCTGTACTCTTATTGAGTCATCGACTGCTGGCTTCACTGCTCATGGTCCCAAGCAGATAAGCAAATGTAACAAATATAAATATCACAAATAATCAGATTCATATCTGAATGTTGATAACCCCAACAAACATTTCAAAGCTCTAATTTTTCATAGATTTTAGCTAGCTAGCTGGGTAGGTAGGTAGAAGAAAGAAGAGAGAGGAGACAGACAGACACAGACAGACAGAAACAGACAACAAACCTACAAACAGTTTCCTTTCATTTAGAATCCTACAGTTCAAAGAATCTCAGGCTAAAGAAGGTAGGAGACAGTGAGCTGCAGTCCTGCCATGAAAGCCAGTTGGATGACTTTGGGCCAGTCATTCTCTGTCAGCCCATGTTGTCAGCTTGAGCAACAAGCCAGTTGGTCAGTTCTTGTCCGTTTAACAACAACAACAACAACAACAACAACAACAACAACAACAAGATTTAACCCCATACTTGCAGGAAATCTTAGGAAGAAGAAAAATAACTTCAAGGAGTGTTTTTAATCAGTTTATGAGTTCTTAGAAAACCACCATTGGAAGAGAGGAGATATGCAGAGCTATGAGTAATAGATGGATTTAAGTTTCTTTCAATTATCACTATTATATACCTGAATTTTCAAGCAAAAACTTTATTTAGGATGATTAATATCCAAAGTTAAAATTACCCACATTTGTCATAAACTGTTGATACCTAGTGTCATATGTCTACTTTGACACATTTCTTGAAACTGTTAAAACCAAAATCTATTTCTGAAACTCCAGTCTTCTAATATCCCACCAGTCTATTTAAACCCAATGATTCTGTCTGCGGTATATAAACAGATCACACATTAAGGGAAAACTAAATAAAAAAATGCTTTCTTGATAATAAGTCCTTAATTCCAAGCGATCAGAAGATAGGCATATAGCTGTGGCATCATCAATCAGTGTTATGCTGGGTTTATTTCAGGCATTCCTTGTTCAAGGAAAGAAAGGCCGACTGTCCCACCTAGCCCAAATATGACTGAAACACCTTTGACTGTTCTGGATTTATCCTAATAAAAATACATTCAGACAGAGTAGGACACTGGACACTGCAATGGCATGGGGAGGAGAGGTGGTCCATAGGCCACAACAGGAAATTCCTTCTCTGAGGTATTCCAGCTATCTGACAAGTTGGAATTTTCTGTCCTGCAAATTAGGCCACACATATCATAAAAACAACAGGCAGAGAGTCAATTAGAGTGGCTTAGTATCAGACCCCTTCATGATTTCTTGGGATCTACCACTCAGACAGCAGATCCTGTTCTTCTGATTCAGGGGTCCCCAAACTTGGCAACCATAGCTGGCTGGAGAATTCTGGCAGTTGAAGTCTACAAGACTT
This sequence comes from Naja naja, assembly GCA_009733165.1. Taxonomy (NCBI): domain Eukaryota; kingdom Metazoa; phylum Chordata; class Lepidosauria; order Squamata; family Elapidae; genus Naja; species Naja naja. The sequence continues at coordinate 154,431,915 of CM019149.1, forward strand.
AAAGTTGCCAAGTTTGGAGACCTCTGTTCTAATTCAATCTCAGTTCTTCCTGCTTGTCCTGTGTTCACGATAAAACTAACATTTTAAGTCATTGTGCCAGCTAAAAAATCCCGCTAGGTTAGAACGATCATCTTTCATCATTTATTCCACTGCATTATTCCTTGTGTAGTTTTGCACAAATATATTGAACTGAACAGCAGAATGGAACACAAGCTTGATTGCCTGATATCTTCCAGTTCTATCCATATAGAGCAGGAGTGGGAGCTATTGCCTTTTATGGCATGGACTCCATGCTGGCTCAGGAGTTCTGGGAGTTGAAGTCCACAAGTCATAAAGGGGTCATAGTTTCCCACCCTCTGATATAGAGGAAGAAACTTGTGTTATTGTTCTGACCAAGGCTTATGAAGACACTAACAAACACACCTTAGTCCCAAACCCCATTTTTTTTTATTTCAATGGTTGTGAATTTTAGTCATTCACAGCCCGTGTGAGTCTGAAATAGTTTGTAAATAGTCCCATGGAAGTCTGCCAAAGTCCTTCAGGGTAAGTCTGATAAGCATGTACCTTTATCTTCCTTTAAATACTGCCAACGACTAAATGTCCAATTAGTTATACAAGGCCAAAACGGAAAACAAATTCACACTGAGCTTCAGGTTTCAAACCGACCAGTATGATCAAAGTTGCTTCCTGCAAAGATTCCTGTCCCTTTGCTTCTCCTTTATTATCTTATGGAAGGGCCAATCACCTCCAAGCCTTACTCCTGGAGTCACCCTTTGTCTTAACTGTTCTTGCCTTCTGGCAGTTCTGCTTACCACTGCAGAACAAGCTCCCTTGTTCCTCTGCCTTCCTGCTGCTGTCAGATTCTGGAGGCTCGAGTCAGCACATAACTCCCAGATGGCCCCTGGCCCCATCTCTGTATCAGATGCAGGGACCTCATCCCAAGTCCTCCCCGACTGGACTGCCTATGTTCCTCCCCACTGTCGACTCTGCTGCAGTCTCTGCAAATGCTGCATAGACCACAACATTTATTTCCTACTGAGCTCGTTTGTTTCCTCTAAATAGCAAGGATAGTTTTCATAGCTTGCCATAGAAATAGATAGCCTAATATCAGGAACCTGCCAATCATAGGCATCAACCAGCAAGACTGAGAAGGAACAAGAGGAATTTGAGTTGTTACAGGCATCATGGTGCAAAGATTTGACTTTGTGTTTATTTCAAGCATCAATATGCATACTTGAGTTGTGTCCTGTGTTTGGTGGATGCATCATTTTGCAGCTTAATTTAAATGCCACTTTTAAAACTTGGAAAGGAAAAAATTTCATCACCATGGCATGCCATATTCAAGGAGTTGAAGGATGTGAAAAATTGCCTCATCATCAATTTTATTAACTTAAAAACAATTCAAATAGCCCTTTGTTGAAAGCCTTATAGATAGCAAGGCAAAACTAAAAAATAATCTAAAACCCAAAATAAGTGTAGAACAGACACAGACCAAACACTTTATCTAATTGTGCAAAAATTCAGATCTGGAAAAATAGATAGCTTCCAATACCATGACAGCATAATTGCTTAGAGCACTGTTTCTAAACCTTGGCAACTTGAAGATATATGAACTTCAGCTCCCAGAATTCCCCAGCCAGCAATTCTGGGAGTTGAAGTCCACAGATTTCCCTCCAAGGCTGAGAAACACTGGCTTAGAGGTTATTATATTCTGGTTTCTTTACCTAAGTACACAGTGGATGGCTCATAACCACGCTGCAAGCCACAATATGATTGTGTGACACTTGAACCCAACTGCTGTGGGTAGAAATATTATTTATGACCTAAAATTTGAGTAAAGCAGGCCATTGAGTTTGTTCTCCAAACTAGGCTAAAAAACCCCCAAATCCACATGTTGGTACACTCTGCAGCTCCAGAGTTCCTATCAGGCCTCGTGATACTAGAATCAAAGTTAATGTTAAGGATAAGATATTATGTTCTATTATTTACACTCACATACTTTAGTGATCACAGGTTTTGTTCAAATTTACATCTATAACACTTAACATTTTTTATCCTCAAATGTATTAATATAAATTGCCATTCAAACTTCCCACAATGTATGGGTGTTTATTCGTCTCTATTTAAGATACTGAGGTTAATTTTTCTGACAATTCCTAATGCCACTCTATGTGAAATATTTAAACAGATTTGCTTTACATTAGAATAGCTCCAGTGTGTCTTTTATTTCCAAGCAACTTTTCAAATGAAAAAACAAATCATTTTTCTAATTTTAGTTCAAATATTGTTTTACAAACCAGTCAAAAGTCTGAAGCAAAATTAATGATCTCAATGCTTGACATCTAACAGATGGTCCAAGGAATAATATTCCATTCCATTTTATTTTGGATTTTGGCTACTAACTCTGACAGCCAGCAGTTTGCCCTTCCCAAATTTCTCCCAATTCACTTACAGCCAGCAACCCTTGTTTTGGAATGGCTTATGAAAATAAAAGTAGTTAGAATAACTTTCACTAAGTGTCAGAGGTGGTATTCAGCAGGTTCTGACCAGTTCTGCAGAAATTTTGAGTAGTTCGAGAACTGGCAAATACCACTTCTGACTGGAGATTTTGCAGTATCCTTCCCCTGCCCACAAGCCACGCCACAGAACCGGTAGTAAAAATTGAATCCCACCACTGCTAGTGTGGTTTGCTCTCCAGTTTAATCAGAACGGTTCTCAGTCATTTCCAAGAAGGAAATCTTCCCAAACCCCACCCCACCCCCAAAGAGAGTTTCTACTTAGCATTAGTAAGAAAAATTGTGAAGGTTAAATGCAGTAAGTTCAACTCCCTGTTCAAAATATCAATTCTACAAATTGTGAAGATGAGTGGAAGCATATGATTTTATCATGGGAAAATAACCCCAATTTCTGGTCAACACATTTAAAGTCTTCAAGATGGTTAATTTGAATGGCTAATGAAATAATTAAGTTTCCTCATGAGCAGCTCAAATTCAATGAAGATCCAAGCAAAAACAATTAAAGACAATGCTACAAGTAGTCCTCAACGTGAAACTATTTGTTTAGTGACCATCCAAAGATACAATGGCACTGAAGAAAATAACTTAGGACCAGTCCTCACACAAACAACCATTGCAGCATCCCCATAAGCACATGATCAAAATTCAGGTGCTTGGCAATTGATGTATATTTACAACAGTTGCAGCATCCCAGAGTCATGTGATTATCATAGGAGACCTTACCAACCGGCTTCCGACAAGCAGTCAATGGGAAAATCATATTCATTTAATGATTGTATGATTCACTTAATAACTTCAGTGATTTGTGTAATATCTTAACCGTGGCAATTAGGTCATAAAATTGATGCGATTCATTTAACAACCATCTTGCTAAGCAATGAAAATTGTTGTTCCAATTGTGTAATAAATCGAGGCTTATCTGTACTAACAATGCTATTTTTAAAAGTTGTCTTTTATTCTAAGGTTATTTCTCATAACTTCCAGTGCAGAATTTGAAGCTTTAATAGCAGCAAGAATTGACTATGCTGTCTGGAGTGTTTCTCGAATATTTATTCTTCTACAGGACATACAAAATACAATCTAATCTCCATTGAGGCCATTCTCACCCCTCAAATCCAAAGTCCAGAGAATTAACATCCATGAACAAGAAGATACAACTTTGACATCTGGGAGTTCTGTCAAAACGCGTAAATCAATTTTTTTTGACAGAACCATAAGGATTTTGGAACAAAATCAAGTTAATTAGATCAGTTTTAATCTCACAGGAGTCAGAGAACAATTAAAAATAAAAAAGCTGGAGTAGGTATGTTTTTATAAGAAATTCTTCTAATCTGTTGATTTAAACCAATGTCTTAATGAGGTAAAATCCTTGTCTCAACTGGACAACATCTTTTTCACTTCTAACTAATGGAGCTTGAACTGATCTCTGAAGAGACAATATTAGCTACTAATGGAATATTTATACAATCCTATTATTCATGTAATGTAATTAACCCGGCTGACTTTAAAATCTTACTGATAGATCTTCTGTACTGTCTATCTATAATATTAGATAACCTCATCTAAATTGCAGAGGCTTTTTAAAAATAAAGAACTGTGTACATGATTAAAGTAGAGGCTAATTTATATATTCTGCCCACATCTAATCACTTAGGAAGGGGGTATAATGTACAAAGGATACTGACCCAAAATAATTAATCAAGGATTCATTAGCTTTTAAACTGTCTTTAAATATTATGTTAATTATATTGAGAGCCTGCTTGGTATAGTGGTTGAGGCATCTGGCCAGAAATGGGGAAAACTTCAGTCATAGTCCCACCTTAGGCAAAGCCAGTTGGGTGATCTTGGGCCAGTCACTTTCTCTTGCCCCTAGGAAGGAGTCAATGGCAAACCACTTTTTAAAACCTTGTAGAGATTCTCAGCCATCCAGGTCATGGTTGTCCCAAAGGTGCTTTTTCAGGAGGCAACTGGACTTTTCTTGTTTTTTTCTTTGAAGATGTTTCATTTCTCATTCAAGAAGCTTCTTCAGCTCTGACAGGACAGTGGGGAATGGAAGGATTTGCAGACAGGAATGACTGTCCTTGCAGACAGTTGGTCATTTGCATCCTTTTAGAGGGTCACTGAAGCACTTGGAGGTTTATCTGTTGGAATGGTGTGGGAGTAGGAATGGATTTCCAGAGGGAAAAAATTGCAGGCTACAGGAACCAGGAGCACCACTCAGCTAAACAGGTGCCTCCAGGTGCTTCAACAACCTCCAGGTGCCTCCAATGTGCCTCCAGGTGCTTCAAACACCTCCAGGTGCTTCAACGACCCTCTGAAAGGTTGCAAATGACCGTCTGTCTGCAAGGAATATATAAATCCTTCCATTCCCCACTGTCCAGTCAGAGCTGAAGAAGCTCTTATTTATTTATTTATTTATTATTTGAACTTATATGTCGCCCCATCTCCGAAGACTCTGGCTTACAACTAAAAACAAGAGACAATAAATACATTAAAAACAATTAAATTAAATTATAAGTTCAAACATTTATAAAATAATTAAAACAACCCTCCCCAAAGGGTCATAGCCCAGGTTGGTCAAATAACCAGGTCTTCAACTCGCGAAAGGTGCGGAGGTCAGGGGCCAGGCGGAGCTCCAAAGGCAGTTGATTCCAAAGGTCAGGGGCCGCGACAGAAAAGGCTCGTCGTCGGGGAACCGCCAGGCGGCATTGACCCGCCGACGGGACCCCGAGGAGTCCTTGCCTATGAGCTCGCACAGGGCGATCGGTATTCGACATTGGAAGAAGACGCCCTTAAATACTGAGGACCCATGTCGTGAAGGACTTTGTATGTTAACAGTAAAACCTTGAATCTCACCCGGAGCGCAACCGGCAACCAATGCAGGCCGCGCAGGAGGGGGGTCACATGGGAGAACCGGGTAACTCCCATCACCACCCGCGCCGCATTCTGCACCAGCTGCAATCTCCGGATGGTATGCGAGGGCAGTCCCAAATAGAGAGCGTTGCAGTAGTCGAGCCTGGAGGTAACAAGGGCATGAGTGACCGTGCGCAGGGCGTCCCGGTCCAGAAAAGGGCGAAGTTGTCGAACCAGGCGGAGCTGGGCAAAGGCCCTCCTGGCAACGGCCCCCACCTGCTCCTCCAACCGGAGCCGTACATCCAGGAGGACCCCCAGATTCCGCGCCCTATCCACAGGGGGCAACACCTCTCCCCCTATGGCCAAAGATGGATAATCTTGACTGGGCCGGGACGCCAGTATGCACAGCCACTCAGTCTTGGCCGGGTTGAGTCGAAGCATGTTCCCGCCATCCAGTTCCGTACGCATCCAAACACCGAGTCATCAGGGAGAGGGCATCACTGATCTGGCCTGGGGTGGAAATGTACAGCTGAGTATCATCAGCGTACTGATGGAATTTCACCCCAAAACCACGGATGATCTCACCCAGCGGCTTCATGTAGATGTTAAATAAAAGGGGGGAAAGGACCGACCCCTGAGGGACCCCACAAGGGAGGATCCTAGGGGACGACCTGACCCCCCGCCACACCGATTGCGACGCCCGAGAGGTAGGAGGAGAACCACCGAAGAACGGTGCCCCCCACTCCCAACCCCTCAAGGCGACGCAAAAGGATACCATGGTCGATGGTATCGAAAGCCGCTGAGAGGTCTAATAGGACCAGGACAGAGGAAAAACCCCTATCCCGAGCCCTCCAGAGATCATCCATCAGCGCGACCAATGCCGTCTCCGTGCTGTACCTGGGTCGGAAGCTTGGATGAGAAGTGAAAGAAGCCTTCAAAGAAAAAACAAGAAAGTCCAACTGCCTTCTGAAAAAGCACTTTTGGGACTTAGACAAGAAAACTGCAGGGATTTGTCCAAGTATGCTCTGATAATAAGATACAATTAATTTGAAGGGGGAAAAAATCATGTTGACTGATGCATTGATATAATGGAAGAGATATTTTGACATTTGTAGTGCTAGATTGCCCCTTTCTTAGAAGCCAATAATTTATAGACATACAATACATGCTGTAAGGTCACATGCATTTTCAGAGCAAAGAGCCAAGGCAGCTATAAAATATTGTCTGACTCTGAAGAATAAACTTCCTTTTATGTTGTCCTTATTCTACGTTTTTCATTCATGATTCACAATCATTTCAAGAACAACAATGACTTCATCAGCCCAGTGAATGGCACTACGAAAGAAAGTAGACCACTCATATTTATGAAAGTTCAACTTCTCTCTGGTTCCTTCTCTCCTGCTAATCATTACGTAAAAGCTATCAATTTTTAAATATATATCCCCAAGCTTAGAAACCTATTTCATCATTATCTCTTTTCTTTTTTTGATTATAGGTCTGAGATTGTAAATCCACAGAGGACGATTCCTTCCCTTCTTTCATTCCTTTCTAGATAAGCCAATATAAGCTGCTTCTTTTTTTGCAGAAGAAAAGGATAACAATTAATGAAACAAACAAATTATCCAGTGATTAAACGAACAGTCACAGTTCATTGCTACCACAAACATTAATCTGCAATAGATGTCGCAGATAAATTAACTAGGATAAAGAATATTCCACATACAACAAAATGATGATACCATATGTGTTATTGCTGCCATTAATTCCTTAGCATCATTTTCATTATAATTCAGATATGCAATTTCCATGGAGAAAGATAGGATCTGAATTTCTAGAAAACTGTTTTTCTAGCGATCTGATGACAATATAACTCTCTGACATTGGTATAAACTAAAATATTTATGTTTTGCAGCAATTGGGGGAGAAATCCCTTCTCCTCTTGATAAAATTTAGAAGTTATATATTTTATAACTATATAGCAGCATATGTTTAATTAATGTAGAAAATTAATGAGCTTTCCTTGCACTCATACTGAAGGAAAGATTTTATTATCCATTTCTCACCCCTATTGTGTAGCTGTAGTTCAAAGCAGAGACAACTTGTGAGGCAACATGGAACTGATTCACAGACAGGTAGTTCTTGCTTAATGACTGGTCACTTAGCAACCAGTTGAAGTTATGACCAATCTCCGCTGAATTGCCTAGGACCTGATTTCAAAGTTCTGATGGCCACACACCAAGACTCATGATCATGTGATCATATTTTGGGCATTTGGCAACTCCCATCCTGTTCATGTCAGAGCACCGTCTAAGGCAGGGGTCTCCAACCTCAGCAACTTTAAGACTTGTGGACTTCAACTCTCAGAGAACTGAAGTCCACAAGTCTTAAAGTTGCCAAGGTTGAAGACCCCTGGTCTAAGGCCCTTGTGGGTTGAAAGGATTAGCCGGTGACATCACTGTTGCCCTGGGGACACCTGTGGGGACTACTTTCATGTTGCTGTCAAGGAGCTGAAGTGAGTGACAGGGAACTCACCCCCTGCCATGCAGCAGCACTCAGGTCTCAAACACAGGCTTGCTAACCTCCAACCCACATGAACTACCACATTACCTCGTTTGGCAACTGGCTCGCATTTACAGCTATTTGCAGCATCCCAAGGTCACATGAAGAAAATATTCAGCATTTTTTTCCCAGTTTCCAGTATTTACTTCCAGTTTCTGGCAAAAACATCCATTGGGTAAAAGGGTTTACTTAATAACATTTTTTTTTTTGATAAACTCAGGCATGGTATATGGCAGGGGTATCAAACTCGATTTCATTGAGGGCCTCCTCAGGGTTGTGTTTGACCTCAGGGGTGTGTGGGTGGGGCCAGGGTGGGTGTGGCCAGCTCAACATCACTTGTGTTTGGGGTGCCTGTGGTGGTCGAAGCACTTTGCCAGTGAAACCATGCGGCCCTCCCAAGCTCTGTTTTCACTGGCAGAGGAACCGCAGGTGTGTCCTTTGCTGTTTCCAGGGCAACCTTGAGGGCCAGATTTAAGCACCCCGCAGGCCAGATCTAGCCAAAGAGGCCTTGAGTTTGACACCCCTGGTATATGGTGACCTGCTTAAAAATTGCCAGAATTCACGACCGTAATTTGGAGTCCATTATACTCATAAGTTGAGAACTACTTATATGCTTGTCCAACACTTAATGACTGCCTCTTCATAGGATGACTTGAACAAATGCATTTTTATACATGTTGCAAAGCAATTGGGAAAAGCAGGTGCAGCTGGCAGAAATGCTTCCCACCCTCACATCCCCAAAGACAGTCTCAGCTTGTCCTTTTTCCCAAAGGACAGTAAAAGCTCCAACACTGGAAGTTTTTAAAAAGATGTTGGATAACCATTTGTCTGAAGTGGTGTAGGGTTTCCTGCCTAAGCAGGGGGTTGGGCTAGAAGACCTCCAAGGTCCCTCCCAACTCTGTTATTTTAATTCTAATAAGTTTACAGCCTCAGAAACTTGAGAGGAGATGGCCTCATTCACTCACTCATTAATTCCCCCACTCACATTTACTTTCACTGGGGTTCCAGGTGTCTGGCTATTTGAACCACACCTTAACATTTCTAAGAACTAACAAAAAGAATCAAATAAACTAATAAAGTACAATAGAACAAAATCTGGAAAAAAAAATAAAAAATCACTTCCCCAACTCCCACCCCGCTGCCCCGATGATAGCAGATCACACTATGCCCAGACTGTCCTCTGAAATGGATCAGGAATTTTCTCTAATAGGACAAAAAAACAACAACTCTCTTACATCAATTTTAGCTTCTCATAGTAGCCAAGGTGAGGCGCTATATGCTAGGTTTTGAAATAATTCAAGCTCAAGATGAACCTGCTGAGTTTTTTTAAAATTACATTTATATGCCGCCCTTCTCCGAAGACTCAGGTTGAGCGAAATCGTTCTCCAAATTGCCAAATCAGGGCCCATGTTGGATCTTGTGGTCCATATACACATCTAGTACAAACCATTGTTCTCTAAGGTTTGTGGGAATGATCTTGGGGAACAGGAGAAAGAGCAACCCCTAATTTTGGGGAAACTAAAAGTGAAGGGAGATATTACTTTCAGACTTCTGTTAATTTAACTTTACCATATCGTCTATCTTACAGTAAAGATCAAACGAGTACTTCTTATTATGATTCTTGTCTGGACTATCTGATAAGACTAATATCAGTTTTGCAAGTCTGAAATTGGCCCTCCCTTCCTTCAGTTTTACTTTTCTGAAAACCAGGGTGGGCCCCTTCTGGGGGTCTTTGACTATCCCTCCTCCTTCAGATTTGAATTTCATTTATCAGATTATTGTCTAAATTGCAGCTCTTCCTCCTGTCTTTCAAAGTCAGCCCCACATACCATTATACGTGCCCTAGGATAATATCAGAAAATTTGGTCCTTTATCCCAAATTCATATTAACCTACAAGAAGTAGCAAATTTACCAGAACAGCCTTCTCTTCAGTGAAATAGTGGAACTTCCAGAACATGTAGCCAGTGTCATACTCTGAAGCCATCAGGCTGCGAAGATTACATTTAAGGGAACTTTTGCACAACCAATCAGACAGGATTAGAACTCAGGGTTTACAGAACTGGCCAGAATAAATCCCTCTCCAGTGTACCAACACTGCCCTCTTGTGGACACTGTAATCTATTTTAATATATTAATTCACAGTGCAAATCACATCGGTATCTAAATCTCATTGTATTCAGTGACTTATTCCTAAACAGTTTTGCACATTAGGATTTTCAGCAGTGTATCCCCATGTTTTTTTTATTCATAGCAAAGTGTAATAATCTGATTCCATAGCTGTAGAGTTAGAGCAAAATACTGTACAGGTAGTCCTTGACTTATAACCATTCATTTAGTGAGAGCATTCAACATTACAGTGGCACTGAAAAAAAGTGACTCATGATTATTTTTCACATTTATGACCATTGCAGCATGGCCACGTGATCAAAATTTGGATGCTTGGCAACTGATATGTATTTATGAGAGTTACCTTGTTCCGGAGTTATGTGATCTCTTTTCGTCACCTTTTGACCAGCAAAGTCAATGAGGAAGCCACATTTGCTTAATAATTGTGTCACTAACTTAACAACTGCAATGATTCGCTTAACAACTATGGCAAGAAAGATCATAAAATGGAGCCAAATGCCCTGAACAACTGCCCTGCTGAGCAATAGAAATTTTGAGCTCGATTGTGGTTGTAAGTCAAGGACTATTTGTATTGAATATATATAAATAAAATGGGATCAGATAAAAGAAGAAGAAATGTTCTTAGTGAAATAAAGTGTTCTAAGAAAAATCTAAACCAAAAGAAACATTTTAAACCTTACTTTGAAGGCAGTTCAAATCAGATTAACCAAAAACCTTGAAAATCTGGGGAAAGGAGGAAATGAAATAAAATAAGTTTCATGCACTTCACATTTTAATTATCATGTGCACAATATGTTAAGACTCTCTGAAGAACTACTATACACATAAGAGCCAAAGAACTTTGCACAATTATTTTTAATCAACAGTAATTATTAGGTTGTTGTTTCTTTATTTTACAGCAAAGGGCATAGCTGTCCCCACCTGAAAGAAATAAAGGAAAATATAATAAAGTGTGTATGTGTGTATGTCTCCCCGCCTGCCCCTTCTCTCTCTCCTATCTACATCTGTGCTGGGTATATATGCATTTCTCTTCTTCATCAGCCATTCAAACCACCCCCATCATCCTACTGCTTCTTTTTGGTAACTAGCTTCATATAAGTGCAAAAACGGAATAAGAGATAGGAAGCCAAATAAATTAAAGATGATTTTAGGGGGAAAAAAGGAAAGGAAATGTATGCTGTGTTAGTCAACGGATGAGTGTGCAGGTTTTTTCCCCTTCTACTATCTGTCATGCCTCTGGTCAATCAAGGCTTTCAAATTATGCTTTTTAATGATACAAATTACCTCATCCATCAACTGTATTCCGCCACTGACATTATAATGAAATGCTATAAGATTTTAACAGATCACTGAGTTATATATTTTAGTGTGATTATGCAATAATCCATCTAAAATACTATTTCAGATAAAAAATGAGTTTGTAGGATTAGAAACTTAACTATTCTCTGTATTCCAACCAACAAAAGTTAGCTGTCACCTCTCCCAGAGATGCAATTTTAAACAAATACATTTTTCTGCATGTGGCATTATGTTAAAATATGCAGATTATTGGCTGTAACGATCAGCAGTGATTCTAACACAGTAAACCATTCATGCTTATTTATCTCTGGCAACTGTGCAACTGGTGGCATGACTCACGCAACCATTCTTAACTTTTGGACCTTCATTTGTTCTGTACAGAAATCACACCTCCGTATTGTCTTGATCTTTTTCTGAGCTCCTCTCTGCAGACACCCATACATCTTGATTTCAGCACTCCTGTTATCTTTTCCTTGACATATATATGCAATATGCAAGAGAAAGATGCCTTAGGTGAGAAATGTCAGGGACAGGTTTCAGTGGCTGAGGAAGAAGAAGAGACATTATCATCACACATCGTGCATGAAATGACCCAAAAGTCGGATCAGCCGCACTGGGAAATAATGTACCTGATCATGTAGAGGTGAACGTGGAAGTCCACTTATTCTTTCTACACTCTCAATATTTGATATCCTGCAGATTGTACCACAGCTAGTTCTGGTGCTCTTCATATGCCCCCCACACGCCCCAGGAGGTCTGGCCAGCTCCACCATGACAAGTTTCCACCGTAAATTGAAAACCTGTCTACTGATACAGATCGCCCTTGACTTCTTTTCTCTGCCCCTCTGCCAGCATCTCTAATAAATGTTTATTTATTGTTTGGCTTTTTAAGCTCATTTTATATGATGAATGTGTGACTGTAAACATTTATAACATGAATAACTTTTTGTTTTTTTAATGAGTCCAAATGCCACCAATAGTAAGTAATCAGTGGCAGCTCAGAGGCTGATTCTTAAAGAGAAGGGGGGTGGAATCCTACTCACAACAGCGGCACCAGTATTGAGTCAGAAGGAGTCCAAAAAGAAGAAGAAGAAGAAGAAGAAGAAGAAGAAGAAGAAGAAGAAGAAGAAGAAGAAGAAGAAGAAGAAGAAGAAGAAGAAGCTTTTCTGAGGCACAGCTTACTTCACTACAGAATGGCTAAACTGATGTAGGACTTAAAATAGGGTGAGGTGGAGCGGGGGAGGTTAATTATGCAGATGCAGGTTCGTACCCCTGCTACCAAACTCCTGATCTGAGGCTACCACAGATTAACCCAGCTGTCTTCCTACAACACTGAGGTGATTCTATCATCTCCAGAATATACATAATCTATAAACAGGTCTGCCCAATATTTTATTTATTTATTGAATTTATACTGCCGCCTATTCACCCATGGCGACTCAAGGTGGCTTACAAAAATATAAAAACATCATAAAAAAAGAATAAAACTGATAAAAAATCATATATAATAAAATAACCCTCTACCTGGGCCCTGTGACAACACATCATATGAGCCATTTAATGGGCTCCATCCCACTCCAGGTTACCCAGGCCCTCTGGCAGAACCCTTCAGTGCCTTCCAGAAGAGTATTAGAGTGGGGGCCATTCTAATCTCTGGGGGAATGATATTTCAGAGAGAGGGAGCCACCATAGAGAAGGCCCTTCTTCTGGGTCCCACCAGGTGTATCTCCCTAGGGGATGGGACGCCACATTCCTTGCCTCCCCGCTCTTGTGGGTCGGGTAGATGTGATTGCCCCTCAGATGTGATGGCCCCTCAGATAACCTGGTCCCAAGCCATGACGGATTTTAAAGGTGACAACCAGCACCTAGAATTGCACCTGGAAGCCAATGCAGCTCCCACAGGAGAGGTGATACATGTGCACACTGGGGTCTGCACAAAACCATGTGGGCCACTGCATTTGTTCATTGGTTTCTATATTTTAACTTTTTCCTCCCAAAAGCTTTGGTGTTGGACAGTGATCTGCCAATAAAGCTGTTTAGACAAACCCATCAGACTTTTATAAACCAAAACTGCAAGCAGAGAGTGGTATACACACACACAGAGAGAGAGAGAGAGAGAGAGAGAGAGAGAGAGAGAGAGAAAGAGAAACAGAGAGAGAGACACACACACACACACACAGACAAAGAGAGACAGAGACAGACAGAGACAGAGACAGAGAGACAGAGAATAACAGAGATTAAATCACATCATTTAAATACACCAGTGGTGGGATTCAATTTTGTTTTTACTACTGGTTCTGTGGGCGTGGCTTGGTGGGTGTGGCAGGGGAAGGATACTGTAAAATCTCCAGTCAGAGGTGGCATTTGCCAGTTCTCCGAACTACTCAAAATTTCTGCTACCGGTTTTCCAGAACTGGTCAGAACCTGCTGAATACCACCTCTGAAATACACCCCAGGGGACAGCCTCCTGTTATAATAGTAACAATAATTGAAGGAGAGTGGAAGAGGCAAGCAAGGTGTTACAAGGAGAGGACACAGGCAGAAGTTGCAGGAGTAGCATTGAAATTCTCATTTTAATACACAAATACATAACCAAGCATTTACAATATCCATTGTAATTATTCCAAGGTTAACTGCACTTCACTGATAACTCAAGGCTGTAGCTTGAGATTCAGTTCTGAAGTTCACACATGCTATCATACACACATTCACCTGGAAACATGAAGAGCTATGTATTTCAGGCATTAGATGGTAGATTTGTAGATCCACTATTGCTAGAGGCTGGACAATTGGAGAGGAGACGAATGCATTAGGGGCATTGTTGTGCCCTGTTTGCACTCAGTCACACCAGGGAGAGGGATAAAGGAGAGTTTGATGGTGCTTCTGATATACAGGGGTATGTCTGGGCCAATAACAAGCCCACCCTGCTGAGTCAGAAACTGATGTTGATAAAATCAATCAGCATTCTCTGATATGGGATACAATTTAGGGCACAATAACCTGTCAAGAACTGCAGACATATGCTGTTTGGGGAGCAGCAACATTTGTCATCCAATTACACCAAACAGGAGAAACGAAGTGTTTCACACAAAAGCTGTTGAAGAGGGCAAAATCAGGGAAATGTGTAGCTTTCTGTAGGAAGCTCCTGACTGCTTTCAGAGGTGCTTGCATTGTTTGTTCATCGCTGGTTGTTTCCCAGGTCTTTGGAGGTACAGTATGTGGTGGTAGTGGTGATGGTGGTTATGGTGGGACTAGTTATGGTGGGACTAGTTGCTTAAAAAAGTTATAAGGTTCTGTAGCTACATCTGGAAAGGGTCTATGACAATTCGCTGTGGCCAACTTGCCATGGCCAACTCACCATACCCAACTTGCTGTGCTGCAAGCCAATTCACCATGGCCAACTTGCCACAGGACAACTCGCTGCGGGACAAAAGTTACACCAATATCAAAGGAATAGTGGAATAGACTCATTGAAGAAAGGATGCAAAAAGAGGGACAGAATGAAATATGAATGGCAACGATTAAAATAATTTTTAATTTATTTTACATAGTTAAACAGAATTGTTAAATTGTCCTGCAGCGAGTTGGCCGTGGTGTGTTGAGTTGGCTGTGGCAAGTTGTCCCATTCCATCTGGAAATATAGGAGAGCCCTGGGGAAGTCATGGACCAAGGATTTGGAAATGAGCTTACTGTAAGAATTTAGTTTGGAATTTAGAATTTAGAGGTTAGAAGAGGCCTACAGAGATATATAAAATCCAACTAAATGACTACTTTGAATTATATACAGTACCATTCTAATTGGTTGTTCCAGCACTGGATATTCTCTAGGAGCTTGGGTAATGCCATTTTATTTCAAGAGACTGGGAAAATTGTAAACTGGTAGACTTAAAAAGCCAGTGTATAAAAGGTGTTACTCAAGATAATGACGATGACAACGATGATGATACATCCCAAATGTTTTTGCTGGCCTCCAAACTGGCAGCCTTCTCTCTGCAATGCAAAGATTTTAATGACTGTGGTGTTTCAGTAGTGTTGCTAAAATGGGGTATAGAAACTATTAGAATTAGCTGGAATATTGATTAAATTGAAGGAGCAATCCTTTCTTGGCATAGCTGACAAAGTATGGTTGAGGTTATCCTACTGAAAATTGAAGCTCTCTAGCCCAAATAGACAAGAATACTCAATGTGACTAAAGATGGAAGCATGCATTTTGGAAGCAGAATAGACAAACTGGCCCAGAGGCAGTTTTGACACTGCATAGGGGATTAATAGAGAGCAACACCCTCCATTTCTGCCCTCCAGTAATAGGAGGCTACTCTGGCAATAGGACAACCAGACAGTGCAGTTAAGCCCAAAGGCAAGAGATCTCTGAATACCCAGAGTTTTTATTTTATCAATGAAATCCTGCTTGTGACTTCAGCAACAGATAACTCAAAGAATTGCAAGCTCCAAACTGGCTGGACTTTAGAATATAAGTTGATTTCCTAGGACAAGGGACTCAGCTTATTTAGTGCACATCCACCCAATTTCAGAGCAAGATAGGTAATAGTTTTGGAGTTCATCTGTCAAAAATGAAAAGCCTTCCGACCGCAAGCATCATTATCTAATAAGCAATCAATGCATTCCAAACCTTCACCTATAAAAAGTTACAGCTGCAATTTGGATTTGACTCTTGGTAATTACAGGGACATACAGGTAATCCTCAATTTACAACTGTTTGTTTAGTGACCATTCCAAGTTACAGCACTGACAAGAGTGACTTATAACCACTCCTCACACTTATGATTGTCACAGCCTCCTCAGACACATGATCAAAATTCAGGCAGAAACAGAACTTCCTTCCAATTCTCTCATTCGTAAACCTGTCAGTCCTACCCTGGACTGCCTACTCAAAGCTCCCTCCTTGTCTATGGTCTGGCCTGGCTTTATGTGGATGGTTAAAGACACTGAGCTTGTCAGCTGGAAAGCTGATAGCCCAAGTTCAAGACCCGAGCATTGCAAGATGGGGTGAGCTCCTCTTACTTGCTCCAGCTCTTGCCCATCTAGCAGTTCAAAAGCATGCCAAGTGCGAGTAGATAAATAGGTATCAAGGCGTTCCGTGTGCTTTGGTGTATAGTCATGCTGGTCACATGACTACAGAAATACTTAGCTCTCTCGTCTGAGAAACGGAGATGGAGCAACGGCCCCTAGAATCAAGGCACGACCGGACAGGGGAAACCTTTACCTTTAGTGACAGTTTTACAATGATGGCTAATTTTTTCTGTTTGCCTCAGATTAGAAGCTGATCAGCTGCAAAACAAATCAATCTATCATTTCTCAGCTGACAATCTCAACCCATCCCAAACCTTTGAGAATATACTTTTTAGAACTTTTGATAATCCTTGCTCTACTTGGTTGCAGCAATACCTCCATGTAGCCTCAAAACACAAGCACTAGCCAAGATCAGAAGTGCACAAAATGCAGTACCTAAAAATGCTAAACATTCTCAGAGAGCCTTCAAAAGCTGATTCTAAATTATAATTTTTAGGCAGAGGACAGGGGGAATTATTGAATAGACAAGGAGTCAGTGTAGCTAATACATTAATGTTAGCTAGAGTTTTAATTTATTTAAAGGTATTTCTTGTCCTGGCTTAAGCTTCCCCTCCCTCCCCACAAACTCTTCTGGACTCTTGCTGCAGACAAGTAAAATGAGACCATCTCTACTATTTGGGATAAAAGTTTCCTAGAGCCCTACTGAACTGCAAATCTGCTGCATATGCGTAACTCTTCCAAGTCAGATATTGTGGAACAAGTTTTGCTCCCATTTTCTTTAAACAAAAAGAACTGGAAGCTCACCTAAGACTTCTCAGCCGAAGGAGAAAAAAGCTGAGAGCATAACAAACGTCACACTCATTCCATAGACAGGTTCTTACTGTCTCACCAAGGTTGTGCTTTATCATCGTTTAAGGCTCCTGCCCTCTGCTTGTTCCCTGGGGATTGTCCAGGTTTTACTCATTTTGAAAGTCCATCATCCATCATCATTTTAAAAGGGCACACCAGAGATCTGAACAGAGTCCCGTAATAAAACGGGAGAGACAGAGAGCTAATTGATTCCTATAAATAATGTGTAACTGTAAAGATATGAACAGTGGTTAGAACTGCAGGCATTAATCTTCCTATTTGCCATCAGGGACTGCAATGGCAGACTGTGGCAGAGTGCCCCATACATTTTGTATGGACAATACAATGCAACAATTATGGCACATTCCCCACTTTCAACCTTTAGAGTCTCCAACTATTTGTTTTAGCCACAACGTATGTAGCGTATTTTAAAACAGTGTTTACACATGGGTTGAAAAATGGGAACTTTTGCTTGTTTGTTTTCTTCAGCGTGAGGTGGGTCAATAGCATAAGGGCAGACTTAGATACCAGGCAGCAGAATAGGAGTCTGTGTCAGTTTCATGATAAAATTAGACATGCCAGCAGAGAAGCAATTTATAAGCATCACTCCAAATAAGAGTCACGAAGTATTTTGGCATCTCAATCTTATGACAATTTCTCAGTGTTCTGAAACTGCTCTTTGCAGACTCACTGAAGAATGGCTTTATCTGTGAGATTAGCCGCCTACTTGCTCTTCCTTCAGCTGACTCCTACTAACCCCGGCCTGTCTCAGTTTGCTACTGCTTCCATATTCACACAGCATGCTCTGAGGACTGAGAGCAGCTCACCTGGAGAGAGGGTATATTAACCCATCGGAGATTAAAGCTGATGTAATTAGTATGCTAATAACATCAAATTCATTCTCGCTATGTTGCCAATAGAAATGCTTTTTCAACAAAGTCTCTTGAGTTATTTGAAGGACTAATCAACATTGTGTTTCATAAACTTTTATGGTCCAACGCCCACTTCATCAGACAGATAAAGTTCTTCATCAGATAGATGAAGTTCCTCAAATTTGCACATTCTAGATGCTTTTGGAATTTTCAGGCCAAATTTCTTGGGTTTTGCATGCTAAACACTACCCGATTTGGGGAACGCTGGTCTTGTTGTCTGTGGTTTGATTGAAGTCTTCTGAGATCCAGAAATCTATAGATAAAGGTAAACATTCCCCTCACACATACGTGCTAGTTGTTTCCAGCTCTTAGGGGGTGGTGCTCATCTCCGTTACAAAGCTGAAGAGTCAGCATTGTTGGAAGTCGTCTCCGTGGTCATGTGACCAGCATGACTAAACACCAAAGGCACATGGAACGCTACTACCTTCCCACCAAAGTGGTCCCTATTTTTCTACTTGCATTTTTACATGCTTTCAAACTGCTAGGTTGGCAGAAGCTGGGATAAGTAACGGGAGCTCATTCTGTTACACTGTGCTAGGGATTTGAACTGCTGAACTGCCGACCTTTCTGATCGACAAACTCAGCATCTTAGCCACTGAGCCACCGCATCCCTTATAGAAATCTATAGCATGTTGCTTATATCATGTCAGACTATTTGTCAGACTAATCTAGAATTTTCCTTATCGAATTGGCAGCATTTTCCTAGGTGCCTTATTATGTTAAGTCAAACTGCCCTGGGTATCATATTAGATCTAGTTTGTTAGCCCAAGGCCACAACACTGAGTCCATTTCGTATCTTGATACAAATCCCTGTCATGAGTATATCATGAAGGAAATTAAGACTACTGTAGTAGGCTATTAAGTATAAATACAAAGCATGTGCTAAACCATTGTGCTTCAAAATAGGCATCAAAAAGCTATTTTGCACTTCTAAGATGTGCTAGAAGGGAACACTATCCATGTAAGATGTTCCTGTTCCTCATTTCTTTATCCTTTTCTTTTGATAGGACTGCTGAGAGAACGATACTCACAGTGTTGAACAAGAGACATGCCCTGCTGTAATTAAACGAGCTGATTGGCAGAGGCAGTTTATCCACAATATCTGGTTGTTTGTACCCTACATTTTTACAAAAGTGAAACCAGTGTGGTACAACTGCTTGGCAAATGAATGACTGCCTTTATGTGCGAGAGAAAAATCATTTTCTAAATGGCAGCATCCACTGAAGTTAGATGTTTTTCTTTTCCCAATGGTGTTGCAACCATCATATATATAGTTTCCCATGTATGAAATATCTTCCTTCTTCAATGTGGTAGTAAATTTTAACAGTTTCTACAGAAATTCTAAGTCGATTACAATAATCTGATTGCTGTCGTCCAATGTCAAAATACTTCTTAGGATGCATACTTTGTATTTAGTTCATGTGTTCCTTAGACATTAGTTTTCATCCACTTAAGGTATTTCTTTAAATGTTTATTTATTTATTTTATTTTATTTTAATTACATTTATATGCTACCTTTCTCTGAAGACTCAGGGCGGCTTACAATTTTTGGGATACAACCCAATGCGCTCAGCAATAGCCTTCATTCCATTGTATGTGCCTGCTTATTACTAAGCGGCATTTTTACAAAGTCAGCTCATTGCCCCCAACAATCTTGAGTCCTCAGTTTACCTACCCCAGGAGGATGGAAGGCTGGGTCAACCTTGAGCCTGGTGGGATTTGTTAAGTTCGCATAGAGAGGCAGGATGCAGAGTGCTTCAACTCAAGTTTATTGTGACTTCAGCTCAGAACGGACCCATAAAGGCTCAGCCACGGTAGCTTTTTATAGCTGGCTACCGCAGCTGACAGCCAATCAGAGTGCAGGGTTTTCCCGCACTTTTAAACAAACGATTTCAAACACTTAAACAAGAACAACCAATCATATTCAAACTCTGCATACATAACACCCCTCCCCACTAGGTTTGGTCCATACTCAACCCCATCTATCTAATATATTCTTGTAGATAGGTGGGGCTCTTATGGGTACGTTGAGACCTGCGTGGTTCAGCTGTTTTGGGAATCTCACTTTGTGAGGAAGGAAATGTATCTGCCAACATTCCCTTATTAGGACTTCTTGTATTGGTAGAACCTGCTTGGTTACTACAACCTGGTCTCTCCTCCCAGTCCATCTCCAACCCAATGTCACCCCCTAAATTTGGTAGTGATGTGCAATCTTTTATTTGCAAAAATGGTTGTTGGTACCCTAACAGGTTTTGGGATGGTTCCTGTCATGTTAGCTCGTTACACATGGGGTTGATTCTCACTTGCTGATTACCATCATTATCTCCCCTTCCCCTAGAAGAGGCTGAGGGTATGGAATCCTCAGAGGAGCAAGGGCGATGCTCCAGAGGCAGTCTGGAACGAATGGTCTATGTGCCTACTCCACAAGACACCATTCTCAGTTTGAACCCTGTAAGACCTGGGGCCTGTAACCTGGGTTATCTCAGCAGGAATCCATAGTGGTTCACCCACAAGGTTCTTAGCATAAACAGAATCACCCACAGTGAATGTGCGAGTTTTGCTGGTGGAATCTAGAGGTGCGTTGGGTGCGTAAGTGGGGTGAAGGCGGTCTAGGGTAGACCTGAGTTTTTTCCCCATCAAAAGCTCAGCAGGAGTTAAGATGGACTAGGAGTGATGTGTTGGATACTGAGTAGTTTTTCAACTTTCTCAGTGATGTCCCTGGACCCAATTGTTGGAATTTCTCCTTGGTAAAACGTACCATGCATTCAGCCCGGCCGTTAGACGAAGGATGCCCAGGGGCAGTAAGGCGTGTCTGATACCCTGCTGCGCTAAATATGATTCAAAAAGATTAGCAGTAAATTGAGGACCATTGTCAGAAACAAGCACATCAGGTAACCCATGAGTTACAAAAAGTTTCTTAAGTTGTTTGATAACAGCATCTGCAGTGGTGGAACCCATGGGGATAACCTCTAGCCATTTGGAGTATGCATCAACTACAATAAGGAAAGTGTGCCCTCTGGTAGGGCCAGCAAAATCAATGTGAATCCTGGACCATGGACCCCTAGAACATTCCCATTCTTGTTTGGGGGCAAGGGGAGGAGCAGGTCTTACTAACTGACAGTTTGGGCAGGATGCAACCCAGTTTTCAACCATTTTGTCTATACCAGGCCACCATACATAACTCCTGGCCAATCCCTTCATTCTGACAATACCCGGATGACCCTCATGTAACATTTCCAAAACCTCTTTCTGCATTTTGCAGGAATAACCACCCTGTTACCCCACAAAATACATCCCTCAAGACAGATAATTCAGTTTGTCTGGATTTAAAAGGTTGGGAAGCTTGAGGTAGATCATGTAGGGCCAACCCTTTTAATCCAGCCTACAATAGGAAGCCAATGAAGTGTCTTTGGCAGTTTCTCTAGCAATTTCAGCAGCATGAACTGGAAGTTTGGCAACAGTTTCTAGAAAGAAGGTGTAAGTTTCTGGAGCAGGGTCCTCAGTGTGCAAAGGAAGTGGGCAGCGACTCAAAGCATCAGCAGCGTGCCCAATGTCTTTTCCTGGTCTGTGAATGAGTTTATATGAATAAGCAGCAAGAAATTCAGTCCATCTCAGCATTCTTGGTGACAGGATGGTGGGCGTTGGTCTGTCCCCTGCCACAATGCCTAAAAGAGGTTTGTGATCTGTAACAATGGTGAACCTTCTCCCATATACGTACTCATGGAATTTCTTGACTGCTGCCACGATAGCCAATGCTTCCTTGTCCATTTGACTGTAGTTTCTCTCTGCTTTGGTCAAAGTGTGAGGTAAAATGCAATAGGGGCTTCCCTTCCACTGGGAAGCATGTGGCTCAACACCCCCACACACTCCAAAAGGGATGCATCACAAGTCAATACTACAGGTAAATTCTCAGAAAACTGTATCAGGACACAACCAGAAGTTATTTGTCTCTTGATATTGTTAAATGCAGCTTCTTCTTTTGTGCCCCAGACAATGCAGATTTTTATCCAGTAATCTATGTAAGGGTTCTGCAGTGGTTGCTTTCTGGGGTAGAAACATATGATAGAAATTAATAAGTCCCAGGAATGCTTGCAAATCAGTTTTGCATCTAGGCCTGGGGGCTTCTTTGATTGCCTGAACTTTAGCTTCTGTGGGGTGGATGCCATGTTTATCAATCATATAACCCAAGAATTCTACTTTGTCAGTTCTCAGGTGCACTTCTCTTTTTGACTTTTAACCCTGCTTCTTTGAACCTGGTTAGAACTTCTCTGAGTTTCTCGTGTAACTGAGTGTCATTTTCAGCAGAGATTAAAAGCGTCATCAAAATAAGGCACCACCCCGGTAACCCTGTAGCATCCTTTCCATGAGGCTTTGAAAGATGCCTGGTGCCACAGTTACTCCTGAATTGTAACCTCTTGCATTTGAATGCACCCGATGGGTTACAGTGGTTTGGGCTTCTGCAGTTAGATCATCTACTGTTAACTGCTGGTATGCTTGGGCCAGGCCAATTTGGTCGAATTTGTGCCGCCCAGAGAATGTAATAAATGATGAACCACTGGAACCAGATATGCGCTCTGCTGTGGCGCATGGTTCAATGTCCCCTTGTAATCCCGCAGATTCTCACGGGAACCATCAGCCTTGACTGGCGTGACTATGGGTGTCTCCCATCTGGAGTGGTCTGTGGGCTCCAGCACCCTGGGCTATAAGTTTATCTAATTGTTCATCAATTTTTTCCTTCAATGCAAAGGGTACCCTTCTGGGTTTTTAATCGGATTGGTTGTACCTTGGGATCTAGGTTAAATGTGATTGGGGTCCCCAAGTACTTGCCTAATCCGTGCTGAAGACCTCTGGAAACTCAGACTTCAAAGACTCTTCCACTCAGTGTGGCGCGTGATTGATGCCAGTCACTTTGATGCCAGCAGGTTGAACCATTCTAGCCCCAGCAAACTTGGGCAATCTTTATCCCACGATGGTCAGGGGTAGGGAAGCGTTTGATGTGACCTTTGAACTTCAGTTGAATTCTCTTTTCCAACTACTGGAATCTTGTTCCCTTGGTAGTCTTTAAGAGTTAATGCCTGCTTCTTGAAGCGAGTCTTCTGAATGTCTGGTATCAGTCTTTGAATAGTGTCCCTTGACAACCGGATAAGTATGAACCTGAGTCCACTTCCATTTGGCAAGGCCTTCCTTCAATGAATACCTTGACATGCATTTTCCTGTTATTTAAAGAGGAAGAATGACCAATAGTTACTGTTTGATGAGTTTCATTCCTTCCATTTGCTTCTGTGTTGCGCCCCATTTTCTCACTGGTGTTGTTTGGCTTGACTTCTCTGTCTTTGTTGATTTGCAGCAAAACTTCTTCTGTTAGGTGGAGTTCTGGATGATTTGCAGACTCTTGCAAGGTGCCCTCTTTTTTCAAATTGGAGGCAAATGGTGTCCAGGAACTTGCATTCAGTGTGGGGGTGGTTTCCCCCACAACCTATGCAGTGGAAATCATGCCTCTTCCTTCTCAGGTCATTTCTTTTCCCTCCATTCTGAGTCTGTTGATTTCTTCTTCTTCTCCACTGTATTCTGACTCAGATTCAAGTTCATCAAAATGAGTTGTAGTGGTCTTTTCCCCATCTGAATGGCCCGTAGTCTTGTTCATCTTTCTCATGGCTGCTGCTGAGGATTTGGTGGCTTCTGCTGAAGATGCTTCCTCTATGGCTTCTTTCAGCGTGATCTTGGGTTTCATCAGTAATTTGCTCTGCAAAACCTTGTCTTTAAGGCCCAAAACAAAACGACGGCATGGCCTCCTCTAAGCTGCTGAATTCGCAGCACCCCAATGTCTCTTAAACTTGCCATGAGTCATTTATGTTTTAGTCTTCCCCTGATCAGCGGCAATAAAAATCGTGTCTCTTAACGAGGCATGATGCTTGGGTGCGTGCGTGTGTGCCCTTAAAAGCCTCTCTAGATCAGGCCGCGCCATTACCTTCATGTCTGCTGCCAGCTAATGCCTTCACCATCTTGAAAACTGCTGGACCGCATACGTTGAGAAAAACGCCCTCTTCGCTGCTCGAAGAAATGCGCAAGATCGCTTCCTTCAAAAATATCTGAAACCGATCTGCATAGACTCCCAGTCTTCATTCTTGGTCGAATGGGGCTGGGGGGGTTCAGCACAGCCATCTCGCTCTTCTCTGTTCTGCATTGCCTTCTCGCCAGAGTTAAGTTAGCATAGAGGGCAGGGCAGAGTGCTTCAACTCAAGTTTATTGTGACTTCAGCTCAAAGGACCGGAAAGGCTCAGCCCGGTAGCTTTATAGCCGGCTGCGCGGCTGACAGTAATCAGAGTGCAGGGTTTTCCGCACTTTTAAATAACGATTTCAAACACTTTGCAAGAACAACCAATCATATTCAAACTCTGCATACATAACAGGATTTGAGCCTGCACTAATGGCAGGCAGCTGGAACTTAAGTGCTAGGCATTTAGCAGCCTGTACCACCAAGGCCCCTAAAATGTTCCATTTTTATATAGTTTATTTTGTTCAGGCAGACTAATCAGATTCAAATGTTCAAACTGCATAAAATATATTCCGTTCGGTGGTGGGCATTTGTGTCTTTTCTCTTCTCCATCCTCATGAAATTCACAGCTTCCATTTGGTTCAGTTTCCACAAAATCAAAATACCTGCTAGAGGATCCCTGGATCCCAAATAAGACTTTTTAACAGGGTGGAGATATAGTGATCAGTTTTTTGTGTTGCAAGTCATGCAAAGAGTTAGATCTTGTGCTCATTTTCTAGCAGGAAATAAGACAGAGGTTCCTGGGCAATCTTAAAAAGCTTCCTCAAGGTGAATACCAGGCCTTTCTCTAACACACAGCAAATAGCAGAAATGGCTTTTCCATTGCTTTCAGTGCTACCATTGTCCCTAACATTCCCCAGGCATTCTACAGATTTGCAACATAGCAGTCTCTGCCTGCAGGTTTACAATTTAACTGACAAAACACAAATAGAAAAAGAACGGGGAATGGAGGGCAAAACAAAGAAATGTGTACACCATGATAGTCAGTAACCTGGACTGGACTAATGGAGCCTGCTTTGAAAATGGCGGCTGCTCCCAGGATGCAGCCACATGGCCCTGGGATCAAGCAGTCCATTCTGCAGTCTGTGCAGCCTGCAGAAAATTCTGGAGCTTTCCGCAGGGCTACGCAGGCTGTTTTAGGGAAGCAGAGTCAATTTCATTTCATACCTGGGCCACATGGCTGCATCTTGGAAGCAGCTGCCATTTCAGCATGGCTGCAAGGTATTGTGGTCGCTCTGAAAATGGAGGCCAATTCTGGGACATAGCCATGCAGCCCAGGGATGCTGAGGGACAGTGGCTTGCCCTCCTTTTCCAGGGGTCTGGAGTTCTGGAGAAGGGGGTGAAATGGAGTGTGTGTGTGTGTGTGTGTGTGTGTGTGTGAGGTGGGACAAGATGGGATGGGAAGCAGCCCAGAGGCCTGCAGGGACCCAGTGGGGCAGGATGGGGGGAGAAATAATTCAGAGGAGCTACAGAGTCCCTGTGGTTAGTTGTAGGGACAAATGACTATGGGGCCATTGCAGCAACCACAACTTCTAAACAGGGTTAAAAGTAGCTTTTGGGAGTCTGTTGTAACATTAAAAGGTTGATAAGCAACCTGTCATAAGTTGAGGACTACCTGCATGTAAACTCTGTTGAGGCCTTCTGTGACATGCGAACGAACTGTGAAGGTGAAGAAAAAAATGGCTAGTCCTGACCAGTTCATTGCCATCCTTGACAAACTCTGGCAGCAGAGAGTTACTGGTATCTAGGTAAGTTTCCTACCGTACATGAAGTGGGACCTTGAAGAATCAGGAGTCCATACCAATTTCCATGTCTATGTCAGAAAGTCTTTCTCTGAAGAAGTAGAATATGACCTCAGCATATGGGGGTGATAAGGAGAATGATGGAAGGAAGAGTAGGGTGTTTGCAATAGGTTCTTTCCATTTGGGTTCATGAAAGTGTGCGACAGAAGACTTTGGAGCCTGTCCAAATCCTGGTTCCCTCACAGCCAGCATTGTCTGCTCCAGGGAGACAATGGAGCACCTGAAAGTGCATCAGCTATTAGGAAAGTGTGAAGGTGACCCAGCATCATTAGTTCCCACTGCCTACTTCCCCACCTCTTTTTCAGACAGGGAGAAGTCAAGGAAGTTAAATAAGTTAAAATAAAGCTAGACAAATTATGGACACCCTCAAATTGGATAACCTGGAAGCACCAGCTTCTCAAATGGGGGAATGCAAAGGATGAGGCCCGGGGGAAGAGTCTTACTTGAGGAGTATAACCCAAAACTCTAGTCTGGTGGTCTAATTAGGAGGGTGGGCCAGAGATTTCTTGTTCCTGAAACAGGATCTTGTCCAGACCCTTATAAAAAAAGGCATATGGATGTTCTGCTTTTTTTCATTGTTCTTGGTTCTCACTGCCTGTTTGTTTCCATAGTCATGGCTGGAATACAAAGTGGACAGATGACAAAGAAAACAGGCTTCTTAGAGCATCCGATTCATGTGGATTGGCTACCCAGCACATTTGATACTAAGGACTTGCTCACTCTACTCAGCTGCTGTATTAATATCCCAGTGGGGCTGTCATAACATACAAGCTATGGAGTCATTTCAGTAATGCAGTGATGGTATGGGCCATAATAAATATTTGTGCAATGAACAGGAACCACAAATTAGTGTGATATGTACATCATGAATAGGAATTCAGTTTTCACTCCAGTATAGACATACCTCACTCATGCTTTTCAAACTAGCACTTAAAGCAAATTGCAATTAAATCTTATATAATCGGAAGGAAGATAACCCTGAATTCAAGATGGCCCTCCTAATGTGAAAGAGCAGACAGTAAAAAAATAAATAAATAGAACACAGACAAAAATCCTGTGGCAACGCCACTCTTCAATTGCCAAGTCCAATCTTAAAACCACTCTTGGAGATAATTTCCCTGTTCCCCTCAATAAATGGGCACGCGTGCACACACACACACACACACACACACACACAATTTGTGTAAAGCTGCCATAAGCCATACTTCAAAACAGGCCAAGCCAAGGACAAAAAAGTAAATGTATTAATAATTTCAAATGAAAATTAATTTGCTGCAAAGTAAGATAATGTATGCATTTAATTTACCTGTCTGCTTAGACTATCTTTTTCTCCTCTGACATGCATGTCACTATGATGTGCAGAAACATGTAAGCATGTACATATATCTTCTCTTCCCTTCTTTTCTGCTAGAGGAAGGAGATGCATAAGAGAAAAGAATAAAGGCCAAGGGAAGGGAAGGGAACTGGATGACAATGAAGCTAGGAGGAAGAGACAAATTGATATGGAGGAAGAAAAAAACAGATTTGAGAAAGTATTGGTGAACTTCTGGTCCTTGGTCATTACACTGTGTTTTGCTGCAGTGCCTGTTCTTCTCCTTCATGCCATTTAACATCTTTATGAGGCTCTTGAACCTACTTTTCCGTCCGTATTAAGTATGTGAGCTCCCTTATTGGTTCTTGCCCAAAGTGGATTGCTGCTTGGATAAGGAGCAATAGATTGAAATTGAATCCAGGCAGGCCTGATGGTTTAGTGGTACAGGGATCACTCAGACAATTTGAGGGAGCCTTTTCCATCCCAGAGCAGATATTCTTCCCCTAGAAGTTCAAAGTTGGAGTTTGAGTGTGATCCAATGCCTATGTGGCCCCAGCAAAGTGGATAAGAGCTGTTAATGATTTAGTAGTTTATGCCTCTTTTTGATAAGATTGACTGAGCCCCAAATGCTCTTTCAAACCAGGGAAGAGTAGAGTAGGATGGTAATGCAAATGGATACGGAAAAGTTGCTTACCACTATAAGAAGTGAAATCTCATTTAAAATGTTTTTTTTAAAACAAACAAACCCTGAAAAATAGGAATTGATAGATAGATGGATTTCTTCAAGTTTTCTGTAACTCACATATCAAACTCCTAATAAAATTGTGAAACATTAATTTCCATTTTTAGGAGAGCCAGGAAGATTATATTTGTAGCTTCAAAATAATATATTTACAAATTTGTGTATCAGGCATTTTTAAGGAAAAAAAATATTTGGTACGTATTGTTGTGTTGAACCAATTGCTCACTTTGGATTGAAATTGAATTCAAGTTATCACATTTATTTATAATGATCAGTGATGATAAAATAAAAGTAATAGTACTATTCTAGAGAAATTCAAGCTCTCATTTTTCATTTCTCTTTCTAAATAATTGCATGTTGTTATTTCAAATTGGAAAGAAAATAACAGTGTTCCAAAATGTATGACATTTATTGACTTGTCAATAAGTCCCATTTGCACAATATGAAATATGTACTCCTCTTATTCTCAGCAGTGTTGCATCATGCTGGCAGGCCTACATTAAATAAAATGTTCAAAAAAATCTTCTGTCCCAGACAAACAGTACTGCATAACAATAGAGGATAAAATGCCCATCATAGTGAATATCTAATTCGGAAATAAATATTTCAGATATACAATTACCTCCTTGTAATATGAATTTAGCCAGCTTGTAATATAGAATGGGTTTATGAAATAGCTAGCTATTGCTGTCTTCAGCAATAGTTTCTTCCAGTTCCAATTCTGTGGCCTTCCCATTAATTAAAAAAATGGAATTTAGAAGAAATTAAGACGCAACAAGATCCTGATTCTGTAATTAAATCCACTTTTTAAAATTAATATGCATACAGATCCCTCTGTACTTATGTCAAGTATCCTGTCCATTTCATGACTGTTAGAACCATCAGAACAAAAGGATAGTCTATCACCACAAAGAGTCATTGCTCTAAAACAGAAAGAAAGACTCAGACCACCTCTAGAACAATGGAAGAAGCTTCTTCTTTAAAGCTCCAACACACAAAACCTCATTCCTACAATTCCTACCATTCCTGCCATTATCTGAAATTGCCAAATTACAGATGGGCATGAACTGTGATAGAATTAGCATTGAGAAAAATACATTAAAGTTGCCCCAATATAGGCTTCCCAGTGAAATTGGTTCACACATGAAGCTGAGAACCAGAAACTACAGGATTTGTTTACAGAGCAATAAGTTGCTCAGGCAGGCAAACTTGTTTAGAAGGCAACAATTTTGAAAATGCAAACATGCCTCAGACAGAGGTGTGGAGAGCCTGGCATTGTGATGTGTATAGAAGATGGTGCCACAGGACTGTGTGAGTATTATCCGCCACATGCAATTATAGTTTGGGGGATACATTTCATTACTTCAAGGCCCAGTTTGTTACAGTGGTTCAGGCATCAGGCTAGAAATTAGGAGATCATGAGTTGTAGTCCCGGTTTAGGTGGAAGTCAACTGGGTAAGTTACTCTTTCTCTCTCAGCCCTAGGAAGAAAACAATGGAAAATCACTTCCAAAAATATTGCCAAGAAACTCATAAGTCCAGAGAATCACCAGGAATCAAGACTGACTCAAAGATGAGTGAGAACAGAGGTAGCATTCAGCAGGTTCTGACCAGTTCTGGAGAACCAGTAGTGGATTTTTAAAATAAAATTTTAATTGAAAAATACACAAACACAAACAAATAACTGTTACATTGAACATGGTACAGTTATCCTTGCGACCCTCATTGTCCTTTAATTACTAACTCCAATGTTAAAAGTATATGCTTTCCCTCTGTATGTTCTTATATTTATTTTAGTCATTCAAAATATTGCTGGATCTTCTTCTTCTCTAACCAACCGTAGAATTTGTCCCATATTTTATAATAGTCTGTGTCTTCCTTATTTTTCAGTTCTTTTGTTAATTTGTCCATTTCTGTGCATAGTGTGATTTTTCTCAATATTTCAGCTTCGCTTGGAGTATCTTTATTTTTCCATTTTTGTGTATGCCATCCTTGCTGCAGTAATTATATGGATCATCAGGTACATGCTTTCCTTAACATATGTCTTAGAGTTGACATATCAACTTAATTTTCTAAACAAATATATGTATCTTGAAAATGTCTTCCTCCTTGGGTTTGTTGGCTTTGAGAAGATGGAATAATAACAGAAAGAATTCAGGTCTAAAATATATTTCAACTTCACACATTTCTTCCATCCATTGACATATTTTTTGCCAGTATTTTTGGGCCTCTTTGCAACACCACCATAGATGATAATAAGTTTCTCTCTCTTTGTTACATTTCCAGCATAAGGGTGAAAGTTTGGAATTTATTTTTGCCAACCTTTTTTTTTGACAAAGTTTTATTATTTTTAAACAGAAATACAAACAAAATATATAGTGTGCCGGTAGGTTATAACTCATTTTCTCCCTCCTCATTAAATACAATTAATATGCAAGATAATCCATATTTTTAAATTAATTTTTCTTACTACAATTCATATTATCATTCCATAACCATTCCCGGCCAACCAATATACAATAATCACAAACCAATACAATACAAAAACAATAGACAAAAACATAAAAGTTCTTCTTTTGAGAACAGTGTGTATCCTGGCCCTCACTTCTCCATACAGATATAATTTCAATTATTCACTCATTTCTAGTATTCTATTCCATTTATCATAACGATTTATACTATTTCCTTTATTCTCCCCCAATATTTTTCCAGTCAGTATTAACACACTTTTATCTATCTTGTTTACAATCATATACTATCTTATAAAGCATATTTTATCCTGCAATTATTACTCTAGAGGATAGCACCTCAATCTCTTAACTGATTATTATTAAACATTTGAGCGGTGGCTCAGGCTTTATGCCTGCACTTAAATCAGCTGCCTACAACCGTACAATACTATTTCCTTTGAGAAAGGTTGTCCCCCATCCTTCTCCATACAGTAAATTAATACACCTTCTATATTCTATTCCTTTATCTACGATATATACTTTATCTTATCCAATCAGTATTAATCTTTTATCTATCATACAATCATTACATCTAAAGCAATTTGCCCTGTAATTATTACTCTAGAGGATGGCACCTTAATCTCTTAACTGATTATTATTAAACATTTGTATTTCAACTATACAGTTATTACCTATATTAGACCTCTATTTTAAAAGATCTGACTATTATCAATCAGGTTCTGCTTGGTACTTTCTTTTTTATCTATTAAAACTCTTAACAATACAAAACTGAAAAAAGTTGTACATGTATATGACAATTATCAGTAAAGTACTTATTTCTATTCAAATTCAATTCTTTCATTAATATTTATGTCCATCTTATTCATTTATTTATATTTAAAATATTTCCATTTTATTACCATTTAACATCCATATCGCATCAACAAAATCTTTTTGGATTATTGAAAACCTTATTCTCTTGTCATATTTACCTCATTTACTCATTAAGAAAAACACATCATATTAATCCTCTAAAGCTTCTAACTTCTATCTATTTCTAATATAATATGTCTCAATGCCTTTGCAGATCCCTTTAAATTAATTTAACCATTATCTCAAAATCCAAATAGGTAACAAAACTCTTTAAATCTCGTATAATTCTTTTGCTTCTGCATATCTTGCTTCCTTTTTTACAATTCTTTTTTTTTTTTCCCCTTTTCTCCCCTTCCTTTCTATACCCTTTTCTATCAGGTTCTCTCTTCTGAAATCCTGTCTTTGTTCCTTTAGTATTATAATTATGTTTTTTTTGCTTGTTGCTTCAAATCTTAAATTCCTAGCTCTTTTCCCTTTTCCTTTTTTTCCCCTTTCGCTTTTTCAACCACACCAACAATTATTTGATCATTAAAGATGGCAACTCTCTTCTTTGTTCCGCCTTCTTGTTCAACCGACACTTCCTGTAGTTTTATGTATTTTAAAGTCTCCATTTTTATCGATTGTAGCACTTCTTTGCAGTCTTTGAGTAACATTTGTAATTCTTTCATAGATGATGACATTTTAAGAAAGGATTTTTTCAGTTTGTTTTTAATCCACAGTCCTCTGTCCAAAGAGCAAAGCCCTCCAAATATCCAAAGCTGTTTCTTGCTTCTTTACACACTTTCCTTTCTTGCAACAAAGTTTCTTTTCCCAAGTCCTGTTACAAATCCACTCTCAATTCTTTTAAGTCCGGTGGTATCCTCAGTCTCCAGACTCCACCCTACTTTCACTTTTCTTCTTCCTCTGTTTGCTTTCTCTCTCTTTCTTTATAAAAAGATTTCTTAAAGTTTCTCAGCAAATCTTCATCACTTGACACTTTATTTACAGCTATAAAAAGCCTATTAATGTCCAAGTGAGTTAGTATCCCTTTCTTGTGCCTGTCTTTTCTCAATGCTCCTAATCATTCAGAGCTATCAACGTCAAAGACAAAGAAAGAAAAAAAACCCTAGCTTTTCACTTTCATTCGCTGCTTTAAAAACCTTTCTTTTAAAGATGTTGTTATTGTCCACTGCTCAAATTCAGGTACCTTAAATGAATGTTTTCCGTATCAAGCCTGGTCCACCACACTTTCTCCTGCCAACTTCCTTCTGCATGATCTTATCCGCTCAAGTTCTTCTTTGAGGTGGCCATTTCTGACCACTGCTATGCCGCCTTTGGGAAAGGAAGAAAGACCAGCTGGTGAGGAGAGATGCGGCTCTCCTCAGCCCTGCTAGCGGCTCCCCCGTCTTCACCACCTCTACGGGGTGGTTTTAACCCCAGAGCCAACCGGCTCGGGGTCTCCAGCAGTGAGCACGGACCAAAACCGTGCATAGTCACGGATTTCAGGTCAGTCGCCGAAGAAGCTCAAACTGGATGTCTCTATTTTTGCCAACCTTGATGGAGGTATATGCCATCTATAAAATAATTTGTATATATTTTCTTTAAAAGGTATCGCTAAAGTCATTTTTTTGTTTCCATTCCAAATTTTTTGCCAATCATCTAAATTTATATTATAACCAAAATTTTCATCCATACCACCACCGTTACTTTAACTTTTTCTTCTTCTAATTTAAATTCTAATAAAACTTGATATATTTTTTTTATCATCTTCTCCTCCTAATAAGATTTCATCCAATTTTGTCCTTGTTCTGCTAATACCCCATTCTTTGCTATCTTTTGTGTATTTTGATTGGAGTTGCAAATAGGCGCACCATTCAGTAGTGGAAATTTTGAGTAGTTTGGAGAACTGGCAAATACCACCTCTGACTGGAGATTTTACAGTATCCTTCCCTGCCCCAAGCCACACCCCCAAGCCACACCCACAGAACCGGTAGTAAAAAAAATTGAATCCCACCAGAGAGTGAGAGTTAGATACTGTACATCAATGTTTCCCAACCTCAGTCATTTTAAGATCTGTGGACTTCAACACCCAGAGTCCCCCAGCCAGCATGTTGGCTGGGGAATTCTGGGCGCTGAAATTCACAGGTTTTAAAGTTGCCAAGGTTGGGGAACCCTTATCTAAGGCAGGACAGAGTAGTGATCTGTGACAGGATTGCCCTTTGAATTTGAAACAGTCTTCCCCAAAGGAACTTTCCTTGACTGAGTTGTTGGATCTCTTTTCAGGGCCAGGCTTTTTGTGTGTTTCAGGGTTTGTTTTTCTTTTGCTGCTCTTCTGTAGCATTTCCCCATTGTTGTTACTTTATCATCGCTAAATAGATTTAAATTCTCAGATGTTATGTAAGCGGCTTTAAAGGACTTTTGTCTGACAAGGGTTCTGAAAGCAAACTCAATAAACAAACACTGAGACAACTGTGAGGTGAATTACTTAATACATCACTTTTTCTTCTGTTTTAGTCCTGCTGGCATAGAAACCCAGGATTGTAGCTGCTCTCCTTTTTTTTACAGACAAGGCCTGACTTCAGGGGCCTTTTCATATGCTCCGTTTCTTCAGCAGGCACACAGCTGACTTGTTTTTTTTTCCCTTTCACATTTCCAGAAGTCTTAGCTCCTGAGCAAAAGCCAAGGATAGGCTCTTGGCTCCAAAATGAGAGGGCCAATTAGATTTAGTGGTTGAGGCACCATGCTAGAAAAGCAAGAGACTGTGAGTTCTAGTTCTGCCTTACTAGGCATCAAAGCTGGCTGGGTGACTTTGGACCAGTCACTCTCTCTCAGCCCAAACTATTTCACAGGGTGGCTGTTGTGGGGAAAATAGTAGAAGGAAGCAGTATTAGGCATATTTGCCATCTTGAATTACTTCAGTAGTAATAAAGTTGGAAAAATAATAAATAAAATGAAATAAAATTTTAAAAATCTCTGAATGGCAAATATAGACTCTCCAAGATCTAAGCAGCAGATGCTACATCAAGGCTCTTGAATTTTCAGCCTGTGGGCCTGATCTGATCAATCTATATATACAGGGGTGGGATTCAATTTTTTTAACAATTGGTTCTGTGGGCATGGCTTAGTTGGTGGGCATGGCTTGATGGTCATGTGACTGGGTGGGCATGGCCAACTCAACGTCACTCACATTGAGGAGCGCTTCTCCTCGCCTGGCCTCTCATGACAGTGGGGATGCTGCAATGGTCGTAAGTGTGAAAAACGGTCATAAGTCACTTTTTTCAGTGCCATTGTAACTTTTAATGGTCACTAAATGAACTGTTGTAAGTCAAGGATTACCTGTACAAAAATACAAAAAGCTTATTTGCTTGCAAAAAGCTGCCCTAAATACCAATCATTAAATTAAAAATACCTGCAAGCCGGAGTTACAAAAGGCAGGGTGCCGGAGCACCTTGAGGAATTAAAATAGTTAAAATGCAATGATAAATATCAGTAGCCAACTCTGGCTCATAAAGTGAAACCCTTTAGCAGAGAGGTCTTTTAAGCTCTCCAGAAAGAGCACACCCAGGAAAAGCAATCTTTAGATTCATTTGCACCACTTAAAGATACCAGCTGGTCTCACTCACCTCACAAGATATCCTAAGGAAATAATCCAGATTTAAGGAAAGATCACATGCCCCGCAGAAAGGCAGTAAAAAAATCAGTGCCAAGCTTTCATCTTACCTCTTGGAAGTACACACCAAAAGGACAGTGCCATGAACCACTAAAACAGTGAAGGAAGACCCTCTCCCCAGATAGAAAAAGAAACAGAGGGACATCCGTTGTGAAATCTATATATATATAAGCGAAATACCACTCACACATCATCACTAAATCTCCAGAACTGTAAAACCTACAAACTTGAAATTTGGCACGTATGTTCCTCTTGGCTTCTAGGTGCTCACTAGGAAAGGATTTTTCAAAATGACCATCACAGCATTAGTATTGCCCATATTATTATTAACACTCTGATGCTAAGGAGTTCTACTGCCCCTCCCCACCTGAAAAGAAATATCTTCCAACTGCAGTTCAGCTAAGCCACGCCCAGGCTCCTTGCTCTCTCCTTCTTGCTCACACATCAAATACTGTTTCAGTTTCCAAACAGCCCTGAACTCTCTCACACACTGACAGGACGCTAGCCAGATGAATACTGATGGATGCTGGTAGACAGAGGCACAATTTCCCCCCTTATTTTCTTCCCAAAAAACTTGCCCGATCACATAGTTTCATAGCGAAGCATGGGTACCCTGCTAGTGTAGTATATTCCTATCCAACTTGCAAATAATTCAGAATGGCCTTGGTTCCTCTCCCAAGATCTTAGATCCTGGCCTTCATTTCTTTCCCCCAGTGCAAAGTATACCCAAAGTCTTCCCTCTAATCCAGTGTTTCTCAACCTTGACAACATTAAGACTTGGACTCCCAGAACCTTGCTGGCTGGAGAATTCTGGGTGTTGAAGTCTAAACATTTCTGCTCTAATGAAAAGAGATAGGAGGGATGAGAACTTTCTGTTATCCTTCCAAAAGAGACTCATTGTGTTCCATGCAGGCTACTTTTAAACATGCTTGGAAAGTGGCATTTTGGAAGAGAATTACTGTTCCATTTGGCCTTAAGAAAAATAATCTGTCACTATTTCACAATGAAACATTGAGGTGCCCACTGATTTTATAAAGTCTCCTTTGCTAATTTTAAGTGAGGGCGGGCTTATGTTTTTCCCAGCTCCTTTACTGATCGCTAACTGAAATTCCATTGCAATCTTCACTATCTCTTAAATTTAATAAGAATTCCAAGTGTGTACAGTTGAATGATGGAATACAGGTAGTCCTCAATTTACAACAGTTCGTTTAGTGATTGTTCAAAGTTACAACAGCCCTGAAAAAAGTGTCTTATGACCTTTTTTCACAGTAGTGACCATTGCAGCATTCCCATAGTCATGTGATCAAAATTCAGATGCTTGGCAACTGGTTCATATTTCTGATAGTTGCAGTGTCCTGGGAACATGTGATCACCTTTTATAACCTTCTAATAAGCAAAGTCAATGGGAAAGTCAGATTCCCTTAACAGCCATGTAACCAACTTAACAACTGCAGTGATGCATGGTGGCGCAGTAGTTAAAATGTAGAATTGCTGGCTACTTCTGCTGATTGCTGACTGCCAGCAGTTTGGCAGTTCGATTCTCACCTGCTCAAGGTTGACTCAAGCCTTCCATCCTTCCGAGGTCAGTAAAATGAGGAGCCAGATTGTTGGCGATTGTGATGACCCAGAGTATCTCAGAAATATAACCAAAACCAAAATGTAAATAAAAGTCCTTTAATGCCTTCAGCTTGGCTTCACTGTTTAATTGTTCACAGTGTAGGAGTAAACTATTTTCAAAATAACATTTCAAAGGAAAGAAACACAGTTCAAATTCAAAGAACCAATAACGAAGCAAAAACCAAAAACAAACTTCACTGAATAAAGTTCCATGACAGACCAGGATAGATAATTGCCAACTTCAGGAAGATAACCAGGCACAGTCCATTGGAAGAACGCCAACCAAGATAAACCTTCTTTAGGAATAAAACACTAACTTGTCTCCAGCATCTGTTAGCACGCAGGTCCAAACTCTTATGCAAATCTCACACCTGCAACCCATGAAGAGGATCATGGCCCTCTCCTCCTGAGTAGGCCACATTTTACCCTGATCCTCTACTCCCTGCGTGCCCTAGGATGGATAGGGGATGGGCCTGGGTCCTCTTCTGACTCAGAGTCAGTCTCCACCAGGGGCATGACAGCGATATGCTGACTCTGTCAACCGCTGTAAAGCACCATGAAGTGGTTATATAAGTCTAAGTGCTATTGCTAAGTGCAGTTGTGGCAAGAAATGTTGTAAAGTGGGGGGAAATTCACTTTAAAAAAGTCTCAGCAACGGAAAGATTAAGCTCAATTGTGGTCATAAGTCAAGGACCACCTGTAGAGAGTTCTCTTACCATTCTTTGTGATGGCCTCCTTACAGTTCTCCTGAATTTCATGCAGTGGTGGGATTCAACCAGTGTAACAACCAGTTCAGTGAGCGCGCATGCGCAATGTTTGAGCATTTTCAGATATAATACTTACCTTCTACTGCAGCCCTGGTGAGTAAAACAGCTGAGGCATGGCAATCTGCTGTGCTGCGTGAATCAGCTGAGCTGTAAAACATGGAAATAAAGGACAGACTAGCGCAGGGGTGGATGGGTGGGGCCAAATGATTGCTGGAACTACTGGTTCTCCTGAACTGGTCCAAACCGGTAGAATCCCACCCCTGATTTCATTCCATTTTTATCTAATCAAAACAATCCCCCAACTCCTTGGCCAAACAAAAAGGATTTACTTCATAGCAAGTACACTATCCAACAGCACTGGCAGCATTAACTTGCTGGATTATACAGAAAAAAATAGTTCCCAACTGAGCTGCACCTCTTCACCCTTCAACTAAAAAAAGAGATTGCTACTGCATCATAATTGCTTTTGATGAGACCCAAACATTTGCCTGATTCTTTCTTCAGCTGTTATATGTTCCATTATGAGTCCTGGGGAAACTGTGTATATTTTCAAAAGATAAATTCAGTCTAGATAGTTAATTATTTGATCTTTAAGTCCTCCAAACAATGACAACACTATCATGCACTAGTGATAAAAGCCAGAAAACAGGCCTGTAAACCATTATCTTTTCTTCTAGGCTGCAAATTCTTCAATTCTTTGGCTTCCAGCCACCTATAGAAATGTCATTTTCTGTCAGTCAGAGGCAGACTTTGTTCCATCTGATGTTGGAAGGGCAGAGCAGGGGATAACGTCTTCAAAATAGATTTTCTAGTCTGCAGACTTCATTTAAAAGAAAAAGAATGTTCAAATAAGATTCATGAATTTTCAACATTCAGGTCAGGAAAAAAAAACATAATTGTAAGGCTATTCTTCAAAGCCATTCATCTTCAATGTTCTTTAAGTTTGTTCAGATCTCAGATGGGAAACGTCTAGTTCATTAACCATCATTTAAGGTGTTTTTTTTTTAAATAATAAAAAACTAGGAACCAACATAATCCTCTCCATCATTTATTCCTCCTTTCAAGTACTGGCTTTAGCATTTCACCCTAAGAATTTCAAACCAAAGTATCCCTTTTCATTCAAAATGGTGAATATTCCCTTAATATTAATTTGCTGATTAGGCTCCAATCAAGATTAGGCCTGGTTAGAAATCAAGAATTGATGGAAAACAGACATGTATATAGTTGTTTGGGAACTAGGTAGTTAGTCTGCTGGACTGTAAAAGGATATTAGAAAGAGATTGGAAAAGACTGTTCTAACTAACTTGAAGATGAATTGGATGAATGTTGTTGAAGCTTCTGTAATCTACTTTCTTTTCTTCTTCATAAATCTTCTCAAAGATGACTTTGTCAAAATCTTGGTCAAGCTGGTTGCCAAGAGTCTAATATCAAAGAAAATTCTTTACCAAGAATGTACGATGTAGCCCTGTTCATCCTAAACTACAGTTTCTGATTTCAGTAAACCTAAATTTAACAGACCAGTGGGAACCAAAGAGAGGCTGCTATTGCTGAATATCTACTAAGTCTTCAAGTACCTCAACTATGATGACTAATCTAATTTAAGTCATGATGTCATTATGTAAATAACAAAAGCACATCAGTTGCATCAATGTGCCATTTGTATAACAAACTCATCGTACCACTTATGTAATGTGTCCTTTATGTGATTATATCAATATGCAGTGATATCCATGTCACATCAGATGCAGCAGCCTTGTCCATTTTAGGAAAATTTGTCTGTTGCATAAC
Source organism: Naja naja (assembly GCA_009733165.1). NCBI lineage: Eukaryota > Metazoa > Chordata > Lepidosauria > Squamata > Elapidae > Naja > Naja naja. The sequence continues at coordinate 154,471,136 of CM019149.1, forward strand.
AGAACATCCATTCAATGAATATTTATAGCCCAAAATATAATGGTGAGTTAGACACTGGAATCCATTGTTTGATGATCAATTTCAAAGAAAATGCTAGGTTTAAAAGAGAAACCAAGATTTAGATCCTTCAGGCTAGCATATGAAGTGAGCTTTCAAATGGTGGTTTATAATCTCATGAATGCTATGCTAAAACTGGCTTAGGTATCCAAGCTGGTCTTTTTTACTTTCTTCAAAATGCTAATGATTTCTCAAAGGCTTGGCTTCAGGGAGACCACAATGTCTTATGACTGTAATTCTGGACTCAATTAGAGTAGTAATTTGAGTAAAGCTGTAAAGCTAATGCAGTTTTCATTATCAAAGATTCACAACGTAATAAGAATTAACATAAATTAATGCATGAGCCAATAGCACTTCAAATAACTTTCCATCAATGTATATGAATATAGTGTTCAATTTACAAACATTAAATAGATGCATAGCCCCTCCATAAGCAAGCCATATCCATATTTTAACATCTCATCAGTTGCAGGAACTATGTTAATAGCTTACCTTTTTGCAACATTCTTGTAGTATTTATAGTGTTCATTTCAGTTTAATTCCTTAACAGTGCACTATTATTCCCATACAAATCCCTAAAATATTATTTCCACCTTTCCACCAAATAGTTTTAATACTTTTATATTTCTATTCAATCCGTTAGCTAGAACCTCCTTATTTAGCTCTTTCCATTCATTTGTAAAGCAAGTTTTTGTTGCCATTGAAGTTACTATTTCTTTTAATTGTAAACGTTCTTTTGACTCAATTATTTGGACTTCTTCCTATCTATTGGTGTGTGTGTGTGTGTGTGTGTACACACACAAACACATTATACAGTATCTTTCCCTCATTCTTATTTTTTTCTTCATTCTCTTATATATATTGTTCTCCTCAACAGCCTATTTTCACTTCATTGTTCAATTGAGCATTCTTTTTCATACTTCCCATTAGTGTAATTCCACATATTTCTGTGGCACTTGTAATTTTTTCACTCTGTTTCAAGCAGCTTCCATATCCTTTCTCCTGAAAATAAATATATATAAAGGTATTTAAAATTTATGTTACAAATGTACAACCCATGAAGGGTCCTTCCTTCATACCTGGAGAAATTAAAAAAGAAAAAGCCAGAAAATTTTGGGTTCAAATACATACAGTGAAACAAAGAATTTTAAAGATTAACTTTCAGTTGAAACTAGAATTCCTCTTGTTTGGAACTAATGAATAGACAATTAGAGAAATGGAAAACTTTTGTACATATGATAATTGTTGCAAGATTATTATATGCACAAAAGTCCAGAGTCACCTTATAGGGGAAATGGACATCATAATAAATAATTAAACAAACAAACAAACAATAAAATAAATAAATAACAACAGAAAAATGGCTGGGGAGGATGACAGAATTAGCAACGATGGAAAATTTGACTTATTTGGTTAGAGAAAGGACAATAACTATAAATGATTGGAAACCTCTTGTGGACTTTTTGCTGAAAAAAATTGATGCATGGATTTGATACTTAGAAAGGGTAGACTATGGAAAGAAGGGGGAAAATACTTGTAACCATAGAGAAGAGAGTAAAATGTTAATGTAACTGCTAATAAGAAAACCAGAATCCACATCTTTATAACTTTTTCTAATCTTTTCTTTGTCTTTTCTATTTCTCACTTGACACTTTTTGTCCTTTACTTATTTACTTTTGTTTTACTTTTCTTTTTCAAAATTTCTATTGTTTTTATTCTTTTAAAAAATTATTTAATAAAAATTGTGTGTGTGTGTGTGTATGTGTGTGTGTGTGTAAATTCCAAACTATTTCCTCAAATCATTAATGCTGCTTAATGCTGTGGAGCAATTTGTTTGTACACATCAATTAACCTGAGATCTCTTGTATTACCTTATTGTCTTCTGCTAAGATAACCAGTGAGACAGAAATCCAGTAATAATGCACAAAGAATCAATAAGAGCCTGGCAAATAAAACGTTTAAACTGTGTTCGACTGAGCACATGAAATTCTAAAAACAAAAAAAAATACAAAAAGGTCATGACTGCACAACTTTCTCTCTCCTCATTTTCAGATCAATTATTCATAGGAGTAACATAGCATAGTTCAACTGTTCCATGTTAAATAGGTCTACATCCCTAGATAGGTTGACAATGATTTAATTTGTATGTTACTCAGAAATAAATCCCACTGCACTGCTAGGGTTTATTTCTTGTTAGGAATACAAAGGACTGCAGCATGAGTGAATTTAAATGGTATGAAATGATATATAACAAACCTGGCTTTTTAGTCAACAGTACCCATTTCATGGATGATGCGACAGAAGCTCCAATTTTAAAAAGCTGTTTGTTTGCTTAAGGCTGATCAGACTGGACCAGATATACATTCAGTCTCCCAATTACTTCTCCTGCATTTCAAAGCTGTAAACTTTTAAACCGAGATATGGTGACATTGTAATTACCACATTTGTTCCAATACTAAATTACATATAATCTGAGAGAAAGAGAGTGAGAGAGAGCATGATCTGAACTGTAGTGACCCAAACTTTTTCATTCCTGCATTTGGGAACTCGTCCATACTCATCAACCAATACCATTGTTTTAATTTCACTTTGAATGTAAAACACCTGATTTTTCAAACAATTGTGATTGTGATTATGGATTTTTGGAAAGCCCACTCAGTTTAAAGCCCAGATCTCTTCAATGCATGGCTGCTGTGCCAAAGATGCTAAGTCGAAAAAGCATAAGGAGGAGAAAAGCTTTCATTTGGTTCTGGTTGCTAGGGAACCACTCCCTTTGTCTGCTTAAGAATGGCCCGCCTCATTGTCCAATCTGATTTTCAAGTGCTGCAAACAGCAATGGCAGAGTCAGAAGGGAAAGGAGGCAACTGTGTGGTGTTCAAGGAAGAAACCAGAATTATGATTTTTGAAATCTGATGTATTCTTTAATTAGGCTTGCAGAGAGACTGTGGTTTCAGGAGATATATCTGTTAGTTATTCTCTGGCTTTGTTAGAGGAATGATAATTGGCATTTGCTTTATTTTTTTGTTGTTGTGCAAAAAAAAGAGCAGAAGAGTAAAAAGGGGTGGCAAAGCAACTCAGACTTATGTGGGGTTATTTTGATTCACTAAGCAAAACCATCCACATTGTTGTAGGAACATTTTTAAAAGATCCTTGTGCAAGAATGCTAGGTCCATACTATCTACTAAGCCATCAAGGCTAGTATATAAACCATGGTTCAGGACTTAGTATGCTGCATGAAGGCTATCTGTGGCAAATAGACAGACGTAGAGACAGTGATGGGATTCAGCCAGTTCACGTCAGTTTGGGAGAACCGGTTGTTAACTTTCTAAGCAGTTTGGTGAACTGGTTGTTGGAAGAAATCATCAGGGCAGAGAACCGGTTGTTAAATTATTTGAATCCCACCACTGCGTAGAGAGGTTAAAGAACCAGGTTAGAAAATGGGAGACGGTGAATTCTAGTTCAGCCTTAGGCACGAAAGCTGACTGATTTTGGGCCAGTCATTCTCTCTCAGCCTAACCCACCTTTCAGAGTTGTTGTGGGGAAAATAGGAGGAGGAAGAAGTATTAGATATGTTTACTGCTGTGGGTTATTTAGATGGGGGGGAAAATCCACAAAAATATGATGGGTTATCTTTTCATTATACATATAGGCAGGCTTACAGGTTGAAGGTTGTAATGCAAGACTGGTCCAGTTCCCAGTCTCCTGGGATGCATGATCAATTAGAAAAACACATGGAAGGTTCAGTCCCAATAGTTTTGGCCCTCGAAACTAACTTAATTCCTTAGACTACTGTGAATATTGGCCATTCCCATGTTCAAATCCTCAGCAGGAAAACAATCCAGAGCACAGCCTTCTCACATTATGACTATACCTTGTTTTATAGTTCTCACAAGTCCCGCTCTCTTGGCTATTATGAATGTCAAAGTCCATCTAAACAACACATGTCACTTCTGGTAGCCTCAGAACACCTAACCAAAGTCATGGTTTAAGTACATACCTTGCAATTCATCAGCCTGCTGATCAGCTAGACTAGAAATGTTTTTCAACCACAGTCAATTCAAGCTGTGTGGAATTCTGGGAGTTGAACTCCCACCTTGTAGTGGCTGAGATTGAGAGATGCAATACAGAGTGGTCAATGCTTGGAATACACTACCTGACTCTGTGGTTTCTTCCCCAAACCCCACAAAACTTTAACCTTAGACTGTCTACTGTTGACCTCACCCCATTCCTAAGAGGGCGTGCATAAGCACACCAACCAGTGGTGGGATTCAAATTTTTTACTACTGGTTCAGTGGGCGTGGCTTGGTGGGCGTGGCAGGGGAAGGATAGTGTAAAATCTCCAGTCAGAGGTGGTATTCGCCAGTTCTCTGAACTACTCAAAATTTCTGCTACCGGTTCTCCAGAACTGAACCTCCACCTCTGACACCAACATGCCTACTGTCCCTGTCCTAATGTTCCCTTTTACTTGTATCCATTTCATATATTAATAATCATGATTATACTTATATCTGTTATCTAATACATGCTCAACAAATAAATAAATAAACCATGTCTAGAACCATTGTATTGAACCAATTCCTTGAACTGAGAACACATGTTAATGGTAAGGGACAGATCTGCTATTCTTCAAATCTTTTTGCAAGGATTCTGCTATTAAAACAGCTATTCACTATTTGGCTACCAAATCCCCTTCTACAGATTGGCCTGCTAGCAAGCTCTGTTTGCCCACTGCCGCTTCTACCCATTCCCAAGGTGTAGAAGGCAGGGCGATGTGATTCTAGGACCTGTGCTAGCTGTCAGAATATGTAAACAATACTCCTCTTTATTTGAATTAAAGACTGCTTCCCACAGGCAGTTATACCATCAATGAGACGGTACTGTGTGCATTCCCCCCTGCCCTAGCTTGGTCTTCTCTAGATCAGTTATACAGTCATGTCTTGGTTTCTTAAATTTTCATCTGGAGACAGATATTTATTTTTAATGTCTTTGTCCTGAATAATAAACAGCAGACAGACATCGGTAGTGAAAAGGTTGATTGACAGGTCCACCCCCAAGCTGCAATTTAACGTGATTTTCCATAGCCTCATTCTGCAGACTCCGCTGCTTGTTTATTAAAGTAAATAAATAAACTCTATTCACGGTGTTGGGTGATTTCTAGCCATGTGTGGGCATGGGGGGGGGCTGAGAAGAAACTAGCATTAATAATGTCATAGCCCTACGTGAGGCTCTCCTGAAGGCTTGTGAGTGCCTTAAAGTTGACATTCCTATGCTAGTGCCTCATGATACCCTCGCCTATCCAGGACTTAAATGTTTTTTTCTTTAATAGACGTGCGGAGAAACTTGGCTTTTAGGCTAAGCTTTTATGCCAGCTTTAGTCAATCTGGAGGTAAGGGAGCTGCCATTTAGTCGGACAAATGGTTCTGAGCAGTGACAGGTGCAGGAAGCTGGCTTTCTTGCAGGCGATCTCTCTCTCTCTCTCCTTTTATTTGCAAAGCGTGGCATCATCATTTCAGTGTCAAGGAAAAACACTGGTTCCCTTGAGATGTACATTTATTTCTCACATGACTTGTACGCCTGAAGAATAAAATGCAAAAGGAAAATCCTGACAGAGGTAACGGATAAATTTAAAGTATCATAGGTTTTCTTTTTCCAGGAAGCCAAAAGCAGTATATATGATCTGCTCACCTCTTTTATTTTCACAACAACCCAGTAATGTTGGTTAGTTAGAAAGAATGTACCTGTCTCAAAGCTACCCAATGAGGTTCCTACGGATTAGAAGTGGGTCTAAGTCATACCAGGTCAAAGAATAATTTTGTAGCACCCTGACATTTATGATTTAATTTTAAGGCTATATAGTAATCAGTTCAGTAAACCAGTGGTTGCCAACCAGTGGGCCAGGGTCCACTGGTGGTCTGTGAGAAAATTTTGGTGGTCCACAGAGAAATGTCACCCCCAAAGCACCCCCCCCCCAAAGCAATTAATCCAGGCTGCACGGGAACACAAAGCTGCGTCATCCACATGGCCCACGGGAACACAAGGCTTGCGTTGCTTGCATTGTGAACAACACGAGGTAGTGAGGGGAGGGAGGAAAGGGTGGAGGGGGTGAACTTGCCCCATGCACCCCACGTGCCACACCTGGCCACCAGGCTGCTTCTTTCCGCTTCTTTCTTCTTCTGCTTTTGGCTGCACGCAAGGAAAGCAGCAAAAATCTTTCTTTCTCTCCCCCAAACTCTGCCAGAAATGAGTCTTTGGGACCCTGCAAGGCATCCTGCTCCAAGAGGCTGCGCCAGCACAAGTCTCACAAAGACTCATTTCTGGCAGAGTTTGTGGGAGAGAAAGGAAGACTTCTGCTGCTTCTGCTGCTTTCCTTGCATAAAACCAAAAGTCTCTCTCCCCCCCAATCCCAAATAAAGAATGATCGATCGGTAGGAAAATGGGTTGAGGAATTTTCCTGCAGACTTTTTTTGGGATTTTCCCAGGGTCTCTGGTTTGGTGGTCCCTGAGGTCCAAAAGGTTGGTGACCCATGCAGTAAACAATTCCTTAATAGATAAAATAATACAAACTCATTTCTATTCACTCCCCAAAATCAGAATAACAACATTGCTAATGGGAGGGCAGATCTATACAGATATCAGTTTAATATGCCAGCTTAAATGTATTCACTATTGATTTTACGCCAGAATCCTGAGAATTTTTAAGACACTTTAACCAAAATCTTCTTTCCCTTCCTTGAAGGATTTTGCCTCATTCACCAGTTTTCTCCAGCCCTCCACTATCCAGTTCTAAGAAATATGAATTTAATATCTAAGGAAAATAAATTTGCCATGGGTATTAATGGAATTCCAACTTTAAGGAAGCACGTTAATTGTGAGAAATACCTACTTGATATTACTCAGAATAACAGGATATACAGTTTCAATAATTCAGGGCTTGTCATCACATGAAAGGGTTTTATATGTGTATATATATTGATTTATCATCTGATGTGACATTGGAAATCATTTAATGTTGTCTTTTTTTTTTTAAGGCAAAACCATTTTGGCTTCATCTTAATTTCTTTTCCAAGGGAGATTTACCTTGCTGCTTTTGAAATGGTCCTTCCAATGTATCAGAAAAAAAAAGTTTCTTCATAAAAGCCTACACACAATGAATAATTGCCTTGCGGATTAATAGTGTTAAATTACAAACAGCTGCCTGCTTTTTAAAATGGTTACTTTAATTCTTCTATTATGGCTTATTGTGATGGTAAAATTAGCTTTGGGAATAGTAGATATTTTCAGAGCTTGGGAAAAATATATTCTTCAAAGATCAAATCACCATTGGACATAATTCCTTCCTGTGGGAATTTTTCTTACCTTAATACAAAGTGAAGTTGGAGACAGCCATGTTGTTCATGGGGAAATAATATAGCCCTGTTTACAATGATGCTGCTGGACTCATGCAAGTTAGAAATCCACTGATTGGTGACAAGAATTTTACCCTCAGCAAGGACAAAGTAACCTCTCTATAATAGAAACGACTGCAAAAGCAGTAGTATTATTCATCCAGCTTTTTTAGAAAGGTTATGATTCTCACATGACAGGAACAATTTTGGATCCACTCAAGCAGCCTTCTGGAACTGTTGCAAACACTGTGTCCCTGGTCCTGTACTTCCCTGTTTAAGGAGCAATTACATATAAACTCTGCAATTAACGACTTTATGTAGTTCAACTTTTCAAGAATTTCACTGGCACACAAGAGGGAACGGATAATGGATCTAGAGGCAGTCAGGGTTCTGCAGAAGAATGATTTACTGTGATAGGTTGCCTTCTAAAGGGTAGGTTATTCTGACTCATTTGTCCTGCTCTTTTAAGTTATTGTAAGTCTCAGTCTGTTTGTCTGTCTGTGTGTGCCTAGGTGCACACATGTGCAAAGAAAGGAAAGGCATATATACCGTGTTTCCCCGAAAATAAGACACTGTCTTATATTTTTTTTGGCTCCCAAAAACACACTAGGTCTTATTTTTGGGGTAGGTCTTATATATTTATGGTGCCAAATAGTGGGTGTGAGTGTGTAGGGGGGGGTGTTTCGCGGGTGCACGGTTGCTCCCTGAAAAGTCTTCCTGGAACAGGAGATTTACACTAGGTCTTATTTTCGGGGTAGGTCTTATTTTTGGGGAAACACGGTACATACGCTATAAGAGATTCAAAGTCTTCTCTTTGGAAACAATAATTTATGTCCTTAATTATGAGGAAAAAAATCTCTGAGAATTGCGGCCTACCTAGACTATTTTTCAAGGCATGAATCAATGGACATGACTGAAAGTGGCCTATGGTACCAATGATGTTAACATTAACATGTTTATATGTTAACACTTCCCTGTTACAATCATCTCTCAGTGATTTGAATGCAACTTTTGTACTCCCTAGCGATGAAAGAAAACCACTGTTTCGCCATTTCTGCCTTCCAATAATTCTGATTCCTTGACACCTTTGCAATGCCAGGTATTTTCTACCCTTTTCAGTGATAGGTAAAGCTTATCTTCAAAATTTTTAGATCTTTATCTTCAGATTGGACAATCTGTCCCTTGGAAAATTATCTCCCACCTCTACATCACTCAGCTCAGTTTTGGGGAAAGCCCTGGCATGCAGCAATACCGATAGCAATAGCACTTAGACTTATATACCGCTTCGTACTGCTTTACAGCACTCTCTAAGCAGTTTACAGAGTCAGCATATTGCCCCAACAATCTGGGTCCTCATCATGTAGCTTTAATGACTGGGTTATACCAGGATTTGCTTAGATATTGTGACCCATTGGGATTGTTGGAAGTGTGTCATGATGAACTGAAAGCTTCAGAGCTTTTTCTTGTGTTTCCCAAGAATTTTAGGGGCTCCAAGAGTGGGATTACTTAAAGAAGAAATGAGAATCCCAGTGACTGACAGGCTCTTTCAGAGCTGAGTATTTGAATAGATAGACTGAGCAATAATTGGCTGAAAGGTCTCTTTGCAAGGTCAAGACCCACATCGCATGTAAGATCCAGAGATCATGGGGATGATGTGAAAGAAATATGGATTGTTTTTAAAGCATACTGGGGAAGATTTTCAGATGGAAGAGATGCTTACTTGGCAGAGCAACTTAGCTAGATCCTTTCCTGATGTCTTCCCAAGAGATTTAAATTAATTTAAGGAATTTTGTTCTTTAGTAAGAATTCATACTGTGTCACATTGACTGTACCAAGGCTTGACTTTACCTTACAGACCTTAACAAGGCTGAAACTTGGCTAAAATACTTGACACACTCAAAACAGCAAATCCTGATAAGAATCTCTATTGCAAACTAGAAAAAAAAGTGAAAAGTTGATTTTCCTCTGTTAGTATGAGAATTCAACACTACCTTACAGATGGTCCTCAACTTATGACTACAATTGAGCCCAAAATGTATGTTGCTAACTGAGAAATTTGTTAAGAGAGTTTTGCCATGTTTTACATTTTTTCTTGCCACATTTGTTAAGTGAATCACTGCAGTTGCTAAATTAGTAACCCAGTTGTTAAGGGAATCTGGCTTCTCCATTGTCTTTGCTCATCAGATGGTCATAAAAGGCGATCACATGACCCCGGGACACTGTAACCATCATAAATATGAGTCAGCTGCCAAGCGGCTGAATGTAAATCATGTGAGCATGAGGATGCTGCAATCATCATAACTGAAAAATTGTCACAAGTCACTTTTTCCAGTACCGTTGTAACTTCGAACCATCACTAAATGAACTGTTGTAAGTTGAAGGCTACTTGTATTTCTTTGATTGACTCTGCCTGCTTTCATTCCCTTCCCATGAACTCTTTGCTTTAATGCTTTAGTGGTATGGTTTAGAGTAGACCCATGCCTTACATACTGTATTCTGGCTTTAGAAAAAAGCCATAACTGAAGTTAAACAGCATTGACTCAAAATGATAGAGCTAGGACATCATTTCATTACTATAACAGGGGCTTTAATGGGGCTTCTTATATGATCCCTGTTAAGTTTGCATGAAGAGTCAGACGCGAGGAGTTCCAGCAAAGAAGTTTATTAGTGACTACAGCTCGAATGAACCCGTCCTGGCTTGGCTACGGCTGCTTCTTATAGCCTGCAGCCGTAGCTGCCAGCCAGCGGGAGTGCAGGGTTTCTTCCCGCACTATTTAAACCAATACCATTTGACATTTTACAAGAACAGTTCAAATAAACCAATAACATTCAAACCTACATACATAACACCCCTCCCCACTAGGTTCAGTCCATACCAAACCCCAACCTATCTAATGTATTCCTTTAAATAGGTGGGGCTCTTACGTGTACGTTGAGACCTTCGTGGTTCAGAAGTTTTAACGTTCTCACCCAGTGAGAGGGGAAATGTGTCTGCTGACATTTCCCTGTTGGGACTTCCTGTGAAAGGAGACCCTGTTAGACTGTTAGAATCTGGTCTCTCCTCCCAACCCATCTCCATTCCAATGTCAGCACCCAAGTCAGGTAGTGATGTGCAATCTTCCACTTCTAAGGATGGATCTTGGCTTTGTGACAGGGTTCGGGATGGTTCCTGTCGCAATGGCTCGTTACACATGGGGTTGATTCCTGTTTGCTGATTTTCCTCCTGTTCCCCTCCTTCCCCCCTAGAAGGAACATCAGGTGAGGGACCTAGAGAGGGACAGGGTCGATGTTCCTGAGGGAACCTGGATCTAAGTTGGTCAATGTGCCTGCTCCAGAGGAGACCATCCTCTGTTTGTACCCTGTAAGAACGAGGGCCCGTGATGTGAGTTATTTCAGCAGGAATCCACAAAGGTTCACCTATAAGGTTCCTAGCATAGACAGAATCACCCACACTAAAAGAACGAACTTTGGAAGTGGAATCCAGTGGTGCGTTGGGTGCGTAAGTGGGATGAAGGCGGTCAAGGGAAGACCTAAGTTTCCTACCCATCAACAACTCTGCTGGGGACAAGTTATTTGATGGGTTGTGATGTGTTGAACACTAAGAAGTTTTTCAAGCTTCTCAGTGATGTCCCCAGGACCCAGCTGCTGAAGCTTCTCTTTGGTGAAGCGTACCATGCGTTCAGCCCGGCCATTGGCCGAAGGTGCCCAGGGGCAGTGAGGGCATGCCTGATGCCCTGTTGAGCTAGAAAGGATTCAAAAATGTTAGATGTGAATTGAGGGCCATTGTCAGAAACAAGGACATCTGGTAGCCCATGGGTTACAAACAATTTTCTGAGCTGCTTGATGACAGCCTCAGTTGTAGTGGATGTCATGGGAATTACCTCTAGCCATTTAGAGTATGCATCTACTAGCACTAGAAAAGTGTGCCCTCTTGTAGGGCCTGCAAAATCAATGTGGATTCTAGACCATGGGCCCCTAGGACATTCCCATTCCTGTGTGGGGGCGTGAGGTGGGGCAGGCCTGACTACCTGGCAATTGGGACAAGATGCTACCCAGTTTTCAACCATTTTGTCAATACCTGGCCACCATACATAACTCCTGGCCAAACCTTTCATCCTTACAATCCCAGGATGACCCTCATGTAACATTTCCAAAACCTCCCTTTGCAGTTTTGCAGGAATAACCACCCTGTTACCCCACAAAATACATCCTCTTAATACAGATAATTCAGTTTGCCTGGACTTAAAAGGTTGGGCAAGGTGAGGTAGATCTTGAAGAGGCCAACCTTTCTTAATCCAGCCTATAACAGGTGCTAATACAGCATCTTTGGTAGTTTCTCTGGCAATCTCAGCAGCATGGACTGGAAGCTTAGCTACGGTCTCCAGGAAAAAGGTGTGAGTTTCAAGTTCAAAGTCCTCCTTGTGGCAAGGTAGTGGGCAACGACTCAGTGCATCAGCATGTCCAATGTCCTTGCCAGGCCTGTGAATCAGTTTGTATGAATAGGCTGCAAGAAATTCAGTCCATCTCAGCATTCTTGGTGACAGGATATTAGGTGTAGGTTTGTCTCCTGCCACAATGCCTAATAAAGGTTTGTGATCTGTACAATGGTGAATGACCTGCCATACAGATATTCATGAAATTTCTTAACAGCTGCAACAACTGCTAAAGCCTCCTTGTCCAATTGGCTATAATTCCTCTCTGCTTTGGACAAGTGCGAGAGTAAAATGCAATTGGGGCTTCCCTTCCATTGGGAAGCCTGTGACTCAAACCCCCCCCCACTCCAAAAGGGGATGCATCACAAGTCAGAACAACAGGCAAATTCTCAGAGAATTGTATCAACACAGCATCAGACGTGATTAGTCTCTTAATACTGTTAAATGCTGACTGTTCCTTCCGCCCCCAGATCCAAACAGCTTTCTTATCAAGCAGGCGATGTAAGGGCTCAGCAATAGATGCTTTGTGAGGTAGAAACATGTGGTAAAAGTTAATAAGTCCAAGGAAGGCTTGCAAATCTGCCTTGCATCGAGGTTTAGGGGCTTCCTTGATGCTTTAACCTTGGCATCAGTAGGATGGATGCCATGCTTGTCAATCATATACCCCAGGAACTCAACTCTGTCTGTTTTGAGTGTACATTTGTCTTCCTTGACTTTTAAACCCGCTTTTCTGAATCTGGTAAGGACTTCTCTGAGTCTTTCTTGAAGCTGAGTGTCATTTTCAGCAGAGATTAATACATCATCAAAATAAGGCACTACCCCTGGCAGTCCTTGCAACATTCTTTCCATAAGGCTTTGAAAAATGCCAGGTGCCACGCTTACTCCAAATTGTAGTCTTTTACATTTGAAGGCACCTCTATGAGTCACAATTGTTTGTGCCTCTGCAGTGGCATCATCAACTGTTAATTGTTGATATGCCTGAGCTAAGTCCAGTTTAGCAAATACTGTACCCCTGCCAAGGGAATGGAGCAGATGATGCACAACTGGTACAGGATATGCGCTCTGTTGCAGCGCATGGTTAAGTGTCCCCTTGTAGTCACCACAGATTCTCACTGACCCATCAGCCTTAACTGGTGTGACTATGGGTGTTTCCCATCTGGAGTGGTCAGTAGGCTCTAAAACCCCTTGAGCAATGAGCTTATCTAATTGTGCATCAATTTTTTCCTTTAAAGCAAATGGGACCCTCCTGGGCTTTAAACGAATTGGGGGCACCTTGGGGTCTAGGCTGAAAGCAATAGGGGTCCCCATATACTTGCCCAGTCCTTCGCTGAAGACCTCTGGAAACTCAGACTTCAAGGACTCTTCCCAGTCAGAACTGCTCACGTGATGGATGCCAGTCACCTCGATGCCAAGTGGCTTGAACCACTCAAGTCCCAGCAAACTTGGGCGATCCTTGTCCACGATGGTCAGGGGCAAACGTTTGGTGTGGCCTTTAAACTGCACATTGAAATCTCTCGCTCCAACTACTGGAATCTTGTTCCCTTGGTAGTCTTTGAGAGTCAGTGCTTGCTTCTGGAAATGCTTTTTCTGAATTTTGGGAAAGAGTCTGTGGATAGTGTCCCATGACACCATAGATAAATAAGAGCCTGAGTCCACTTCCATTTGGCAAGGCCTTCCTTCAATAAACACCTTCACGTGTACTTTTCTGCTATTTAAGGGTGAAGAATGACCAATAGTGATTGTTTGGTGAGTTTCATTTTTGCCATTTGCTTCTATATTTCGCCCCATTTTTTCAAAGAAATTGTTGGGCTTAAAGTCTCTATCAGGAATTTTCTTCCTAACTGGTAGAGTTCTGGATGATTTGCAGACTCTGGCTATGTGACCCCGTTTCTCACAACGTAGGCAAATGGAGTCAAAGAACTTGCATTCAGTGCGGGGGTGGCCCCCCCCACAGCCTCTGCAATAGAATCTTTGCCTGTTTTTCCCAGAGTCTTTTCTTTTCTTTTCCATTCTGAGTTTAAAAATCCCCTCCTCTGTCTCACTGCCATCAGAATCAGAGTCTATAAGTTCGCAATGAGCTGTTGTGGATTTTTCCCCATCAGAATGGCTTGAGGCCTGGCTTGAGGCCTTGTTAATCTTTTTCATGGCCGCAGCTGAGGACTTGGTGGCTTCCGCTGAAACAGCTTCTTCGATGGCCTCTTTAAACGTGATCTTAGGTCTCATTAAAAGTTTGCTTTGTAAGACCTTATCTTTGAGGCCTAAAACAAACCGATCACGCATGGCCTCTTCTAAGTTGGTAAAGTCACAAGCACCCCCAATGTCCCTTAAACTTGCCACGAAGTCATTAACATTCTCGCTATCCCCTTGATCCCGACGGTAAAATTCGTGTCTCTTAATGAGGCACGATACTTGTGGGGCGTAATGGGCTCTTAAAAGTTTCTCTAAATCGGGCCATTCCATTACCTTCAGCTCTGCTGCTCCCGCCAATGCCTTCGCCATTTTGAAGACTGCCGGACCGCAGTGCGTGAGAAAGACCGCCCTCTTCCGTCTCTTGGGGATGCCGGCGAGATCGTTCCCCTCCAGGAACATGTGGAAACGATCCGCATACGATTCCCAGTCTTCCGTCGCCGGATCGAACGGTGCTGGGGGGGTGTTCAGCGCAGCCATCTCGCTCAGTTGCTTGTTCGTCGCGTCGTCTTCTCTTCAGAAAAATCTCACCCTCGTCGCCAGTGTTAAGTTTGCATGATGAGTCAGACGCGAGGAGTTCCAGCAAAGAAGTTTATTAGTGACTACAGCTCGAATGAACCCGTCCTGGCTTGGCTACGGCTGCTTCTTATAGCCTGCAGCTGTAGCTGCCAGCCAATGGGAGTGCAGGGTTTCTTCCCGCACTATTTAAACCAATACCATTTGACATTTTACAAGAACAGTTCAAATAAACCAATAACATTCAAACCTACATACATAACAATCCCCACATATAGTTAGAATGCTACCTCAATCCCAAACAGGAGGGCATTTATTTTGGTAGGAGTAGATGCCCTAACCTCAAAGGAGATGGACACAACACCTGTTATTAACATTCCCTTTGCATATGTTCACAGACTGAGTCCATCCCATGTCATTTGGGTATGGCCCAGAGGTGGTATTCAGCAGGTTCTGACCAGTTCTGGAGAACTGGTAGTGGAAATTTTGAGTAGTTCAGAGAACCGGCAAATACCACCTCTGACTGGCCCCACCCCATCTATTCTCTGCCTCCTGAGTCCCAGCTGATCGGCTGGGTCTTCTTTTGTTGCCCTGTACAGGAGAACAGAGCTGGAAAGCAGGTTGGTGGGGTGAGGAGGGAATGGGATTGTGCAGTAACCTTCCCACAGGAGTGGAGAAGGAATGGAGATTTTATAGTATCCTCCCCCTGCCACGCCTACCAAGCCACACCACAACCACCAAACATGCCACGCCCACCAAGCCATGCCCACAGAACCAGTAGTAAATGTTTTCTGAATCCCATGGCCCCTGTATCACCTATGGCACACCTTGGGTTAATCTCCCCAATTTTCAGCTAATGCTTGGGATGGCCCTAATCTGAAACTGTGATTTTCCTATTAAGCCAGTCTAGAGAACTACAGTTAGAAGATGCTAGTTCTGATTACTTGGGTCCATGATTTGCACACTAACTTATGAAACTCCATAGTCCTTTGGTTACTAGTTGTTGTTGTTGTTTATTGTTAACAGTAGTTATTGTTAATGTTACTATCATTATTTTACTTTCTTCTTTCTTTACTTTTTACATTCATTTTCCAACCTAATTTTTTGCATCTAATTTCTTATTCTTTTGATCTATGACTGTAAATATAATAAAGTTTTAAAGCCGAGTTCCTGACATAACTGATATTTCTGCTCTGAGAACCTTTGACTTCTTGTTTAACTCTTATAATTTGCCAGATTTTTTGGGGAGGGGGTTCTTGAAATAGCATATATGAATCTGCTCAAATTTTCTTCAGCTCACTTACTATTTTTTGGGTGATGACCCATGGAGTGAAATTAGCTTTGAGAACTGATTAAGCAAATCACTTTAGCAGGAAGCAGGAAATACACAGCAGGTACTTTTGGGGAAGATGATGCCATTTTGCTGGCTGAGAACTAGAGTAACTTGTGCCAAGTTTTACGTAGGAGTATGGACCTGAAAATTAATATATCAAAAACCATGGTAATATAGTTTTGGCACAGAAAATGAAACAGACAATTTCGATTTATAATCAAATTGGAGGGGGGAACCTAGATAGATTACTTTGTATGCTTTAGCAGTATGTTTAACTGTATATATGTAGCTTATTTCCTTTTCTTGTCTCTTGCTTTTTTACTTGATTGGTTGGTTTTATTTTCAACACTTTTGCTTTACAAAAAACCGCTTTCCTCAAAATGATGGTATTTATGTATTATATAATAATTATTAGCCATTACCTGTTGATATATGTTCACCCATGCCAATTTCTTTTTTAAAATTTTCCTATAGGCCATTAAAGTTGGATGAATATATTCCTTTTTTTTTTTAATTTTTTAATTCATTTTATTTAGTAATTAAACATAACCAAACAAACAAACACTGACATAAACAAAACGTAATCAAACACAAAACATATGTTACAGTCGAACCTAGTACGGCTAGGCTCATATCATTCATTGTCCATCATTTGTTAAGTCCAATTCAGAAAGTCTGTTAAGTCTTTTTCTTATCTAACCATCCATAGAAGTTGTTCCAAGTTTTGTAATAGTCCGTTTCTTCTTATTTTTAATTTCCATTGTCAATTTGTCCATTTCTGCGCACTCAATTATTTTCTTCGTAAGTTCCGCTTCTGTTGGAGTTTCAGTGTTTTTCCACTTCTGTGCAAAGGCCATCCTTGCCGCTGTAATAATATGGATCATTAAATAAAAGATTTCCTTCGGATAGGTCTTATTGGTGATTCCCAGTAAAAAAATTCTGGTTTGAAATTAATCTCTACATCACAAATTTCTCGTAAGCATTGATGTATTTCTTTTCCAATATTCCTGGGCCTTTCCACAACTCCACCATATATGATAATATGTACCTCTTTCCTTATTACACTTCCAACAAAAGGAGGAAAATTTATTATTCATTTTAGATAGTCTTGTTGGTGTTATATGCCATCTATAAAATAATTTATACAGATTTTCTTTAAATGGAATTGCAAGGGTTATTTTTTTATTTCTAGTCCAGATGAATGAATATATTCCTGATGACTACAAAGAACACCAATGCTGGAATCTTAAACAAACAATAAGATTAGATTAAATTGATAATCTGTCCTTTAGTATCTTTCAGCTGCCAACTTTTTTGAGAAACTGGACTTGTGTTAGGGATCCAGATAATAATGGTAATTGGTTTTCAAGAATGCCATTTGCTTTCAGAGTGCTGTTGGATAACCAGTGCCCTCTCTTATCCATGTCACATGAATAAGGAAGCCACTAGGAGTTTGAATTAAGAAAATACTGCTTTTAGCAGCAGTGTTTTGTAAGGTAGTCAAAGAATAATCTTAACTTGTTTATCAGTGTATACGTTTTTATTTAAGATGTATAACAAGGACCATAGGGCAAACATGTATTTCTTTTTTTAAATATATAATTTTTATTTATCGACTTATCAAAATATAAAGATAGTGGGAAAGTGGGGGAAGAGGAAGGGGAAGAGAAGTGTGGGAGAAAGGGGAAAAAACCATTAACTTCCTAGTCTTTTCAGCTCAGTAGAATAAAGGTTACAGCCTCAATTTTTTACTTTTCCATATTTAGTATATGCTGATATAGTATATGCTACTAATTTCTGTAACAACAAACTTATCTAATCAGAAAATCCCAAAGTCAGTTTCATTTTTTATTATCCCAAGCACACAATCTCGAAGCAGTTTTCAAGTGGAAATGAAACTGGATGTTTTATTTTCTTTGATTAAAGCAGTTAATTTGGCTATTGCTGCAGCAAATTATATTTCTTAAAAGCACATGTCTGTAATTCTATATAGTGTATCTGTAAAACACAACTCTGCACGTTCACCTAATGTTGTCATTAGCAGTACACAATAGTACACAGTAGTGACTGATAGCTGTTTCCCTCTCCTAACAACATTGGATGGGTCCTTCTGTGATTTGATTACTGAGACAGAGGGTTCAGAGACAAGCCAAACCCAAGACCGGAGTTGGTGTCCTGTTCTTCATTACAGAATCTTGTCTTTTTAAGAGGACTAAGCCAGGGTCCCTGGTTCATACGGAAGTTTGAGCTTTGGTGGTGCAGGCTGTTAAACACCTAGCACTTAGCTCCAGCTGCCTGCAATTAGTGCAGACTCGAATCCCACCAGGCTCAAGGTTGACTCAGCCTTCCATCCTCCCGGGGTAGGTAAATTGAGGACCCAAGATTGTTGGGGGCAATAAGCTGACTTTGGGGGAGCCAAAAAACCCTAGTAATAAACAGGCATATACAATGGAATGAAGGCTATTGCTGAGCACATTGGGTTGGGCTGCAAAGATTGTAAGCCGCCCTGAGTCTCCAGAGAAGGGCGGCATATAAATGTGAATTAAAAAAAAAAGTTTATGAAAAGCATGTTGACACGGTGAATTCAGTGCCACCAACTCTTTAGCATGAAATGACCACGTAGGGTGAAGGAGGAACAAATAGTCAGGGACATAGTCTCCCCACTTTGTCCCTCTACCTACTCCTTATCTAAAATTCCATTCACTTCGTTCAGCCTTCCCTGCCACATTCACACATATAGAGCACATGCTCTCTGACAGTGGTGGGATTCAAATTGTTTTACTACCGATCCTGTGGGCATGGCTTGATGGGCATAGCAGCAGTGGTGGGATTCAAATTTTTTTACTACAGGTTCTGTGGGCGTGGCTTGGTGGGCGTGGCAGGGGAAGGATACTGTAAAATCTCCAGTCAGAGGTGGGATTTGCCGGTTCTCTGAACTACTCAAAATTTCCGCTACTGGTTCTGCAGAACTGGTCAGAACCTGATGAATACCATTTCTGCTCTCTGACTTTCCTTCCGTCAGGATGCTGTTAACCAGGTATCAGGCTTTGCCTTTTCCTCTAATTTTTTCCTCTAATTAACTTTTTCTTTTACACCTACAAGACATGTTTCACTGCACCTTGCTCAGGTTAGAGTGCTCCCACACAGATCTCTTCTTTCACCTTCAGTACAATGAAGGCACCATAAATGCTTCCATACCAGTTTGTTAATCAACTCCACAGAGTTGACCAGTGCATGTATTGGCCCCCGATATTACTGAAAGATTCTGGCTTATTACTATGGAATAATAATTCTGTTAATAGTAAGAGCTACAGAATGTAGTCTTTGACTGACTCTGCTGCTCTCCACCTCACTGAATTTTGCCAAATCTAGTTCTTGATCATCTTCGTGTGCTACAAAGCCAATCCCAGTGGTGTTCCAGTGGTGGAACTCAAATTTTTTACTATCAGTTCTGTGGGCGTGGCTTGGTGGGCGTAGCATGGCTTGGTGGATGTGGCAGGGGAAGGAAACTGTAAAATCTCCATTCCCATCCCACTCCAGGAGGAAGATTACTGCAAAATCCCATTCTCTCCCCACCCCACTAACCTGCTTTCCAGTTCCGTTCTCCTGTCAGGGCAACAAAAAAAGACCCAGCCGATCAGCTGGGACTTAGAAGGCAAAGAATGGATGGGGGTGGGGCCAGACAGAGGTGGAATTTTTCGATTCTCCAAACTACTCAAAATTTCTGCTATCAATTCTCCAGAACTGGTCAGAACCTGCTGAATACCACCTCTGCTGTGTTCACATTGTATAGAATTTCTGAGTCAAAACTCTGCTACAGTGGTTACATGCACTCGGGAAGTTGAAGCTTTATGAACTGTGAAATAAATCTATTCCTGGAACTCTTATGTCTCTATCTGTGATACTAAGTGTTATGTATGTAGGTTTGAATGTTATTGGTTTATTTGAACTGTTCTTGTAAAATGTCAAATGGTATTGGTTTAAATAGTGCAGGAAGAAACCCTGCACTCCCATTGGCTGGCAACAACGGCTGCAGGCTATAAGAGGCAGCCATAGCCAAGCCAGGACGGGTCCATTCGAGCTGTAGTCACTTAATAAACTCTTTGCTGGAACTCCTCGCGTCTGACTCTTCATGCAAACTTAACACTGGCGACGAAGGTGGGATTTCCCTGAAGAGAAGACGACACGAAGAACAAGCAACGGAGCGAGATGGCTGCGCTGAACACCCCCCCACACCCGTTCGATCCGGCGGCGGAAGACTGGGAATCGTATGCGGATCGCTTCCAGATGTATCTGGAAGGGAACGACCTCACCGGCATCCCCGAGAGACGGAAGAGGGCGGTCTTTCTCACGCACTGCGGTCCGGCAGTCTTCAAAATGGCGAAGGCGTTAGCGGGATCTGCAGAGCTGAAGGTAATGGAATGGCCCGATTTAGAGAAACTTTTAAGAGCCCATTACGCCCCACAAGTATCGTGCCTCATTAAGAGACACGAATTTTACCGTCGGGATCAAGGGGATAGCGAGAATGTTAATGACTTCATGGCAAGTTTAAGGGACATTGGGGTGCTTGTGACTTTACCAACTTAGAAGAGGCCATGCATGATCGGTTTGTTTTAGGCCTCAAAGATAAGGTCTTGCAAAGCAAACTATTAATGAAACCTCACGTTTAAAGAGGCCATTGAAGAAGCTGTTTCAGCGGAAGCCACCAAGTCCTCAGCAGCGGCCATGAAAAAGATTAACAAGGCCTCAAGCTAGGCCTCAAGCCATTCTGATGGGGAAAAATCCACAACAGCCCATTGCGAACAAATAGACTCTGATTCAGATGGCAGTGAGGCAGAGGAGGGGATTTTTAGACTCAGAATGGAGAAGAAGAGAAAAGACTCTGGGAAAAACAGGCAAGGATTCTATTGCAGAGGCTGTGGGGGGCCACCCCTGCACTGAATGCAAGTTCTTTGACTCCATCTGCCTACGTTGTGAGAAAGGGTCACATAGCCAGAGTCTGAAATCATCCAGAACTCCACCTAGTAGGAAAAATTTCCTGATAAAGACTTTAAGCCCAACAATTTCCTTGAAAAGATGGGGAAATTTAGAAGCAAATGGCAAGAATGAAACTCACCAAACAATCACTATTGGTCATTCTTCACCCTTAAAAGCAGAAAAGTACACGAAGGTGTTTATTGAAGGAAGGCCTTGCCAAATGGAAGTGGACTCAGGCTCTTATTTATCTATGGTGTCATGGGACACTATCACAGACTCTTTCCCAACATTCAGAAGAAGCATTTCCAGAAGCAAGCACTGACTCTTAAAGACTACCAAGGGAACAAGATTCCAGTAGTTGGAGCAGAGAGATTTCAACGTGCAGTTTAAAGGCCACACCAAATGTTTGCCCCTGACCATCGTGGACAAGGATCGCCCAAGTTTGCTGGGACTTGAGTGGTTCAAGCCACTTGGCATCGAGGTGACTGGCATCAATCACGTGAGCAGCTCTGAATGGGAGGAGTCCTTGAAGTCTGAGTTTCCAGAGGTCTTCAGCGAAGGACTGGGCAAGTATATGGGGACCCCTATTGCTTTCAGCCTAGACCCCAAGGTGCCCCCAATTCGTTTAAAGCCCAGGAGGGTCCCATTTGCTTTAAAGGAAAAATTGATGCACAATTAGATAAGCTCATTGCTCAAGGGGTTTTAGAGCCTACTGACCACTCCAGATGGGAAACACTCATAGTCACACCAGTCAAGGCTGATGGGTCAGTGAGAATCTGTGGTGACTATAAGGGGACACTTAACCATGCGCTGCAGCAGAGCGCATACCCAGTACCAGTTGTGCATCATCTGCTCCATTCCCTTGGCAGGGGTACAGTATTTGCCAAACTGGACTTGGCTCAGGCATATCAACAATTAACAGTTGATGATGCCACTGCAGAGGCACAAACAATTGTGACTCATAGAGGTGCCTTCAAATGTAAAAGACTACAATTTGGAGTAAGCGTGGCACCTGGCATTTTTCAAAGCCTTATGGAAAGAATGTTGCAATGACTGCCAGGGGTAGTGCCTTATTTTGATGATGTGTTAATCTCTGCTGAAAATGACACTCAGCTTCAAGAGAGACTCAGAGAAGTCCTTACCAGATTCAGAAAAGCGGGTTTAAAAGTCAAGGAAGACAAATGTACACTCAAAACAGACAGAGTTGAGTTCCTGGGGTACATGATTGACAAGCATGGCATCCACCCTACTGATGCCAAGGTTAAAGCAATCAAGGAAGCCCCTAAACCTAGATGCAAGACAGATTTGCAAGCCTTCCTTGGACTTATTAACTTTTATCACATGTTTCTACCTCACAAAGCATCTATTGCTGAGCCTTTACATGCCTGCTTGATAAGAAGGCTGTTTGGATCTGGGGGCGGAAGGAACAGTCAGCATTTAACAGTATTAAGAGACTAATCACTTCTGATGCTGTGTTGATACAGTTCTCTGAGAATTTGCCTGTTGTTCTGACTTGTGATGCATCCCCTTTTGGAGTGTGGGGGGGTTTGAGTCACAGGCTTCCCAGTGGAAGGGAAGCCCTATTGCATTTACTCTCGCACTTTGTCCAAAGCAGAGAGGAATTATAAGCCAACTGGACAAGGAGGCATTAGCAGTCGTTGCAGCTGTTAAGAAATTTCATGAATATCTGTATGGCAGGTCATTCACCATTGTTACAGATCACAAACCTTTATTAGGCATTGTGGCAGGAGACAAACCTACACCTAATATCCTGTCACCAAGAATGCTGAGATGGACTGAATTTCTTGCAGCCTATTCATACAAACTGATTCACAGGCCTGGCAAGGACATTGGACATGCTGATGCACTGAGTCGTTGCCCACTACCTTGCCACAAGGAGGACTTTGAACTTGAAACTCACACCTTTTTCCTAGAGACTGTTGCTAAGCTTCCAGTCCATGCTGCTGAGATTGCCAGAGAGACTGCCAAAGATGCTGTGTTGGCACCTGTTATAGGCTGGATTAAGAAAGGTTGGCCTCTTCAAGATCTACCTCACCTTGCCCAACCTTTTAAGTCCAGGCAAACTGAATTATCTGTATTAAGAGGATGTATTTTGTGGGGTAACAGGGTGGTTATTCCTGCAAAACTGCAAAGGGAGGTTTTGGAAATGTTACATGAGGGTCATCCTGGGATTGTAAGGATGAAAGGTTTGGCCAGGAGTTATGTATGGTGGCCAGGTATTGACAAAATGGTTGAAAACTGGGTTGCATCTTGTCCCAATTGCCAGGTAGTCAGGCCTGCTCCACCTCACGCCCCACACAGGAATGGGAATGTCCTAGGGGCCCATGGTCTAGAATCCACATTGATTTTCGCAGGCCCTATGAGAGGGCACACTTTTCTAGTTATAGTAGATGCATATTCCAAATGGCTAGAGGTAATTCCCATGACATCCACTACAACTGAGGCTGTCATCAAGCAGCTCAGAAAATTGTTTGTAACCCATGGGTTACCAGATGTCCTTGTTTCTGACAATGGCCCTCAATTCACATCTAACATTTTTGAATCCTTTCTAGCACAACAGGGTATCAGACATGCCCTCACTGCCCCAGGCACCCTTCGGCTAATGACCGGGCTGAACGCATGGTACGCTTTACCAAAGAGAAGCTTCAGCAGCTGGGTCCTGGGGATATCACTGAGAAGCTTGAAAAACTTCTTAGTGTTCAGCACATCACTCCTAGCCCATCAAATAACTTGTCCCCAGCAGAGTTGTTGATGGGTAGGAAACTTAGGTCTTCCCTTGACCGCCTTCATCCCACTTACGCACCCAACGCACCACTGGATTCCACTTCCAAAGTTCGTTCTTTTAGTGTGGGAGATTCTGTATATGCTAGGAACCTTATAGGTGAACCTTTGTGGATTCCTGCTGAAATAACTCACATCACTGGCCCTCGTTCTTACAGGGTACAAACAGAGGATGGCCTCCTCTGGAGCAGGCACATTGACCAACTTAGATCCAGGTTCCCTCAGGAACATCGCCCCTGTCTCTCTCTGGGTCCCTCACCTGATGTCTCTTCTAGGGGAAGGGGGGGAACAGGAGGAAAATCAGCAACAGAATCAACCCCATGTGTAACGAGCCATTGCGACAGGAACCATCCCGAACCCTGTCACAATGCCAAGATCCATCCTTAGAAGTGGAAGATTGCACATCACTACCTGACTTGGTGCTGACATTGGAATGGAGATGGGTTGGGAGGAGAGACCAGATTCTAACAGTCTAACAGGGTCTCCTTTCACAGGAAGTCCCAACAGGGAAATGTCAGCAGACACATTTCCCCTCTCACTGGGTGAGAACGTTAAAACTTCTGAACCACAAGGTCTCAACGACACGTAAGAGCCCCACCTATTTAAAGGAATACATTAGATAGGTTGGGGTTTGGTATGGACTGAACCTAGTGGGGAGGGTGTTATGTATGTAGGTTTGAATGTTATTGGTTTATTTGAACTGTTCTTGTAAAATGTCAAATGGTATTGGTTTAAATAGTGCGGGAAGAAACCCTGCACTCCCATTGGCTGGCAACAACGGCTGCAGGCTATAAGAGGCAGCCGTAGCCAAGCCAGGACGGGTCCATTCGAGCTGTAGTCACTTAATAAACTCTTTGCTGGAACTCCTCGCGTCTGACTCTTCATGCAAACTTAACACTAAGGCTGATTGTTCTAAGCATTCTTTGGGAAAAGACTGAGATATAGTTGTCAGAAGTGAGTCAGGAGCAGGAAACCAGCACTTCAGAGCTGTGTTCTGACCAAGGCTTCTGAGACCGTAATTACACAAACGCTTATTTTAAAAACAAGCCTTGTTTTATTGTAATGCTG
>CM019149.1:154496893-154551323 GCA_009733165.1 Naja naja
TAGCAGAGTAAATGCAATTGGGGCTTCCTTCCATTGGGAAGCTGTGACTCAAAACCCCCACTCCAAAAGGGGATGCATCACAAGTCAGAACAACAGGCAAATTCTCAGAGAATTGTATCAACACAGCATCAGATGATTAGTCTCTTAATACTGTTAAATGACTGTTCCTTCCTCCCCAGATCCAAACAGCATTCTTATCAAGTAGGCGATGTAAGGCTCAGCAATAGATGCTTTGTGAGTAGAAACATGGTAAAAGTTAATAAGTCCAAGGAAGGCTTGCAAATCTGCCTTGCATCGAGGTTTAGGGCTTCATTGATTGCTTTAACCTTGGCATCAGTAGGATGGATGCCATGCTTGTCAATCATATACCCCAGGAACTCAACTCTGTCTGTTTTGAGTGTACATTTGTCTTCCTTGACTTTTAAACCCGCTTTTCTGAATCTGGTAAGGACTTCTCTGAGTCTTTCTTGAAGCTGAGTGTCATTTTCAGCAGAGATTAATACATCATCAAAATAAGGCACTACCCTGGCAGTCCTTGCAACATTCTTTCCATAAGGCTTTGAAAAATGCCAGGTGCCACGCTTACTCCAAATTGTAGTCTTTTACATTTGAAGGCACCTCTATGGGTCACAATTGTTTGTGCCTCTGCAGTGGCATCATCAACTGTTAATTGTTGATATGCCTGAGCCAAATCCAGTTTAGCAAATACTGTACCCCTGCCAAGGGAATGGAGCAGATGATGCACAACTGGTACAGGATATGCTCTGCTGCAGCATGGTTAAGTGTCCCCTGTAGTCACCACAGATTCTCACTGACCCATCAGCCTTGACTGGTGTGACTATGGGTGTTTCCATCTGGAGTGGTCAGTAGGCTCTAAAACCCTTGAGCAATGAGTTTATCTAATTGTGCATCAATTTTTCCTTTAAAGCAAATGGGACCCTCCTGGGCTTTAAACGAATTGGGGCACCTTGGGGTCTAGGCTGAAAGCAATAGGGGTCCCCATATACTTGCCCAGTCCTTCGCTGAAGACCTCTGGAAACTCAGACTTCAAGGACTCTTCCCAGTCAGAACTGCTCACGTGATGGATGCCAGTCACCTCGATGCCAAGTGGCTTGAACCACTCAAGTCCCAGCAAACTTGGGCATCCTTGTCCACGATGGTCAGGGGCAAACGTTTGGTGTGGCCTTTAAACTGCACGCTTGAAATCTCTCTCGCCCAACTACTGGAATCTTGTTCCCTTGGTAGTCTTTGAGAGTCAGTGCTTGCTTCTGGAAATGCTTTTTCTGAATTTTGGGAAAGAGTCTGTGGATAGTGTCCCATGACACCATAGATAAATAAGAGCCTGAGTCCACTTCCATTTGGCAAGGCCTTCCTTCAATAAACACCTTCACATGTACTTTTCTGCTTTTAAGGGTGAAGAATGACCAATAGTGATTGTTTGGTGAGTTTCATTCTTGCCATTTGTTTCTAATTTCGCCCCATTTTTCAAGGAAATTGTTGGGCTTAAAGTCTCTATCAGGGAATTTCTTCCTAGCTGGTGGAGTTCTGGATGATTTGCAGACTCTGGCTATGTGACCCCGCTTCTCAACGTAGGCAAATGGAGTCAAAGAACTTGCATCAGTGCGGGTGGCTCCCCCACAGCCTCTGCAATAGAACCTTGCCTGTTCTTCCCAGAGTCTTTTCTTTTCTTCTCCATTCTGAGTTTAAAATCCCTCCTCTGCCTCACTGCCATCAGAATCAGAGTCTATTTGTTCAAGAATGAGCTGATGTGGATTTTTCCCCATCAGAATGGCTTGAGGCCTGGCTTGAGGCCTTGTTAATCTTTTCATGGCCGCTGCTGAGGACTTGGTGGCTTCCGCTGAAACAGCTTCTTCAATGGCCTCTTTAAACGCGGATCTTGATCCCGACGGGTAAATTGCGGTTCTTAATGAGGCACGACATACTGTGGGGCGAATGGGCTCTCAAAGTTTCTCTAAATCGCCATTCCATTACCTTTCAGCCTGCTGCGTTCCCAACGCCATATTTTGAAGACTGCCGATCAAGAGTGCGCGCGGAGAAAGACGCCTCTTCCGCTCTCGGGATGCCGCAGATCGCTCTCCAGGAACATGTGGAAACGATCCGCGATACGATTCCCAGTCTTCCGTCACCGGATCAACGGTGCTGGGGGTGTTCAGCGCAGCCATCTCGCTCAGTTGCTTGTTCGTCGCGCCGTCTTCTCTTCAGGGAAATCCCACCTTCGCCGCCAGTGTTAAGTTTGCATGAAGAGTCAGACGCGAGGAGTTCCAGCAAAGAGTTTATTAGTGACTACAGCTCGAATGGACCCGCCCTGGCTTGGCTACGCTGTTTATAGCCTGCAGCCGTAGCTGCCAGCCAATGGGAGTGCAGGGTTTCTTCCCGACTATTTAAACCAATACCATTTGACATTTTACAAGAACAGTTCAAATAAACCAATAACATTCAAACCTACATACATAACAAGGCTGTCTTATAAATGTATTTTAATTTTGTATTAAATTTTATCTACTGTCTTGTAAGATAGATTTACAAACAGTACACTCATGGATACATTGCTTGTACTGGTCTAAAACTGTAATAAATTTGCTGGCTGGCTGACTAACAAAACCCAAGTCCTTTTCTTAAAGGGCTGTATATGATCTCTGATTTTTTAGGTCATTCAACACATCCTTTAATATAGGCTCTTTCTCAGTGGTGGGATTCAAAAATTTACTACCAATTCTGTGGGCGTGGTTTGGTGTGCATGGCAGGGGAAGGATATTGTAAAATCCCCATTCCCTCCCCTCTAACCTGCTTTCCAGCTCCGTTCTTCTGTGCAGGGCAACAAAAGAAGACCCAGCCAATCAGCTGAGACTCAGGAGGCAGAGAATAGATGGGGGCGGGGCCAGCCAGAGGTGATATTTGCCGGTTCTCCAAACTACTCAAATTTTCCACTACCGGTTCTCCAGAACTGGTCAGAACCTGCTGCATCTTTCTCCATCCCAATTATGCATACAATCCTATTGGATAAGAAGGAGATATTCTGCCCTGAAAGTTTTGGTAAGGTTCATATATCTATTATTTTAAATCTGTCTTTCCCACCCAGGAGGTTGGTGTTGTCATGACTCAATCTGATAGGATTTGCAGTCAAATACTTACAGAGAGAACTAGCCTTGTAGAGGTTTCTCAACTACACAGCACCGGGAATTAGTGTCTCTTGAGGTACTCTCAAAATATCCTATCAGGCACTAATATCTGAAGAAAGGGAAATTATTTTAGATGTGAACTTCAAGGGAAATTCAGGCTGTCTCTCTGAATTTTCTTTTGGCTGTCAAATGATGCCAATTTCAAGTTAGTGTTATTCCACAGTACTAAAGAGAAAAATAAACCCTGGGAGGAATTAAACATTTGTTCCATGTTTACTTTCATTATCACAACTTTTATAAATAATGTGTGTATCTCTGGATAACAGGATCAATAGCTGAATATATTGCAAAGACACCATATTTATTTATAGATGTGGCCCTCATAGATAAGTGTCAGAGCAGAGAATCTCAAGTGAGGGGTCAAATGATGAAAGCAGTACTGCCTCATTGTGATTCCAGCCCCACCCTTTTTGTATTTATTTTCATTACACATGTATGAAAGGGCGGAGCTTAAATTATGATGACATATTACTGCTTTTGAGGAAATCTGTTTATGTATTAAGGTTTATCTTAAAAATATTGTCATCTGCAGCTAAACCAATTTGGTGCATTGGTTAATATATTGGCCTAGAAAGCAAGGGACTGTGAGTTCTAGTCCCATTTTAGGCATGAATCCCAGCTGGTGACTTTGAACCAATCTCTCTCTCTGTGTCTCTGTCTCTCTCTCTCTTTCACTTTCCCTCCCTCCCTCTCAGCCTAACCCACCTCCAGGGTTGTTGTGAGGAAAAGAGGAGGAGGAAGGGTTATTACAAATGTGTGCCACTTTGAGTTACTTGTAATAACTCAATAACTGTAATAGACCTGATTAAAAAAATGTAATAAATCAAATCCTGCAGATTCTCCAGATGAAGTATATCCGTATTTCTTCCAGGAATGCAAATAGCATACATGACTTTGTCTTTCTCCCATTTCTCCCTTTTCACCACCTTTTGAGTATGACATAGCAATTGGCCCAGGATGAGAAATCTTTAGTCCTGATACTCTCAAATCTTGGTGCAGCATATTAGAACAAGCTATCATTGGTCTACATTACTTCACGCAGTCATTAAGATGATGCTTTCAAGAATTTAAAAGATCATCAGCAGGTACCTGGAGGCTGATATTAGTAGTTTCATCAAATACCGCAGAAAATGATCTACAGCAGTTCTAATATTACTTTCTGTTCACCTTCTGTATAATTAATTCAGCTTCATCTAGGAAGCAAAACATGAAAATAGAGGTGGCTTTTTTTTCCTGTTGTCAAGCAGAAATAAAGGTAATCAACCCCACCCCAATATACCCTCATGTCCCAACAACCACATCACACACCGTATTTTATACTGATGGATTGTGGTCAGGTGCCCACGCTGTGTATAAACATAATGTGTGAAAAATGATGACCTACTGCAATTTCCATGATCACATCACAGACTCTAGAAATTACCATCGGAGAAATGGTTTGTGGACATATCGGCAGTCAGATGTTTAAAGTTGTTATGTCAACGACTAACCCCAGGATCCAAGCAGATTGCCCTATTAGAAAGAGAGCGTTTAACTATAAGCCTGACTAAAGTAGGCACTGAGTGACTAATAGCCTAATCATACCTGGAAGATTTACCTGCTACGGAGCTGGGAGCCTTGCTGTTCCAATGTTGTAGTTATGACCAAAAAGCTATGGAGGGGAGGAGGGGAAGCAACATAGATGTCTTGGAATATACTAGCAGTAGAATCTTCCCACAATGATGTTATGACCATCTTCTGCTGGCAGCGATTTCCCAGCGCCCGGTGCGCTCCCACAGACAGGGCCTCCTTAGGGTGCCGTCGGCCAGACAGTGTCAGCTGGCAGCCCCCAGGAGGAGAGCCTTCTCTGTGGGAGTGCCCACCCTGTGGAACCAGCTGCCCTTGGAGTTGCGGCTGGCCCCTGACCTTCGATCCTTCCGCCGCGACCTGAAGACATGGCTCTTCCAGCAGGCCGACCTGGACTGAGGGGGGAGGGTTTATTGGCTTTTATTGGTTTTATTGTTTATTGTGGGTTTTAAATTTTGTTGGGATTTAATACTTTTTAATAATTTTAATTTTTGTATTCTATGTTTTTTATAGTTGTGAGCCGCCCTGAGTCCTTCGGGAGAGAGGCCGGCATATAAATCCAATAATAATAATAATAATAATAATAATAATAATAATAATAATATCATCAGAACAGATTAAAAAGAACACAATATAAGTGAGATAGAGACAGTACAGGGGAGAACATCTGGACTCATATGACTAGTCTAGTGAAAAGAAGGCCTAGGGGTGACATGATAGCAGTCTTCCAATACCTCAGGGGCTGCCACAAAGAAAAGGAAGTCAATCTATTCTCCAAAGCACCTGAGGGCAGGACAAGAAGCAATGGGTGGAAACTAATCAAGGAGAGAAGCAGCCTAGAACTGAGGAGAAATTTTCTGACAATTAGAAAAATTAATCAGTGGAACAACTTGCCTCCAGAGGTTGTGAATGCTCCAACATTGGAACTTTTTAAGAAGAGATTGGACAACCATTTCTCTGAAATGGTATAGTTTCCTGCCTGAGCAGTGGGTTGGATTAGACGACCTCCAAGGTCCCTTCTAATTCTATTATTCTGTTATTCTAATTCAATTTCTTTTCCAGATGAGGCAACGTCCTCTTACTTTCTGTGGGAGCAGAAGGGTCCCTTTAAAGTAAGGGTGACCAGACATTCTAGTTTACATGAGCAATTCTGGGTCTATGGGAGGCATCCTGGGTCTGTGCTGCCAAATTATTATTATTGTTATTGTTATCATTATCATTATCGTTATTGTTGTTATCATTATCATTATCGTTATGAGACTTCTATGCCACCCTATCTCCCGGTGGCTTACAATTAAAAAGAGCAACACAAAAGTTAAAACAGAACTAAATAAGAAATGACTTGGTTTCCAGAAATCCACTCACAACAGTCAGCAAAACTGTGATATTTAATAGCTGGAACAATAAAGTGTGTCATGGGCCATAACACAGTGTTACTTGATTGGTTGGAGAGTGTTGGCTACTGCATGAGGCAAACTACATTATAATTGGTTGATGGATGAGAAGGGGTGTTTCCCTTTTTCCCCGTCTTTTTCTTCTGTGTGCTGTTCTCTGATTTACCTGACAATTTGCCTCCTGATGTAGTGATGTGCCTGATTGTCTGCTGTAAATATAGATCTTAAATATATTTATTTATATAAAGCTACAAGTTTGTGTCAGTGTCTCTGACTCCATTTGGACACCTGCTGCGCAAATTCCTGACAAAAATAATGGGAATTACAGTATGGGAAGCAACTTCCAGCTTCAAATATTCATTGAAAAACCCAAACAAAGAGTGGACAGTGGTCTATATCTTTTGCCTATTAGAGTTCAGCTGAATTTTTCCAGCCCAGATACGGTAGCTTAAATTATACCTGAGCAAGTATTTGAGATCATGGATTAACATTAATAAATAGGTAAATCAATGTAACCTAGGTTTTACTCTTGCAAATTTAGTTACTCTTTGAAACCTTAACTAGATGATCCACTCTCAGAGATCTAGGAAATCCAACAGATTCCAAAATATTCTCAGGATGCTGCCAAGAGTAATGGCTAATAGCCCTCTGAAGCCCAAATATTAAGATAAACCTTGCTTAACTACAACAATTGGGACTGGAATTTCTGTTGCTAAGTGATGTACAGTAGATGTAAAACACCATATTATATGACCATGTTGCTTAGCAATGACAAACCCAAGAGTCCCTGTTGTTAAGGATCACAAGTCATTAAGTGGGGAATGCAGGTGACTACAACTTGAGACTTCCTACCAACTCCTTTCAAGCAAAGTCAATGGGGAAGCTGGTAGGAAGTCACAAGTCTCAGGTGGCTTACAAGCAGGCTGGTTGGCAGGCAGGAAAGTGGTGCAGAGTGCATTTGTGCAAGTGTGGGTTGGCAGGGAAGGGTAGGCTGTGGTGGAAATTTGGCAGTGTGTGTATGTGTGCTGCAGGTGGGTGTCAAGCACTGGGAAATCAAGATTCCAGGGAGTTCATCTATAGGTTTATTGCAAGCATAAGCTCTCTATAAGAATCTGAACTACTAATAGTCAAAGCAAATTGGCGGTAGATAAGAATCAATGGAATTCAAGGTGGGCTGTAATTAGAGCTCTTGTGGGTGTGAAGAGACTCGAGACTGATGAAACATTTGACCCTTCCCTCAGCCTCAGCCTGGTCATCTCCTACAGTGGGCTTGCAGAAACAATAAGTATGAGATGAATACCAGATACTGACTACTTTGAATGGGAAAGTGCAACCCCTTTCAAGGATAAAAATGGAATGTCCCCAGATCTGGGTGACCCTAATTTTCACAACCATCTATCTTGGTACTGGAGACAATTCCTCCCCATCCAGACCCACTGTGACAGGATTTTGAAAGCCTCACTTATCTACTCAAAAATATAAGTGAGTATCATCAGCATATTTTTGATACTGAACCCCAGTCTGGGGAATGACCTCAGTCAGCGGCTTCATGTAGATGTTGAATAAACACTTAATCTCCTGCTATGATTAGTTGGCCCAACACTTTATGGTTAAAATAGTTCATATTTGCTCCAGTCTTTACACAATTGTTGGAAACAATTCTGTAGAGGTTTAAGAGCAAGAGAGCAGTCTAGAGTCTGCTTATATAGGAACAGTTTTAGCTTTTGTGCACTGAAGATATATGTGTGGCAATTGGAGGGGATGGGGCATCAATCCAAGTACTTATGGCTTCTTGCCCATCTCATAATTCATTTGATAATATTGATCTTGGAAATACACAGGTCTTACTAGAGGAGGCAGGTGTTGTGATGATGATAATTTCACGACACAGGATTTTGTATTAATTATTCCACAGTAACAAATAACCTAAGAAGGGGAGGGGCACAGAATAAGTGAATTTTTAATTTAGATACAAAAGATTATTTCAATGCATTTTATACGATATCAGCTCTGATTTTGGATATATCTTTGACCATCCTGCTGAATACCCACTGCCAGAAATGAAATCAAAAATTGATCCCCGATTGCAGAATTCTGCTTTCACATATGTATTGCTTGATTCTAAAGGCTTCTGTTATGGAATACCAGCAGATTTTTATTCCCCCTACCACCACCACCCTTCTACTTTTTTCATATCTCTATGAAGCCACCGCTTTTGAATTGTGATATTGGAGAAGACTCTTGAGAGTCCCTTGGACTGAAAGGAGGTCAAATCAGTCAATCCTAAAAGAAATCAACCCTGGTTGTCCTTTGGAAGGACAGATACTGAAGCTGAGCTCATCTACCAAATAAGAATAGAGAAACTCACTGGAGAAGACCCTGGTGTTGGGAGAGACTGAAGGCAAAAGGAGAAGGGGATGGCAGAGAATGAGATGATTAGATAATGTCATTGGTGCAATGAACATGAATGTGGGCAAACACCAGGAGACAGGAGGACAGGGGAAGCCTGGCATGCTATGGTCCGTGGGGTCATGAAGAGTCAGACATGACTTGGTGGTTAAACAACAACAACAACAACATGAAGCCTCTAGTTATGAAAAGGGGACACTAAAATGCACATATTGGTCACTATCCTGACAAAGGGATTATATCAGATTCCATGTAAGAAGAAATCCCATCCTTTACCACCTCCCAATCTATTTCCCCTTTGTAGACAGGAAGCACAGAACTATCAAAGTCAGTTTGTGTCTGCATAAATAACAGCAGCCTTTACTTTCTGCAGAAGAGGGAAGTAAAGCCTTGTGCCCTGCTTGGTCCTCTGAAGCAAGGTTATTTCTAAGTAATGAATTTCTCTTCTACGTTGCTGGGCTCAAGTGCTCACCTTTAATATTTGGTAGGTGCAATTCATGGGAAGGATGAATAGATGGTCTAAAGAGGGAGGCTTGGTAAGAGGGGGAAGAAAGGGATTAGAATGGGGAATAGCTTCTAGGTCTATTGGCTGAAAATTCCTCATGTCTGATATACAAAATGCTATTATTAGCAGGAATGCAACATAATAATAGCAACAGCAGTAGCTCTTAGACTTATATACCACCCCAGCGGTATATTTACAGCACTCCCTGGGTGGCTTACAAAGTCAGCATATTGCCCTCAACAATCTGGGAAACTCATTATAGTGACCTTGGAAGGGTGGAAGGCTGAGTCAACCTTGAGCCAGTCAGGATTGAACTCCTGCCTGTGGGCAGAGTTTGCCTGCAATACTGTAGTTCTAACCACTGTGCCACCACGGCTCCAAAAATGGTCCATATTTGATTGATTTTATTTTTTAGTACCTTATAATTAAGAAAAGAATTCTTTGCTCTGGTTAAAATCATGTTGAGACTGCACATCCACTATACCACATTACCAGGGGTGGGATTCTAGCAGTTCACACCTATTCGCTAGAACTGGTTGTTAACATTCTAAGCAGTTCAGAGAACTGGTTGTTAGAAGAAATTACTGGCCTAATCCTGTAAGGAAGGCAGGAAGGAAACTTACAGAAACTGCCTCTCTGTTAACCCTTATTACGTTCTAGGCAGGACTAGACTTCCTGTCTCAGGAACATCTCTGGAGTTTTTTTCCCCTCCTTTGCTGGTACTTTGCTTGTGTGGAGTGACCATTCAAAGTTACAATGGCACTGAAAAAAGTGACTTATGACCATTTTTCACACTTATGACTGTTGTAGCATCCCCACAGTCTTGAGAAGCCAGGTGAGGAGATACGTGCCTCGATGTGAGTGATATTGAATTGGCCACACCCAGCCAATAACATGACCACCAAGCCACGCCTACCACCTAAGCCATGCCCACAGAACTGGTTGTTAAAAATTTGAATCCCACCCCTGCACATTACCAAATATAAGACTCAGGTATTAGACTCTACCAAGTTTTAGACTTACTGTACTTTAGGTATGACACAGGTGAGGCAGCAGAAAAATAATAACAACACAGATCAATATGACTGAAACTTAGCATGAATGTTTTTTTTCATAAAGCAGTGGGCACTAGGACAATAATAAAAGACAATACATTTGCTAATGTTTCCAAAACTGTATTTTCCTATGCCTTCACAATGTATTAAATTTATGTTATTTCAAAATTCTATTTCTGAAGCTGAAAAGGGACCGCATCATTCAGCAAAAGGTAAAACCCAGTAGTTAGGTAAGTGCCAGACTGCACGTTCATTTAAAGGTGCAGATCAGATCATTTTTATAGAGGAATTTCTAAATTTCACTAATCAACCTGAAAAAAAATTGTCTGCCTTTTTCATTGGACTGATCCAATCAACATTTCTTAACCTGATACATAAAGGGGATTGTTTACTTTACCAATTTTTTAAAAACCCAAACATTTCTATAGCCCAATGATATAACCTTATTTGCAAGAGCAATTGTGGTTTTATTCCATTTTGGTTGAGTCAAAAATCTGATCTCTTGTCATAGACAAAATGCAGGAAGTGCTGTATATTGGAATAAAATATCCATTCTCTGATATATTGAGCATTGATGGAATGAAATAATAGGTGATTGTGTTTAGTAATGTGAATGGCTGAAACCAGTGGTGGGATTCAATTTTTTTTTACTACCGGTTCTGTGGCCGTGGCTTGATGGGCATGTCAAGGGAAGGATAGTTAAAATCTCCAGTCAGAGGTGGTATTTGCCGGTTTTCTAAACTACTCAAAATTTCTGCTACCGGTTCTCCAGAACTGGTCAGAACCTGCTGAATACCACCTCTGGCTGAAACGATAAGCAAAGGGATCTTTTATCACTGAGTTGAGAGCATGGAGGTGTGTTGTCTGGTAGGCTCTATCAGAGAGCACTAGGCCAATGCACTTATTAACTACTGCATGGGGAAAAATGCATGTGGTGGAATCTCCAGCTAGGATAGAGGGGGAAGTAAACAGCCCATGAAAGTTGGAGTCACTCTGTGGGAGGAAATGATAGACCCGTGAAGCCTTATCTGCCTGTTTGCAAGAGAAGGCAGTTAGTCTGGCAAGATTCTTGCAAATGGAGGAATAACAATAACAAAACTATTCTGGCCTATTCACGAAGTTGTTCTGGTTCCTCGAGGCTGACAACATTCAACTTTTCACAAAAGATGTGCTCCCAACCCCTTTCGTTCCTTTAATACGACAGAGAGCATAATGATAAAAAGATGTACCCATCCATCTTTCTTGTCATTTTGGAAATGGATCGAATATTTTCATTTCCATCTTTTCTGCCTGACCACATAAATAATGATAGGTTTCTAATACTCATTTTCCAGCTTGTAATTCTATTTCATGTTAGGGTATTTCTTTTTATTATCCTGTTTTGTTGTTGCTTATTGTTTTGTTGTTGTAAATTGGACCGATCGCGATCACGCTGTTTTGTTTTAATCCAGGGATTCTTTTTTCATCTACATCTTTTATTTTCAATATTCCTTTTCATTTAATGTGGGGGGGGGTAGCAACTTTGTTACATCACTATTGGAGGAGAGAGAGAGGGGGAGAGAGAAAGAGGGAGGGAGGGAGAGACTATTTTTCTTCAAAATAAGTACATAGTACACGGCACGGTTGTGGTTGGCCTTATTTGCGATTTATGTAATATACTGTAATTAATTGCCAGTTAAAGAAGAACACTTGGTGTATTCAATAGAAAATAGGTGAAGTAGAATCAGCAGACTTTCTATAAGGATGTTAAGAATCTACATCACAAAAGGAAACATAAGGAAATGATTGCTGCCCGAATTTCTGAGAACAGGACTATGTTTTCTTCTTCTAAGAATCAAATGATTTGGTTAGATTCCCTATGTCAATCATTTATTTGATAGAACTCTTTTATATACATTTCTGGCTAGAACAATTAATACTTTCCTCCCAGGTTATAATTCTGGGAAAAAGTAAGCTGAACAATGCAACATGGATAGAAGATATGTGATGCTAAACTGATGTGATTTAGCCTATATGTGTATATGTGTATGGATATATGTAATATATTTTAGTATAGAAGTTCAGTACAGCATTACCTTGGCAGAGAGCAACACTGCCCCCTTTTGGAATTTTAGATTCCTGGAAAAAGGATAGTATCTTAATGCTTCTCAAGCTCTTTGTCTATCGGTAGATCAGTTGCATTTCCCTGTATAATATTTTACTCTTTTTAAAACATTTCTTAATATAGGAACAGGCACAGAAGATATCAACCAATCTTGCCAGCCACCGCAGACCTATAAAAAGCAAGTTTAAGTCATCTAAGGAATGCAGCAGAAAAAAATAACCCTGGAATATATTATTTTTGCCTGTTATATCCCCAACTGGATAATTTTATTAAAAAGGGGGCAGGAGCTCACAATCTAAACTAAATTGCTTTCCTTTCTGGAAGATTCAAAAAGTACTTACAAGAAATATGATTCATCAAAGAGCTTACCTCCAGAAAATTCCTCAAGTGAAACAATTCCATAATGTAATTATTTTTCTATTCCATATTTAATAGCAAAAACACTCTGGACTCTAAATAGGAGATATGGTCAACTAATTTATACTTGGGGAATTAATAACATTGCCAGTTTCCACCACTTCACTGACCTGTTTTTCACACAAAAGATATTTAATGGAGTCTTATACATTTTTATTACTCAATTACTAAATTAGTATGGTACTTTTTCTAGATGCATTTATATCATTTATGCATACACTCATCCTCTAAGCTCAGTACAATGAACAAAAGAGAATTTTGTATTTTATGCACACAACAGCCCTGTATTTTAGTCTAATGAATCCTGGATCACCAAGTAAATAAGTTTCTCTTTCTGTCTCTTTTTAATAGTACGCAATTTGGATCATCTAGCCAAATTTAAATTATGTTTTCTCAGATCCTGTCACTAGTATGAGAAGTAACAAAAAATTAAATCCTTGTGTCCACCAGAATGCTGAAGTAGCTGACATGGAGCTCCTTTTGCTGGGAGTACACAGTTGTTATTGATTTGTTTTTAACCAGAGAAGATTGGAACTTCTACTTCTCTAGCTATCAGTGACAATCTCTTTCATTAATGGCCTTGGTGGTGCAGGCTGTTAATAGCCTAGCACTTAGTTCCAGCTGCCTGTAATTATTGCAGGCTCGAATCCCACCAGGCTCAAGGTTGACTCAGCCTTCCATCCTCTTGGGGTAGGTAAATTGAGGACCCAAGATTGTTGGGGGCAATAAGCTGACTTTGTAAAAATGCCGCTTAGTAATAAGCAGGCATATACAATGGAATGAAGGCTATTGCTGAGTGCATTGGGTTGCGCTCCCAAAATTGTAAGCTGCCCTGAGTCGTCGGAGAAGGGCAGCATATAAATATGAATTTTAAAAAAATGTTACATGTGTGCATCCTCATTTATTCCAGGCCTACCATTCAAACTCTGTTAGAATTCATATCTAGAATTTGCGAGAGAAATGATAGCAAGAAACCCTTGCTTGTGTGGTCTTGGGAATGTGTTGGAC
Source organism: Naja naja (assembly GCA_009733165.1). Classification (NCBI taxonomy): domain Eukaryota; kingdom Metazoa; phylum Chordata; class Lepidosauria; order Squamata; family Elapidae; genus Naja; species Naja naja. Next base: position 154,510,552 of record CM019149.1, read on the forward strand.
AGTCCAGTTTGCACAAGGGTTGATGGACACATTACCACTTCTCAGTGCTCTCATCCCAGCCTTAGAAAGTGGGATACAAGACCAAAGAAATAAGCCTCTGTGAACACAAGGAAGAGAACACCATTTATACTATTTACCCTGTGCTATTTAGGGAATGGAATGGAGTGGAAGGGAAGGCTGTCATCTTACACATTTAGGCTGTTCCTGAGCAAGAGTAACCAGTAAAGATCCTTAACTGTCACAAAATGGATTTCCCGCAAACTGGAACAGGTTTCTTCTGAATACGTAACATATACAAATAAACCAAGGTACATGCTAAATTTAAATCAAACAATAACACCTGACAGTAAGAGACTCTTGGTTAGTTTTCTACATCTGCACTCTGCTATTCATGTGGAGAAATTTAGTGACTGGTTCTCCAAGTGAGTGGAGTTCAGAGAGAGAGAGACAGACAGACACACACACAGAGAGAGAAAGATAGACAGACAAGACAATACAAAGGTTCATGGTCTGTGATGTTATGACTGGATGAAACCAGAGGTGGCATTCAGCAGGTTCTGACCAGTTCTGGAGAACCGGTAGCAGAACTTTTGAGTAGTTCAGAGAACCAGCAAATACCACCTTTGACTGGAGTTTTACAGTATCCTTCCCCTGCCACACGCACCAAGCCATGCCCACAGAACCGGTAGTAAAAAAAATTTGAATCCCACCATTGGATCAAACTATTGCATGAACAAAAGAGAATTTTGTATTTCGTGCTTAACAGCACATTTTGTGCTGTATTTTGTGCACAACAGGTATCCAGTTTGAACTTATGCATTTGCTATGATTGTCAGAGAAATCTTGATCTTCAGATGCTATCCTGTGTCCTTTTTCCGAGAGGGAAAATTTACAAGTACATTAATGTGGAATGTTTAATTTATTCTGCTATTTTGTAGGCATTTCAGTCAGCATTGGGTTCCTAAACTTTGAATGGTGAAAGTTAACTGAAGTGTTTTTATTATTTCAATTTGCTGCCTATGGTGCTATCTTGAAACATTTATCCCTTTAAAAAAACACCTTAAAATGCCTTTTTAAAACTGCATTCTTGCACTGTTTTGACAATTGCAAGGAACCTTTCTTGAAAACCAGGAACCAAATGTTCCTGGTTCAGTTAAGAAGTGCTGGATGAATCCCTTCCTCCCTCGCACTTCTCTCTTGCAATCTTGGGGTAGATGCTGTTCCATGCACCCTGGAAAAGCAGATCTTCAACAGGATTAGCAGGGAGGAATGAGGAAAGGATCAGGCTTTCTTGACAAACACAGGAACTGGAAGCTGCATCCAAGGACCCCTGTAAGTTTATCGCAAGAAACTAATGAAGCCGTTATGGAGGAATTCAAGCAACTGCTGTGAATCAAATGAAGTTAATTCAAGGTTAGAGTCTTCTGTGTTTTTTTTCCTCCTGCTTACCCACTATCATGGGCTTGAGGCAGGGGTGGGATTCAAATTTTTAACAACTGGTTCTGTGGTCATGGCTTGGGTGGTGGGCATGGCTTGGTGGTCATGTAACTGGGTGGACATGGCTTGATGGTCATGTTATTGGCTGGGTGTGGCCAACTCAATATCACTCACATCGAGGCATGCATCTCCTCGCCTGGCCTCTCATGACTGTGGGGATGCTGCAACAGTTGTAAGTGTGAAAAATGATCATAAGTCACTTTTTTTCAGTGCCATTATAACTTTGAATGGTCACTCCACACAAGCAAAGTACCAGCAAAGGAGGGGGAAAAATTCCAGAGACGTTCTTGAGTCAGGAAGTCTAGTCCTGCCAAGAATGTAATAAGGGTTAATGGAGAGGCAGTTTCTGTAAGCAACACCAGAATGTTTCCTTCCTGCCTTCCTTACAGGATTAGGCCAGTAATTCCTCTAACAACCGGTTCTCCAAACTGCTTAGAATGTTAACAACCGGTTCTAGCGAATAGATGCGAACTGCTAGAATCCCACCCCTGGCTTCAGGACTTTCTCTTTGGGGCTGAAGAAACAGTTTTTGCTTATCCACTCCTACAGAAATGGGTTAATCAGTGTTTCAGGGGCTCTAGTAGTTAAGACACCAGGCTAAAAATCAGGAGACTGTGAGTTCCAGTCCTTCCTTAGGCATGAAAACCAGCTGGGCGATTTTGAGCCAGTCACTCACTCTCAGACCAACCCACCTCACAGGGTTGTTGTTGTTGTGAGGAAAATAGGAGGAGGAAGGATTATTAGGTGTTTGCCACCTTGAGGCATTTACAAACATAATTAAAGTAGGATATAAATAAAATAATAAATAACTTTGCCAAAATGAACTCTCCAAAATGAGGTTTCTCTTTCTCTACAGAAATGTGGTCATATAAGTTCAAGTGTCAGCACGGGTGTGCATGAGTGTATAAATAGGTATATGTGGGTGTAGCCCAAAGCAGACATCCAACACCAAACATTAAAACTGTATATTGAGCAATAAATCAACTGTATATTCTATTCAAGCACCATTCTAACTTAATCAACTAGGAATTCAGCTTGCAGTAAATCTAATACTTGGTTCAGTGTGAACCATGCTGTCTAGAAGGTGCCTTAAGTCTACTTGTAATAACTAGAGGAATGATTCAGAAAACGCACCAGCCAGATATAAGAAGTGGCAGAATCCATCCATATCCAAACAATCAAGGATGGGTTCATTTTAAAGTCATAACACTCAAAATAAAAGGAACAGTACTGATACATGAAGTTTTGGACAAAGTATTAAAGTAAATACAAATGCTTTGCCAAAAACCAAATTAGCCTTATTCAAATTGTACTACATTATACTATAGTGTATATTAAGGTGGGAGAAGTTGAATCATACCATCGTATGAAGGTGGGAGAAGTAGAATCATGCAAGTAGGACTTTCAAGAAAGCAGAACACAGAATCAGTGGGTCAGAAAATGTGCAAAACAGGAGACAGCATAAGAAGAGAAAGCTGGCTTGAGCTCTTAAATGAAAGACAGGATAGAAATCCTGAGGTTTCTCCTGGATTCACAACTCCTGTTCAAAGAGCTGAGGGCAACTGTGGCTAAAGGACCTTTGTACAGCTGTGTCTTGTAAACCAGTTACACTTATTCCTGAACTGGGAGGTCACTCAGCCCTTAGTCACCACTCAGTTGGATTATTGCAATGCAGTGTATATGGGGCTGCTCTCGAAAACCATCAAGAACAGAGGTGGCATTCAGCAGGTTCTGACCAGTTCTGGAGACCCGGTAGCGGAAATTTTGAGTAGTTCAGAGAACCAGCCAATACCACCTCTGACTAGCCCCACCAACCCCATCTATTCTCTGCCCCCCATTGAGTCCCAGCTGATTGGCTGGGTCTCCTTTTGTTGCTTTCCACAGGAGAACGGAGCTAGAAAGCAGGTCAGTGGGGTGGGGGGTGGGGAATGGGAATTTTACAGTATCCTTCTCCTGCCATGCCCACCAAGCCACACCCACAGAACTGGTAGTAAAAAAAATTGAATCCTACCACTGATCAAGAAGCTTCGGTTGGTCCAGATTATAGCAGTGCAGGTAGTTATGGGCACATCTTATTATGCTGGCCACTACTCTGGAAGCTGATCTGCCCCCTTTCCCAATAGGCTTCAGGATACAATATAAAAATAATCGATTCAAGATTATCTTTACAGACCTGCGTGGCATAAGAACAGGTTATTTGAAGAGCTGTCTTCTCCTAAGAACATCTGCCTATCCCATATATTCCTACAGGAAGGGCAATCTAATAAAAGGAATTTATTAGATTGATGTGTCACCTTTATTGCATACAACTCAAGGTCACATACATAATGCTCCCTATTTCTCCCACAACAAACAACCCTGTGAGGTGAGTTGGGCTGAGAGAGTCTGACTGGCCAAATGTCACCCAGCTGGATTTCATGCCTTAGGTCGGACTAAAACTCTTAGTCTCCCAGTTTCCCAGCCCATCAACTTAACCACTAAAACAAACTGGCATTATTTCATTGTCAGCTTCTAATTATTTCTGAAATATATTGTCAAAATATATCAGTTTGTGTATTATGCCCATTCTGACAGTTTTCTAGTTTTCTGAGCAAAGCAGATGGATGCATTACAGTTAGGTAAATGCAGAGACCCAAATGACTGCATCATTATTATTATGACAAGTCAAAGCAAGTTAGACTTTATAAAAATTAATGCATGTGTTTCAAGCTTAGATATTTAAGTATCATTAAGTTGATTCCTTGTGGTTACATAGGCAAGTGCTCACCATCTTGAATTCCTACTGCAGTCCTGTAATTGCAGTTACTGCAGTTTTGTAGCTCAGAACTAAATTGCTTTTTTGTGGGTTATCTAAGTTTAATTTTCTTCTTGCGCATGTTTCATTACCAGGTTATGTAAACTGCTCTGAAATGGGAAACTGAAGATTTTTGCTGTGAAGTTACAACTCCATGTGTTCTCTGTTATGTATGCAGGTTTGAATGTCATTGGTTAAGTTTGAACTGTTCTTGTAAAATGTCAGAAATGATTGGTTTAAAAAGTGCGGGAAAACCCTGCACTCCGATTGGCTGGCAACTGCGGCTGCTGGCTATAAGTAGCAGCCGCAGACCAGCCAAATTGGGTCTGTTATGAGCTGTAGTCACTAATAAACTCTTCACTGAAGCACTCCGCGTCTGACTCTTCATGCAAATCTAACATTCTCAGCTTTGTGTGGGTTTGGGCAGGATGTGTTCCTTGGTAGAGGGTTTCTTCTCAGATGAGCATGTTATTCTGTCTCAAGCTTAGATATGTTTGGACTGCTTGCCCCTTTCTCTGACTTTTACTTCTTTCTTTCAACAAATTCATAAATGCGGCTTATTTCTGTAGCTAATTTGCCAATGCACCAAATTAGCATAGCATAAATTTCTAGAAATTCTCTTGCATTTTTAGACTTAAAATTGTTTATAGCTTCCCAACTGAAATTATAGTTGAACTCATTATCCCTCTGCTATGAAATTAATGAATGTGCATCATGTCTTCTGACTGTCAATTGATGTTCACGGATCCCTTCTATCAATCTTCTACCTTTCTGACCTACACAGAAGAAACAAGATATCTAATCAAGACATCCTGCCCGAGGATTATACCTGAAAAATATAGTAAGGAAAATGCATATTTAGTTATTCATATATTAACTGCTGCCAGAATTGTATTTGCACAAAATTGGAAGAGTGAAGAGATATCTACAGATGAGAATATGATTAGGAAAATATTAAAATGTGCATAAACGAACAGGTTAACCCTGGCAATTAAGGAGAAAGAGCAAACTGAATACTATATGGTATGGGATCTATTTTACCAATGGTTAAATAATAAAAATGGAAGTTAGAAATGGGGAAACAAAATAAATAAGATGTGTTAAAAGAGATAAGTAAATATTATGACTAGTATGTTGAATATTATTATGTTAATATTGTAGAATTAATATGTGGAATATTATGTTAAAAATTGCAAAATCAATATTAATTTAACGAAGGATGTTGTAATTTTGATTATTGTTTAACAAAGATATTGGTACCCAGACAACACATTGTTCAACTGAAGCTGAAAATCCTGCTGCCTAAATCAAAAGAAGGCTGGGGATACAAGTTGCTCGATATTAACATCCAGCTAACTTTTCCCATTTCACAACACTGATGGTGTTATTTTAGTCTGGTAATGAAACTCTGCAAAAAAGAAAACCAAGCTCCAACAACACCACGAACCCAATTTCCTGGGCTCTTCTTTAATCTATCCATCCCCTGTCTTTTCTTTCTTCCATTTACTTTGCCAAATATAACCTGTTTTTCTTAAATCCATTATCCTCTCATACATCCAAAGTTTGTGAATTTCTGTTTGCTGACCTCAAGAGAGTCTTTGCTTCTTTGCAATCAATTATGGCATTTACTAAGCATGCTGATTGACATGTATTTTGTCTTCTTAATATTGAATACAGTTGTGGTTGACTTACAACCACAATTAAGCTCAAAATGTTCAGTTGAAGCAAGGCAGTTGTTCAGTGAGTTTTGCCCCGTTTTACAAACTTTCTTGCCACAGATGTTAAGTGAATCACTGCAGTTGGTAAGTTAGTAACACAGTTGTTAAGTGAATCTGGATTCCCCACTGGCTTTGATTATCAGAAGGTTGCAAAATGACTCTAGGACACTGCAACTGTCACAAACTGTGTGTGATGACCCAGGGTGGGTTCCAAAAAAACACAGTCAAAACAGGTGAAGCCCCTTTTATTCCTTCACTTTGCTTCCAAACTCTGAATATCTTTAATGGAAGACAAAAAAACTCCCACACAGTTACATGAAGAAGGAAAAAAACAACACAAGATAAGGGCTGGAGGATGTCCACAGATAACACACACTGGGAAGGACACCAAACTCAGAGAGGAACTATAAACTAGAGATATTTACACGCTTTGTTTCCAGCATTCACCAGTACGCAGGTCCAAACTCTTATTCAGTTATCACAGCTGCAGCCCATGAAGAGGATCAAGGCCCTCTCCTCCCAAGGAGACCACATCTCTCTCTTATCCTCTCCTCCCTGCATGCCCGAGGATGGAGAGGGGATGGGCCTGGGCCCTCTCTGCTCAGCCGGCCTCTGCCCTTCCCCAGCCTCCTCCACAACCTCCGGAGCCACACTTCCACTCCCTGTCGGCTGTTCCTCCTCTCCCTCAGATTCAGTTTCCACCAGGAGCATGACACTGTGAGCCAGTTTCCAAGCATCCAAATTTTGATCATGTGACCATGGGGGATGCTGCAATGGTGGCAATGTAAGTGTGAAAAATGGCCACAAGTCACTTTTTCCAGTGTTGTTATAACTTTGAACGGTTGCTAAACGAATGGTTGTAAATGAATGGCTACCCGTATTCACAAGATTTTCACTTTCTGTTGTTTCACTTTCATTGTGACTGCTCCTAATTCTTCCCTCCTTCTGGCAGATAAAGTAAGATTGTCTGTGCCTCTCAAATAATAACTGTTTTAGCCACCTTTTTGGATTCCAGCCATCAGCACTTCCAACTCTACATTTTTTTATAATACACGAAGGGTATAGGTTAAGTAGAGGTGGGAACAATATGCATTCTTGCCTGAATCGCTGTTTCTCAAGCTCACTTCTTAACCTAGCCTCTCATTTCACTGAAAACGTTCTTCAGACTGTTCATAATAAGTGTTTCAGCACAGCCATTAGCCATAATATATTCCATATTGTGTTATGATCTAGTCAATCAAAGGTGTAGCTCTACTGTAGCTGTACTCAATAAAGCAATGTTAAACCTCCCTTTTATGCTTTGGATCTTTCTATTGCCCACCATTGGTTAGCTAGTTGCTTCTCTGCCTTTTCCCAAAGCTGCCTCTTTATTTGCCATTTTACAGTCCAAGATGGCTCAGTTCTTTTTCGTGAACTGTTAAACAAAATTTGCTGTGTGAAGAATTAATTCAATTATTCAATCCATTTTCTCTTGCATCTCCTTATGTATGTATGTATGTATGTATGTATGTATGTATGTATGTGTATGTATCAGTGGTGGAATTCAATTTTTTTTGCTACCGGTTCTGTGGGTGTGGCTTGGTGGGCGTGGCAGGGGAAGGATGCTGTAAAATCTCCAGTCAGAGGTGGCATTTGCTGGTTCTCCGAACTACTCAAAATTTCCGCTACCGGTTCTCCAGAACTAGTCAGAACCTGCTGAATACCACCTCTGCTATATGTGTGTGGTTGTGTGTGTGTGTTCTCTAGCCAGATAGCCTTGCTCCATAGTTACTTATTTTTATAATATCTTTGTTAGATTTCAACACAAAACATTAAAATACAAACTACCATAAAGGAAAAGAGGGAAAGGGAATAACAAAACAAATTAAAGTGACAAAAAGTATACATCAAGCCAATACAACAAAAGTTATTTGTTGTTATTAACAATACAAGCAACCTTCTCCAAACTTAATCAAATAACCAATAAAATACCTTAAAATACTAACAGCCAACACTAAAAAACCCAGTATTCATAGAATGCTATTCTCTTAATTTCCTCTACAAGACAGTATATTATCACATGTAAATAACCTTATATTTAAAGACCTACAGCCTTGCTCCATATTTATTGATGTCAAGCTTTATCTGCTACTTCTCCTGCAGTTCTGAACAGCTGAAGAGGTCATCTATGCCTGGTGCTTTCCTATCTGAGAGCTAATGTATTGCTGGTTCTTCCCCAGTTTGCAGTGAAGTCTCTCTCTGCAAATGTTTCTGTCATTCTAAATCCTATTTGTAAAGGATTTTAGAACAATCTCGTTTGCCTCTATTAAATTTCTCCAATGGTTCCCTTTTTTGAGCACTCTTACTTTAGCTATTAATTTTCCTGTGAGTTCTCTGATCGCCTTTAAAAACAATAACTTGTTTTTTATTTTAGCTCACTCAATTTACTATCATTCTTGGTTAGAACATCTTCCCTCATCCTTTTTTGATGTTGAGAGTTTGCATTCAGACAGATATCCTCTCTGCATAGTAGGACAGCTTGTTTCAAAAGCTTTTTGATTCTTTGAAATTTGGGGAACATTTTGTGCACTTGGTTTTTACAATGTCTCTTATTTCTTATCACAGCGCCAGAGGTTCTCTTTGGCATGTTAAGTGTACTGCAACTCTTCTTTATATTGATTCTCACTGTATGTCCTTCAGGCTGGCACACTTAACTCTATTTTATGTTTCACATTTAACCTTTATGTTTGACAACAATCATCCATTATCTCCTTCACAAGCTGAACACAGAAGTGTCTTGGTTTACTGGATTTCTCTTCCCTATCTTCTGTTAAGTAGACAATTTGATTCCTGTATTGTGCATCTGAAGATGCTCTGCTTAACAATTATTATTATTTTTCCTTGTTGTGTGGCTGTGGCATCTGTCCTGCCACAAATCAGGAGTCCATGGAAACAGACTGAGAGCTGATTATTATATAAGGTCAAAATCAGAATGGAATATTTCCAAGACACAAAATCTGGACCTAATTACTCTGTCTGAGGATCCAAGTATATGCCCTTAATTATAAGAACTAGAAAGGTTAGAAGCTACATTTTATGCCCTTAATTATAAGAACTAGAAAGGTTAGAAGCTACATTTTCACATACAAAGATTTGAATTGTTTGAAACAGGTTTTGTTTTCTAAATAGAAAAAAATGTTTTTCAACAAATCAGAATCAAAATTTATAATTGGAATATTCAGATCTCAACTCTGCTGAAATTCATCCTTGACATTAAACTTCTAGGATCATTTTCAAGCTCTTTTTATTAATTATTACTGATGAATTAAGGAATAAAATTAACTAGCCAAACTATAATTAAGAGACAGATGGATTTAGGTCTCCATCCTAAAACCTCAGTTTGCCTAGCCCCATCCTTAACTACAAATACTGAAGAGTTCCAATTACTAATTTTAACTTCTGCAGAATATATAAATATTTTCCAAAATTATGAAAATTCACAATGTGAGAAAAAAAATTATATAGTGACACTTTGCATAAAAATTTCCATCTGGGCATCCTCTGAAATAATGACAACTTCTTTGTATCTGAAGTAGTCTATGTGAACCACTTAAAATAATCTTAAATATCCTATACTCATGGTGATTTAGGTCATTTGCATAATTATAAGATTATGTGAAGGTCATACATTACATTGATGATGTCATTTTCTATTTAACAGATATTCAGTAAGAACAGACTATAAGAGATGAGTAAAATGGAAGGAGTAAAACAATTTCCATGTTGTTACTGTACTATACTGTTCTACCTAGCAGGCAGCAGTTGTGATTTTGTTTATCAGCAAAATAAGTTGAAAAGAACACAGAGACAGTTTTAGGAAAGATGTATCAGGAAGAATGGTAGAAGAGAGAGTTAGTTAAGGAGGTGATAAAAAGATCTACAAAATATGCCATATATATATATATATGGGAATATATACTGTTTCCCTAACTATTAATTCAAATGTTTGCTAGTTCCTATTAAATGGGAGTTGGTTGGATTACCCACACTTTTCTTACTGTTAGGAGACTAGTCCTTCATCATTGGAAAGGTAAACATATGGTCCTAGGTACTCAATGGGTTGAAGGCTTGATGTTACTTGCAATGTATACACAAGCTGCTTAAAGGCTTATGTTATACTTGGATGATTACAATGAAATAGAGCCACCCTTTATTGGAAATGTTGTATAAAATAGATTTCTCTATCTAGCCCTGAAAAACCCTTATGTGTGTGTAGAGATAGAGATAATTTTATTGCTATTATTTATCCTTTTCTCTTCTTTATTATACTGTATAATTTGGTATACTGTATATTTCTTTGGGCAGATACCCTGTCCTATCAAACATTTTCTGTAGATATCTTTACTTAAATAGGAAACCAGCAGCCTGAAAAATACCACTCTGCTGTCTCATATTTAGGGACAAGGATTCCTCTAAATCAGACACATCCAACCAGCAGCCCTGCATGGCTAGTAATGTGGCCCAGAAGATCATAAACTTTTAACATTTCATAAACACACACAGAGAAAGAGAGGGAAAGAAACAAAGAGAGAGAGAGAGAGACAGAGAGACTAACTATATGTTATATATTTTATATGCAGTCCAAGACAATTTCTCTTCACTCAATCTGGCCAAAGCAAACCAAAAGGTTGGCTATGCCTGCCCTAGACTCTATATCAGGGGCCTCCAAATTTAACAACTTCAAAACATGTGAACTTCAGCTCCCAAAATTCCCCAGCTAGCACTCCCTGCTCTATAAGATTCCCATTAATGTTCTTAGAAAATAATATGTTGAGTAATTCCACCAGTCCTTCATTTGGAAATTGACCAATAGACCATAAAAGAGATCAAAGTAAGGGGAGCTTGTATGTAGCTAGCATGTAATATGTAACAGTTTGCTTCTTGGGAAATGGGTGTTTTGTGACTGGCTGTTCTGTTTGCAACAACAATGTGTAAATGTACATGCACCCTGAATTAAATCACTTGTGAGGACCTACAACATGCTCCCAAAATTCCAAATGCGTCATTTGGCCCAATAAGCTTGGTTATTGCTGATTTAGACAGACAAATCAAATTTATAAATATGTTTGCATCATGTTTGCACCACCTTCTCCATGGTGGCTCCCTCTCTCTGGAATATCATTCCCCCAGAGATTAGAATGCCCCCCCAAGCACTCTTTTGGAAGGCACTGAAGACCTGGTTTTGCCAGCGGGCTTGGGGAACCCAGAGCGGGATGGAGTCCATCAAATGGCTAGCGTGATCTGCTGTTGTCAGGGTGAGGGGTGGGAGTTGAGGGGTGATTTTCCCCAGATTTTGTTCTATTGTACTTTATTAATTTATTTGATTATTTTTGTTAGTTTTTATTGTTTTTTATTTTTATTTTTTGTTTTAAATATGGTTTTACATTGTGTAAGCTGCCTCGAGCCACCATGGGTGAATAGGCAGCAATATTAAATAAATAAATAAATAAATAAATAAAAAATAAACAAACAAACAAACAAACAAATAAGTAAGACATACGCTCAGTCATCTTTTTCCCTAATGACAAGAAGAAAGATTCTATGATAGGCTTGGACTTTAGAAAGGGCAAATTATGTGTTTTTCAACCCCTTTTATAAAGTTAATCCTGCCCAGGTCTAAAATCCCTTCAAATGCAACTTTCCATTACAAGTCCCCAGGCTGTGGCTCTTTAAAGCAATTAGGAGCCACAAAAAGTCTGTATATAAAGGTATAAAAAGAGGTAGGTTTAATGATAATTCTAGGTGTATAAAATTTCATCAAATCTGGTTAAAAAGTTGTGGCATAAATGCTTTCTTTAAATACATTCTCTTACAGATAATATTCATACTCATAATGGAGCTACTGTGCAATTAAATTTTGCAAACTCCCCCCACCCCCCTAGTTGCTTAAAAAGCCAGCTGTTTTTCCAACAGGCAATTCCAATAAGAAGACTATACAAAAGGTGGCTGTAGATTGCAGAGTCCTAACCATTTTAAGCCATTAGGGAGTTACTACTGTGCCTTAGTTAAACCTAAAGCTAATAAGCCAGCTTGTAGCTGGCCCTACAAAATGGATTCACTAGTTGTAAATAGATTGCATAAGATGCAATCAAAAGAGGATAAGTGCTGTTTTCTTTATGATAATGCTCCCCTGTGGTCTACTGCACTGTAGGCCAGACAAATTCTCAAGGATATATCCCAGTTATGTATCAATTATAAATCAAACTGTAAGAGTACCAAAGGCGGCATGTGAATACTTTTAGGATAACCATAGAGCAGGAACATTCCTGCCCCATTAGTGCTGCACTTTAGCAGAATCTCTTATTTTAGGTTTTTCAAAATGGACAACAGGAGTCAACCCATACCTTCACGCAGGCCAGGGGTTTTCAAACTTTCTCAAGTCACTGAACTCATTAAAAAAAGGTAGAACTTTTGATCAAGAGGCAAAGCTCCAGTGATAGAAAACAGGCTGTGTTTCTGTGACCTTTCCCCTCTCTTAGCTTTGCACAAACCTGTCAGGTTTTTGTGGAACTGAAGGCTGTGTGGGAACACAAGTGCAAAAATGCTGACAACAGGCAGTTCTAACCCCAGGGATCTGAATGCCCTGGAACCCATTCCCCTTGGCAATTCCTGTCCTCTTGATGTCACAAAGCAGATAGAAAATTCTCTCAAGCTGCATCTGATTTTCCTTGACGCTCTGTCTTAAACCCTAAATCGAAATTGTGCTATATCTTTTGCTCCTCCTGGCAACTGCCCAACCTTGCTGTCTTCTAGTGATGATTTTGGCAAAAGTCTGATGCATGCACCATATTTTTCATATGGAAAATGTTATATATGCAGTGTTTGAAATAATTGGTTTAGTTTGAATTGTTCTTGTAAAGTGTTGGAGATGATTGGTTTAAAAAGTGCGGGAAAACCCTGCACTCTGATTTTTTTTTAAAATTACATTTATATGCCGCCCTTCTCCGAAGACTCAGGGCAGCTTACAATTTTTTGGGATACAACCCAGTGTGCTCAGCAGTAGCCTTCATTCCATTGTATATGCCTGCTTATTACTAAGCGGCATTTTTACAAAGTCAGCTTATTGCTCCCAACAATCTTGGGTCCTCAATTTACCTACCCCAAGAGGATGGAAGGCTGAGTCAACCTTGAGCCTGGTGGGATTGGCTGTCAGCTGCGGCTGCCGGCTATAAATAGCAGCCGCAGCAAAGCCAGTCGGGTCCGTTCTGAGCTGAAGTCACTAATAAACTTAAGAGCTGAAGTACTCCGCGTCTGCCTCTTCATGCAAACATAACAGAAAACACCTTCATTTTCATATAAGACTCACTGCTTTAATTCTGCCTTCTGCTACACATTGCAAGAGATTGTTCTTCGGGTTTTATTGATTAACTATTTAAACTTATGCTTCTTCTTCCCACCACTTATATTTCCCAAGGCAAAATGAAACCAGTGATGTGTACAGCTGTGTGAAGAAGAAGAGAAAAAAACACTGAAAGAAGTCTACATCTACAAGAATAAATGAAAATAGAAAGCAAATGAAGTGGGGGGGAACATGTAACACCGGCAGGGGACAACAAAGAAAGTCCTACTTGAGCCACTGTGGAAAGTAAACTCCAGAGTTTGGATACCATCCAAAGCTCTTCCTTGAGTTCTAACTGCAATTGGCAGGATTTGGCAGGATCCTTCAGCTATTGGCAGGACATTAGGAAAAGGTGAAGCTCTGTTTATTTCCACTGTAAAAACTCTACTGTCATTTCAAACCGAAGGATTCTTCTGGTAGTTAAAGATCAAGGGGAAAATGAGCTTTTTGAACATCACTCCAACTATATTTTAACCTTAACCTGTCATGGTAAGGGCAGCAATGAGTTCAAAAGAGGCAGCCAAGAAGACAATGGTGCTGGACAATTCATAGTGCAATTAAATTAATAGAGAGACTGTGGAAGCATATGATAAGCCCTCTTCCAGTACCTGAAAAATTATCACAGAGATATCACCTATATCCTGTTGTCCTAGTGGGTGGAAGATGAAAAACTGGTTTTAGATTACAGGAGGGCAGATTCTAGTTCAAGGTGTCAAATTCCCAGCCTGCAGGCCGGATGCATCACATGTTTGCCACGCCCAGTTTAGCGAAGGGGAAAAGTCCTGATATATCATGTGATGCCACTGTGATGACGTGAGTTTGACACTCCTAGTTCAAAGTTAGACAATTTTTAGCAGTAGAACCAGTCGGTCAGGTACAATCTTCATTGCTTTTTGATCAAGCAAGGCTATGTAATGTAGCCATCTGCTTTTTCAAAATCTATGATGGAGAAAAGTCACAAAGGATGCAGGCACACAGACCCCTCCAGTATTTATAGAGAGAAGGCAGCTCAGATCACGCTTTGCTGGCACAAGCACAAAGCCGAAGACACCAGCCTGAAGATGGCGAATGAGATCTCGTCGAAACGTCGCCAAGGTATTCTCAATCTTACACGGGACAAGACCCGAATACACCAAGACCTACATACCTTTACCCATGAAAATCTATGAAAACAAATATATATATATATATATATATATATATATATATATATATATATATTTGTAGATTTTGGTAGTGTATTGTATTCGGTCTTGACCTGTGTAAGATTGAGGGATCTTACATTGAGGGATCTCAATCTTACACAGGACAAGACCCGAATACACCAAGACCTACATATATATATAAAGGATATATATATATCCTTTGCTTCTCCCATCACATAAGTAAATAAACCAAAAAAACTGTATTTAAATATATCTTTCTATTAACTGGATCAAAAATTCCACAATAAATAAAAAGGTAACATTTCAGACTTAACAAAACAGGGAGTATATAACACTGACTTTTCTTCCACATATCTTAGTGCTACTTTGGCTATTTTAAAAAAATGTAACTCATTGCCATGTAGACAACAATGTTTCAATGGAAAGAGATATGTATCAAGAGTCATACCAGAAAACTATTCTGCAGGTGTTCTTCCAGCCTTGTGCAAATGTAGCATCTCTGTTCATTAAAGCAGTAATATCATTTTTGGTGTTCCATTCAAGGCTGAAAAATAGCTGCTTTAATGAGTTGGGCTTCTGCATGTATACGCACACACACACACACACTGCTACTTTCTGTTTTCCATTAGCTTTTCTTACCCTGGATTCCAAATTATCAGTATTCTATGTTCTTAATATTCTGCATTCTTTATATGAAAGATAGTTTGCTTATGCTTGCTTATGCAGAGTTTTAGTTGTCTTCTGAGTTCTTTGTCATACACTCTACCCTAAGGTCAAATTATATGCTCCTACTTGCATGGTGTGTTTAAAATTAATAGGAACTGCAGCTGGAGTTCATCTTGAATAAGACCTTAGCATGGGTAGATAAACCCTTGAACCCTTTGCTCTACAGTGGTCCCAATCCAAATTGGCAAATTGGGGTAAATAATAGGGTTGTGCACTGTTCAAAATTATTTGGAAGAAGGGCTTCAGGTGTCCTGCTGACTTTAACACAGCATGTCTGCTGTTAGTAGCTCAACTTTTAAAGACTTCTACATCAGGTGGGGAAAAATGTGTTGAAGGACTTGAAGGTTACATAATTCTTAAAGCAGTCGCTTTTTAAGGCTTACTTGGAAGCCTGAAACAAAAACCCAACATTTTTTTTCTCCAGCCCTATTAAGTACTCTCTTTAGTGAGAAGGTACTGCAGGCTGGGTCTACAGGGGGTTACTCATTGCCATCATGCCATGGGACCAAACCACATTCATTTGTTATTGTTCCTTTTTAACCACTACAGCAATTGTATGAATAATATCAAGCTTAATTTGACCCTAGGACTTTTTTTCAAGCACTGCAGCAGATGCTAAATTAGATGGCATCCCTGATTAGGTCTTTCAACATCTTTTTGTGTATTAAATGTAAATGATATGGATTAAGGCCTTGGCATTGTGGAGGCAATTTAAAATTCTTTTTCTCCATCCTTCAGTTTTAAACTACCACTGCAGTTGCTTTAAGCCACAAAGAGAAGAGAAATGGGTAGAATGCTAATGCTCACCATTTCTCCCCCATTTCTCCATACTTTTTCAAGGGAAAGGTTACCTCCTGTTGAGAAAAGTGGAGGGCAGATTAACTCACTTGCTTTACTTGATGGCTTCTCATAGATTTTGACCCTAGGCCCTCCCTTTGCAATGTATCAAACAATAACTCAGCCAGCATCTAAAAATAATCCAAAGGTTATCTTGAAAACTGCACTCGGTTCATTTTCAAAAGGGAGCATCCCAATTAAATACAGTTTTTGTTACCAATAACCTTGTTTCAAAAACAGATAAATGCAGACAACATCTTTTGGGGATCAGTCAGCATACACAATGCCCAGATTCCGTTCTCTGACAATAGTATCATAGGCGTTTTTTGTTTTGAAACAATAAGTTAACCAACATCAGTCTGAATGACGGATACCAATGCTTTCCTGTTTTTAGTTACCCACATGGGATACTGCAACTTTTCAGAGAGGAAAGAAAAAAAAACCTGTTTTCTAAAGATCATGCACCGTTACTTACAGATGGAATGGCTTCTGCTTGTCTTTTATTTCTTTAAGCTATTTTGTACCGTCTAGTTCGGCTGTTTTTCTCTCTCTACAAATGAAATAGCTCCCTTACCTCCTTATGGAAAGCATGTCTTCTTTTCCTGTCCTGGAGGGATCCTCTTTTTATTCTGAGATTTCCCCAGTGCTTCGTGACTCACGGAGGCCCATCTGGGAAGCCTTCATCTCTTGCTCTGCTCTGCGGAACCTGCAGAAAGCTTGACAGTGTTTCTCGCTGTGGATTAACGCAAAACAAGAAAGACAACGGATACCCTCAGAAAGCTGTGGAGGCTGCAACCTGAGAGGGAGATTCTCAATTGCAATAATGTGGTCAGAGGGAGCATCTGCCTCCGACTGGCATTTTGAACCCTGGGAAGCCAACAAGCAATTATTTATGAATAGCTGCATGAAGAAAGCTACGAAGAGGTATGATGGATTTAACTACAGGATGGGGGCGAATTGCACAGAGAAGACACAAGTGAATAGACGTTACAGTTTTGACATATGAAAATGCACAAGGCTATTCTTTTTACTTCCTTTCCTCCTTCCCTGGGTTATACCCCATTCCTGTCGCTGGCATTTTAAAGGAGCCCTGTTTCTTCTTTACTATTGTTGGAAGAATTCTAACACTAACTTTCTAACAGTATCCATACAACACACTTGAGAAAGTCATTAGAGGCCCTAGAGCAGGAATAGATCATAAAACATGATTCTGAATAGACCTCCCCAGGGCTGGGTTGTTGGGGGTTCGCAGGGGTTTCAGGAGAGCCCTTAGCTAAAATTCTGTGCAGTTCAGAGAACCCCCAAATCCCACTCTTGGCTTGTCCCGCCCACCCAACCCACCCCTCCCAGGAGTCCCCATGCGGCCATTTTGGATGCAGGTAAGTGCAGGGTGCACACAGAGGCTCAGAGAAGATGAAAAACAGGCCTCCTGGAAGTTCAGGAAGGCCAGTAATGGGCTCTCTTCCAGAGAGCCTCCAGAGCCCAGGGAGGTCTTTTTTGCCCTCACAGTTGCTCAACTGAGGTGAGAGACCAGTGGTGTTCTGCCCCCCTGGACTAGAGCTATCCTGATGACTGTTCCCTCGGTGAGAGAGAGGATTTTGAGCTGTCTCAGAGTTCACAGAACTTACTTCCCGGTGGGTAGTGAGAATGCCACCGGGCGGAAGTCTTCTGTTGTTTTTGGCTCTAGAACTGACTGACCATCGGCGAACTGAACTTTTACCATCTTTTATCATCTATTCTGGACTTGACTGCTCCCTAGCAATAACCACTATGGGATATATCTACTCTTCTCTTGAGCTGCGGGCGCCAGGGTGTTCCCTGTCCCTGAGATGTCCCGCTGTTTTGTCAAAGCCCCTCCTCGATGACGGGTTTATTATTCCCGAGAGGGGGCATAGCATGACCAAGGGTTTTAAATTTTGTTTATCTCGGAAGGGGAGGTTTTTAAAATTTCTAATTGGTCATCTTAAGGGGTTAGGGAGGGGGCAGAGGGGTCTTTCTTCAGCCCGGGGCACGGTAGGGGAGGGCGGGGCGGGGGTGGCGGGCTCGGGTGTGAGGTGGGGACCGCGATCCCCAGGGTGGTTGGAATTGGCAGAGGACGTCGAGGCACAGGGCCATATCATGTGTTGGGAGCAAGCACCCGCCATCTTGGTGCGGTGGCCCGCTCGGCCCTGTGGCCTCCTCCCTAGGGAGCATCGGAATTGGGATCCCTGGCCTTAGGTTGGTGTATTTTAATGCCAGGTCCGTGGCTAATAAATCTTCCCTCCTCCGCGAGATCATTGAGGAGGAGGCTGCGGACCTGGCTTGTATCACCGAGACCTGGTTGGGCCCGGAGGGAGGTGTCCCTCTGGTTGATTTATGCCCTCCAGGTTTTCGGTTTTGCACCACCACGGGTCCAGGGTAGGGGTGGTGGGGTGGCGTGGTTATTAGGGAGACCCTGTTTCCAAGGGAGGTCACTGTTGCAGAGATAGGCGGGAGTGAGACCCTCCTTGTGAGGTGGGGGCCTAGTGGTCAGGTGGGCCTGCTGCTTACATACCTTTCCCCAGCTGTGTGGCAGCGGCCCTACCTGGGCTTCTCGACCTCCTCTCTGGGGTGGCAGTGGAGCTCCCGGATCTTATGGTTCTGGGGACTTTAATCTGCCTTCCCTGGGGGAGCATCGGGTTTGGCCCAGGAGTTCATGGCTTCTATGGAGGCTATGGGCCTGACCCAGTTGATTCAAGGTCCGACTCATGAGGGGGGAATACTCTTGACCTAGTTTTTGTCTCTGAGCGTGGCGGAGTGACAGAGGGCAGGCTACTTTGACAGCCTTGCCCGCTCCATGGTCTGATCACTATCTCCCACGGCTGGTCTTCCAACAGGCCGCCCCACTGCTGGGAGGAGGAGCCACTTAGGTGGTTCCGCCCCAGG
Organism: Naja naja; assembly: GCA_009733165.1. Classification (NCBI taxonomy): domain Eukaryota; kingdom Metazoa; phylum Chordata; class Lepidosauria; order Squamata; family Elapidae; genus Naja; species Naja naja. The sequence goes on from CM019149.1 coordinate 154,529,572, forward strand.
CGCCTGATGGACCCTGAAAGGTTCCAGGCAGAACTGGGGTTTTTTCCCTCTTCCCTTGCTCACCGACTCTGCCGAGGATCTGGCAGTGGCCTGGCAACGGGCTGCGTCGGAGGCCCTCGACAGGGTTGTCCCCATGCGTCCCCTTACACGTCGTGGATCCCGGCTTGCTCCCTGGTATACTGAGGAGCTCCGGGAGATGAAACGCCGTCGAGGGGTTTAGAGAGCAGGTGGAGGTCTACCCGTTCTCAATCCGATCGTGCCCAGCTAAGAGCCTACATTAGGACTTACCTGGTAGCTATGGGAGAGGCGAGAAGGTCTTATCTCTCCACTCTCATAGCGCCGCAGATAACCGCCCAGCCGCCCTGTTTCGGTTACCCTCCCTCCTTCGCTTGAGGGGGGCCGGACCCACTGCGGGCAGGGCTGAGGAGTTTGGTCAATATCTGGCGGATAAGATCGCTCGCATTCGGGACGGGTTGTCCTCTGATTTGCAGTGGTCGGAGGAACGAGTTGTGGGTAGTCTGGCCATTGTTATCTGGGATGAGTTTGATCCTGTCTCCGAGGATGAAGTGGACAGGATTATGCGGCACTGAGTTCCACCACATGTTTGTTGGACCCGTGTCCCTCCTGGCTGACTTATGCCGCCAGGGAGGCCACCTGCGGTTGGCTCCGGGCAGTTGTCAACGCTTCATTGAGGGAGGGTGTCTTTCCCTCCGCCTTGAAGGAGGCGGTGGTGAGGCCCCTCCTGAAGAAGCCTGCCTTGACCCGACCGCAGTTAGACAACTTTCGTCCGGTCTCCAACCTTCGCTTTTTGGCGAAGGTTGTTGAGAGTGTGGTGGCTCAGCAGGTTCCGCTTTTCCTGGATGAAGCGGACTACCTGGATCCGTATCAATCGGGCTTCCGACCCGGTTACAGCACGGAGACGGCATTGGTCGCGCTGATGGATGATCTTTGGAGGCCCGGACAGGGTTTTTCCTCTGTCCTGGTCCTATTGGACCTCTCGGCGGCTTTCGATACCATCGACCATGGTATCCTTTTGCGACGCCTCGCGGGGTTGGGAGTGGGGGGCACTGTTCTTCAGTGGTTCGCCTCCTACCTCTCGCGATCGCAATCGGTGTTAGTGGGAGGGGTTCGGCCGACCCGAGGGCTCTCTCTTGTGGGGTCCCGCAGGGGTCGGTCCTTTCCCTCTCTTATTTAATATCTACATGAAACCGCTGGGTGAGATCATCCGGGCTTTGGGGTGAAATTCCATCAGTACGCTGATGACACTCAGCTGTACTTTTCCACCCCTGGCCAGATCAGCGATGCCCTTTCCCTGATGTCCCGGTGCTTGGATGCGGTACGGACCTGGATGAGTAGGAACATGCTCCGACTCAACCCGGCCAAGACTGAGTGGCTTTGCGGTCGGCGTCTCGGCCCAGCCAGGATTGTTTATCCTTGGCCATAGGGGAGGTGTTACCCCTGTGGATAGGGCACGGAATCTGGGGGTCCTCCTGGATGTACGGCTCCGGTTGGAGGAGCAGGTGGGGGCCGTCGCCAGGGGGCCTTTGCCCAGCTCCGTCTTGTTCGACAACTTCGCCCTTTTCTGGATCGAGACGCCCTACGCACGTTACTCATGCCCTTGTCACCTCGAGACTCGACTACTGCAACGCTCTCTATCTAGGACTGCCCTTGCATACCATCCGGAGATTGCAGTTGGTGCAGAATGCGCCGCGCTGGGTGGTGATGGGAGTTACCCGGTTCTCCCATGTTACCCCCCCCTGCGTGGCCTGCATTGGTTGCCGATTGCGCCCGGGTGAGATTCAAGGTTTTAGTTTTAACATTCAAAGTCCTACACGGCATGGGTCCCCAATATCTGAGGGAGCGTCTTCTTCCAATAGCTAGCTCCGCCGCCCTGTGCGGGCTCATAGGCAAGGACTCCTCGGGTTCCATCGGCGGTCCAATGCCGGTTGGTACTTCCCCGACGACGAGCCTTCTCTGTTGCGCCCCCGACCTCTGGAATCAACTGCCTCTGGAGCTCCGTGCCTGGCCCCTGATCTCCTGCCTTCCGCCGCAATTAAAACTTGGTTGTTTGACCAAACTGGCTGTGACCCTCCTTTGGGGGAGGGATGGGTTTTTAATATATTTTATTGTATTGTTATGTTTCATATTTGGGCTTGTTAGTTTAATGTCTTTTTAAATATTTATTGTTCTGTGTTTTTAGCTGTGAGCCGCCCCGAGTCTTCGGAGATGGGGCGGCATACAAGTCCAAATATAAATAAATAAATAAGGAAAGCCTCCGGAGCCCAGGGAGGGCAAAAATGCCCCCGCCACCTTGGTGCAGGAGGCCGACTAGGCCACACCCACCATGGCCATGCCCACCCAGCAATGGACAGAGAACCCTTTGCTAAAATTTTTGAAGCCCATCCCTGGACCTCCCCATACTCCCACTGCAGGTATCACTAGTTTAAGAGGGGGGACATTTTCTGCATCTCTCAACTATTACCTTCTAGTCCTCCAAAGTTCTGAAGTCCAGATTCAGAAGCTCCAACTTGGATGGTAAGTTGTATTGCATTGTAAATGGCTGCTTGATTCATTATAGCCAGCGTCCACAATATTTATTTACCAGGAGACAAACTGTTGAGTTTGTCATCACTATCTTGTTTAGCCCCAAGGTAGCTTCTGTGTTTCTAGCAGCAATAGCACTTCGACTTATATACCTCTTTACAGTGCTTTACAGCCCTCTCTAAGCAGTTTACAGAGCGCATTGCCCCCAATTATCTGGATCTCATTTTACTGACCTAGGAAGGATGGAAGGCTGCGTCAACCTTGAGCCAGTGAGAATTGAACTTCTGGCAGCCAGCAGTCAGCAGAATTAGCCTGCAGTACTGCATTCTAACCACTGCACCACCAAGGCTCCTATAGATCTGTAGCGAAAAGTATCTTAAACAAAGTCAGATGGGCCAGGGGATCTGACAGATATCAAAGAGGCTGCCCTGGATACTACTCCATTGGCTTCTGTGGGGGGAAAAAAGGGAAATGATGTCATGCAACATTCACACAAATGATGCAAATTATGTCATGACATAACTGATGTAAATTAGATAGCTCACATCATTTGTATGATGGTATCATGGTGCACATAGTATCGTGGTGGCTTCTATATTATGCAATGCCACCATCACATTGCACATTATTTGAGCAATTTCCTTCTTCAACTTGGTTGAAGATAACTTGTTGTTTTTATGAGAGGTATTAACTTTGTGAATAGTAAAATATGAAATTGAATATGTAGAACATTTGAATATCAATGGAAGAGAATATTTATAGCTCAGGGTTGTACGGTTGAGTCCCTGGTGCTCTTTTTGGTTTGGTTTTGTGCTTGCAGATGTTCCAACTAAGTAACATCATCAGTGCTCATGATGATGGGCTCCACATAATATTTGATTATTTATGCTCTGTCTAATTTTAATGCAAAGTTCTTTTTACAGTGTTTCAGTCAGAAAATATCCCATTCATTTTACTTGACATAATACCAGAGCTCTAAAGAACATGCTAGGAATAGCAAATTTGTAGGTTGAGCAAGTTGATGAACATATCTATTCATTCTCTTTCCTTTGATTAGCATGATTTCCAGTAATTTCAATAGCTACAGAGCTGATCTATCAACTTCTCCTTTGCCTTCTGTTGAATAAAGCTGGTTAGATATCTGTCAAGTTTCTGACTAATGAACCCAACTGTGTCAGCACTTTGAGACTTTCAGCTTCCTCAAAAAACTGCTTTATTGAGTAGATCATTTTGGCATGGATGATCTCTAAATCAGCTCTGATTATTTTCAGTATAATTAAACATTGGAGGATAATAATAATTAAACATTGGGGTATAATTAACATTAGAGGTATAATTATACTAGGTATAACTAAACATTAGGGGATGAGGTGGCTCAGTGGCTGAGACACTGAGCTTGTTGATCAGAAAGGTCAGTAGTTCAGCGGTTTGAATCCCTAGCACCATGTAATGGAGTGAGCTCCCGTTATTTGTCCCAGCTTCTGCCAACCTAGCAGTTCGAAAGCATGTAAAAATGCAAGTAGAAAAATAGGGACCACTTTGGTGGGAAGGTAACAGCGTTCCGTGCGCCTTTGGCATTTAGTCATGCTGGCCATATGACCATGGAAACATCTTCAGACAGTGCTGGCTCTTCAGCTTTGTAACGGAGATGAGCACCACCCCCTAGAGCCAGAAACAACTAGCACGTAAGTGCGAGGCAAACCTTTACCTTTACCTTAAACGTTAGAGATCCCCCCTCCCCTAGTGTCATAGGTCACATTGTTCAATGAGGTGCTCTGGTATCTCCTTGGCAACCAGTCTCAGTTTCTGGCTGACACCTGTTGGGAGCAACCTTGGTTCCCACGAGATAGTTGGTTGTTTTGGCTAGTTTGCTTTCCACTCCTCTCCCCCCTCCCTGAGCTGTGTGGCAACTTGAGAAATGGAAGATGGCTGCTGTGGGCCCAATCCTTTTCAGAGTTAACAATATCATCCTATGCTGATAAAAGGCATTCCAGGTCACCAAGGGAAGACTTCAACCACAGTGTCGATTCCAAGAAAACTCCCTAAATGTGATTCAGATTCTTTACAGGGCTCGCAACTTCACCCAGAACAGGACACCATTCATTTAGACATAAATTGTCTAGATTTAGCTTTTCTTTATTGGCCCTCCTTTAGTTTATTCTTATGTCTTGGTCCTCATTCAAAATATTTGTATTTCTTTATTGAAAACACATACATGGCCACCCATTTTTCAACTAACTCTGATGTGCCGCATTGGGACGCTAAATAAAAGAAAAGTCAATGATACAAAGGTCACTTCCCCAGGTGACCTGAACAGTCCATTTCATATAGAATTCAGTGCATTTCCATCCATAAATGCCACAAGATAAAATAGTAATTCCTCCAGAGGTGGTATTCAGCAGGTTCTGACTGGTTCTGGAGAACTGGTAGCGGAAATTTTGAGTAGTTCGGAGAACCAGCAAATGCCACCTCTGACTGGAGATTTTACAGTAACCTTCCCCTGCCATGACCACCAAGCCATGCCCACAGAACTGGTAGGAAAAAAAATTGAATCCCACCACTGAATCCCTCGTGCCATTTTTTTAAGTGACCTTGGAACTAGGAACAGAAGCATAGCCATGGAATGCCTCCAATATCAGCCTTTCCATAAGAATACCATGGTTTAGTTTTGTTCTAACCCTAATGATGTGTATTCAGGGTAATCCTCCACTTACGACCATAACGGAGCCCAACATTACTGCTGCTAAGCAAGTCAATTGGTAAGTGAGTTGTGCTCCGTTTTATAACCGTTTATTTGCCACAGCTGTTCAGTGAATCACTACAGTTGTTAAGTGAATCATGAGGTTGTTGGGCGATTCTGGTTTCCCCAATGACTTCTTTTTTTGTCTGAAGCCAGCTGAGAACACTACAGTACTGACCGTGATGACAGGAACCCGGGACAATGCAACTGTCATAAAGAGCCTTGGTGGTGCTGTTAAACGCCTAGCACTTAGTTCCAGCTGCCTGCAATTAGTGAAGGCTCAAATCCCACCAGGCTCAAGGTTGACTCAGCCTTCCATCCTCTCAGGGTAGGTAAAGTGAGGACCCAAGATTGTTGGGGGCAATAAGCTGACTTTGTAAAAATGCCGCTTAGTAATAAGCAGGCATATACAATGGAATGAAGGCTATTGCTGAGCGCATTGGGTTGTGCTCCAAAAATTGTAAGCCGCCCTGAGTCTCCAGAGAAGGGTGGCATATAAATATGAATAAAAAAAAATACATGTCAGTTGCCAAGCACCCAAATTTTGATCACATGACCATCGGGGATGCTGCCTGCAACGGTTGCAAGTGTGAAAACTGGTCATAAGTCACTCATTTCAGTGTTACTGTAACAGTCACTAAATGAATGCTTGTAAGTCGAAGGCTACCTGTAATGGATATTTATCAAGAAATGGATTTTTATATGTAGGTGGAACATACTATACATCATTATTTAACAAGCCTTGATTTTATTAAAGGTCACTCAATGAGGAATAACACAGTATATCTGTCTATTCACAAAACCACATTTCATCACCGCCTAATAAATAGAAGAGGGCTGTCAAAATTTTAAGCAACAATTGGCATATGGGGTTCCATGAATCTGCTGTGAGATCCTACAGGGATCTGAATTATTAATGCACATTCTCATTAAGCAACTGAAACCTTAATGTATTATGATATTACATTATTTATGGCCTGTCTGTTCTATGCATCAAGCAAAACTGTAGTGCCTCATTGAAAAATAATAGCATTTAATGTACCATGTTTCAAAGGCAGTCCACACCTTTGGACTGTGTGCTATCCACACAAGCAAGCAGAAAAGTTTACATTGTGTGTGTGAGAGGGAGGGAGGGTGAGAGAGGGAGGGGGGAGTGAGAGGAAAAGAAAGCAAAATTCTCTCTTTGAATTGTGGAATTGAATAGACAAGCTCTCTGAAAGCAGGTTTTAGCCCTGTTCAAGATGTTTCCATCCAAACCTTTTTCAAAGATACATCTGAAAAGATAGTAATGACCTATCACCCTGATAACTACAATAGCAATAGCACTTAGACTTATATACCGCTTCACGGTGCTTTTAGAGTTCTCTCTAAATGGCACACAGAGTCAGCCTCTCGCCCCCAACAATCTGGGTCCTCATTCTACCCACCTCGGAAGGTTGGAAGGCTGAGTCAACCTTGAACCTGGTGAGATTCGATCTGCCAAATTGCAGTCAGTTGGCAGTCAGCAGAAAGAGCCTGCAGTACTGCACTCTAACCACTGTGCCACCACGGCCTAAAACTGCCTGGCCATTCAAAGGCACTGAATTTTAATAGGCATTAATTCCACCCTCTACATTAAAAAACTCTGCTGAGGTTTGGGAAAAAATGATAGTAGTGAGGGAAAAAAATTGATAGTAGTGAGAAATTCAGAATATATCAATCCCAACCAGTGTCCCAGGCATATGGCAATACAGATCCTCCTTGCCTGATCTCTGCTTCAGGAGGCCTCTCTATGTAGTTCAGTCAAGGCGACAAAGTTTGGAGCTTTGGAGCCACTTGCTGAATTGAAAAGGCAGAAGCTCTGCAAGAAAGCAACCCTTTCCCACCTCCCACTGCCTCCGTTAAGAAACAATGAGATTAGGAGAGGTGAGTGGGTGCAGGCCAAACTGAGCCAAGCCTCCTCCCCAGCAAATTAACCACACATAAATAATATTACCAGGAACACAGCAATAGCCGAAGCAAACTCCCCCCACCCCTGCAGAGTCCCTAATAACAACAGAGATACCCAACAATCACAGTGCTAATGAGGATTAGCTGGCTCCCCCAGGAACTGTGCCTTAGTCACTGTACAAGCAAGGACCTTTTTTTAAATGCAGAGCTGACATTATTTCCTTCCTTTTCTCCAAGCTGCCTGCCAAGAAAGAAGACAGGCAGAACAAAGGAAGATGAGGCCCATTTTCTGGACTTTGGTTCGTTGGGGACCAAAGGGGGGAGGAGGGAGAACAATCACTAGAAAAGACCAAGAGAAGAATTGTCTCAAAAGATGTTCTAAAAGCAAGAGCCTCTCTTGCCTCCAAAGCTCAGTGCAGGATCTGTCACATCCAAAGTGAGAATCATACTCCTAGAGCAGGGGTGAGTAAGCTTTTCCCCTCCAAGAACCATTATGTGTGGCTGGTGTATAAAATCTAAAGCTGCACATATACAGGGCATGCCTACATGTCCATGCTTGTGGCCATCACCTTTTCCCTGGCACTCTAGCCATCTCCATGCTGTTGAAATCACTGAGAAAGTCAGTAAGAGATCCATCCTCTGCTCCCATATGCCTATCCTCTTTTTACTGAAGTTGCTGCTGGCCCTGGATTTCTCCCAAGGCCCAGGATCCAGTAGATTTTCTTAGGGCAGATGCCAGGGCATCAAATGTACTGGGTTGGGCCAAGAAAAAACTGTATGGTCAGTAAATCTTGCAAAAATAGGGTTTCTTCCCAAATCAGCAGATCTGTGAATCAGAAGGAAACAGATAAAGGGGGAGAATGTACAGTTATGATGAAAGGCCAAGAGTGACATCAACCCTCAATCCTTCCAGTCATCGGGTGTTTGCTTCTCTACAATAAAACTGCCACTAATTTGTTGTCATCAGGGGTGGGATTCTGCTGGTTAGGACTGATTCGGGCAAACCACTAGCTCTGAAGATCAGCTGGGAGCGCCCTGCGCTGTATTGACCTTTAGCATCCCAGCTGATCAGTGCAGAAGAGCCGATTGCCACTCCTCAGCTGTGTTACTCCCCTGAAGTAACATAGCAGGTAAGGATTTTTGCATTGCTGTTCACGCACGCATAGCGTGCGTCAGGCGCATGCGCGATCACCGAACTGGTTGTTATACCAGCAGCATCCCACCCCTGGTTTTAATCCCACCTATTTTTGCAAAGCTGGTGCTGACACAGCCTTCCTAGTGTCCCTTTCTGCAAAAGATGAGCCTTGCACCAAATCACCTTTGCTGGTTTAATTCCCATCCCAGCAGGCCACCCTGGGTATAATCACAGAGACCTCTCAGGGCAGAAGTCAGACTTCCTTGCTGAAAGGTCTTTGCAGAAAGAGGTGGGCCTTGCAGCAAATTGTTGGGAATAACAATATCAGTGGCAAAGTGGGGAGTGGAACTTAATCTCACCTTCCTTTTGATTAGAACACAGCTGAAGGCTTGATTTATAAAGGTGCAAGTTTAAGGACTACTGTGTGATTCATTCACACCCAAGTGCATTGGTGCATATATCTGAACACATGCTTGGTCACATGTGACCTCCAACTGACTAAAAGAGTTGCGTATTTATGCTCTGAAACATTCCCACACCACTACCCAAATCACATGTTACATGGAAACATTTGCTGCTAAGTTTCACTTCTTCAGCATTTCTGCAGTTTGCAATTTGCTGCAAGAGGAGATCTAACTCACATGGCACTTCTCAGAGCAACCCACAACCATCGACCCCTGTGGTCTTTTGCCATAATTTGTACACCCGATACCAAAAAAAATGCAGCAACAATCTGAAATTAAGAAATTCTATTGCATATTTTGTCATGTTTTAGTATTTTAGTTTTTCCTTGTTAATTTTTAGCCCCGCGACTTCACCAAATTCCTCTAATTCGTCTATTAGTTTTAATCCCGAATTTTGCGGATCTTCTAAAATAAAAACCAAATCATCAGTGAAGGCTTGCAGTTTATATTCTTCTTTCTTTATTTTTAGTCCTTTTATTTCTGGTTCTTTTCTAATTATCCTCGTTAGTGTCTCTAAAGTCAAAATAAATAGTAACGGTATATTGCAGATATAACTATTCCTCTTGAATTGGTTTATGATTAGGTGCATGTCCTATATCCCACTGAATCTTTGCAATGTGGTCTTGATTGTCGCTTCCTCTCTTAAAACCAGGGAAAAGCTCATACACTTCTCTTTGCTCCACTGAAACCTATGAAGGAATTCTTTCGAAAATGAAAGAGAAGATCATGTCGTCTTTCCTCTGTCGGCAAGGCGGCTTCTATTAAACAAAGAGACGTAACAAACTTATTTATTTCATAACTTCTAACTGAACTTGTATCAGTAGACCTTTACTATATACTATATTAGTACTAATTATTTATTTAAATTGATTGTAGCCGTCCAGCTCCAATGGATTCTGGGACTGTACAAAATGTCCTATTCACATCTATTCCTAGATTTTAATATAAATACTAAAAGAGCCCTATAAAAAGGTCAAAGTTTTCCCAGTCCAGGTGTGTCTGACTCTAGAAGGAAGTGCTTATCTCCATTTCTTAGCCAAAGGAGCTAGCATTGTCCAAGAGACACTTCCATGATCATGTGATCAGATGTACAGAAGAGTCCTACAAACAATTCTTTTCTTCTTTGTTGCCTTGAGCCACCCTAAAAAATTTTGCTACCATTTAGTGTCCTTCAATTTAGCTGGCTTCTGTTGCTATTGTTCTCAACTGCTGCTGAAACACTGGCTTTTATCCATCTCTTTGTCTTTCAAGGCTGCTTCATATTGAAATTCAGCATTTAGACATCATGTTTTGTGTCTATTACCTATGGCTTTTGTTATGTATGCAGGTTTGAAGTCATTGGTTTAGTTTGAACTGTTCTTGTAAAATGTTAGAAATGATTGGTTTAAAAAGTGCGGGAAAACCCTGCACTCTGATTGGCTGGCAACTGCGGCTGCTGGCTATAAGTAGCAGCCGCAGCCCAGCCAAATTGGGTCTGTTCTGAGCTGGTAGTCACAAAAAAATTAAGAGCTGAAGCACTCCGTGTCTGTCTCTTCATGCAAACATAACACTGGCAACGAAGGTGGGATATTCCCTGAAGAGGAGACAACGCAGAACAGAAGAAGAGCGAGATGGCTGCGCTGAACACCCCAGCCCGTTCGATCCGACGGCAGAAGACTGGGAGTCGTATGCAGATCGTTTCCAAATGTATCTGGAAGGAAACGATCTAGCCGACATTTGAAGCGGAAGAGGGCGGTCTTTCTTACGTACTGCGGTCCGGCAGTTTTCAAGATGGCGAAGGCATTGGCGGAGCTGCAGATGAAGGTAATGGACTGGCCTGACTTAGAAAAGCTGTTAAGAGCCCATTACACACCACAAGTATCGTGCCTCATTAAGAGACACGAGTTTTACCGTCAGGATCAAGGGGAAAAAAAACATTAACGACTTTGTGGCAAGTTTAAGAGACATTGGGGTGCATGTGAATTTAACAGTTTAGAAGAGGCCATGCGATCGATTCGTTCTGGGCCTAAAAGACAAGGTATTACAGAGCAAGTTATTAATGAAACCTAAGATCATGCTAAAAGAAGCCATAGAAGAAGCCTCTTCAGCAGAAGCTACCAAGTCCTCAGCAGCAGCCACGAGGAAGATGAACAGGGCCACAAGCCATTCTGATGGGGAAAAGTCTACCACAAACCATTGTGATGACCTAGATTCTGAATCAGATTGCAGTGAGGTGGAAGAGGAATTTACAGACTCAGAATGGAGTGGAAAAAGAAAGACCTGGATAGGAAGAGGCAAGATTTCTACTGCAGAGGTTGTGGGGAAGCCACCCCGCACTGAATGCAAGTTTTAGACACCATTTGCCTCCGTTGTGAAAAAGAGGACACCTAGCAAGAGTCTGCAAATCATCCAGAACTCCACCCAACAGAAGGAAATTTCCTGCAAACAAAGACAAAGAATTCAAGCCCAACAATCTCAGTGAGAAAATGGGGCGCAGCACAGAAGCAAGGGGAAAGAATGAAACTCATCAGACAGTAACTATTGGTCATTCATCTTCTATCAATAACAGAAAAGTGCATGTCAAGGTACTTATTGAAGGAAGGCCTTGCCAAATGGAAGTGGACTCAGGCTCATATCTGTCTATGGTGTCATGGGACACTATTCACAGACTACTCCCAAACATTCAGAAGAATCATTTCAAGAAGCAAGCGCTGACTCTTAAAGACTACCAAGGGAACAAGATTCCAGTAGTTGGAACAAGAGAATTCAACGTGAAGTTCAAAGGCCACACCAAACGCCTGCCCCTGACCATCGTGGACAAGGATCGCCCAAGTTTGCTGGGACTTGAGTGGTTCAACCCGCTGGGCATCGAGGTGACTGGCATCAATCACGTGAGCAACACTGAATGGGAGGAGGCCTTGAAGTCTGAGTTTCCAGAGGTCTTCAGCGATGGATTAGGCAAGTACTTGGGGACCCCTATCACTTTCAATCTAGATCCCAAGGTGCCACCAATCGTTTAAAGCCCAGAAGGGTCCCATTTGCCTTAAAGGAAAAAATTGATGCACAATTAGATAAATTAATAGCTCAAGGGGTTTTAGAGCCCACTGACCACTCCAGGTGGGAGACACCCATAGTCACACCAGTCAAGGCTGATGGGTCTGTGAGAATCTCGGAGACTACAAGGGGACATTGAACCATGAGAGCGCATATCCAGTTCCAGTGGTGCATCATTTATTACATTCTCTTGGCAGGGGCACAGTCTTTGCCAAATTGGATCTGGCCCAGGCATATCAACAGTTAACAGTTGATGATGCCACTGCAGAGGCCCAAACCATTGTGACTCATAGAGGTGCTTTCAAATGCAAAAGGTTGCAATTTGGAGTAAGTGTGGCACCAGGCATCTTCCAAAGCCTTATGGAAAGAATGCTCCAAGGACTGCCAGGGTAGTGCCTTATTTTGATGATGTGTTAATCTCTGCTGAAAATGACATTCAGTTACTCGAGAGACTCAGAGAAGTCCTAACCAGATTCAAGAAAGCAGGGTTAAAAGTCAAAGAAGAAAAATGCACACTTAGAACTGACAAGGTAGAGTTCTTAGGCTATATGATTGACAAACATGGTATTCACCCCACAGAAGCCAAAGTTCAGGCAATCAAAGAAGCCCCCAGGCCTAAATGCAAAACAGACTTGCAAGCTTTCCTGGGACTCATTAACTTCTATCACATGTTTCTACCTCAGAAGGCAACCATTGCAGAACCACTACACAGATTACTAGACAAAAAGTCTGCATGGGTCTGGGGCAGGAAAGAACAAGCTGCCTTTAACACTATTAAGAGACAACTCACTTCTGATTCTGTACTGATACAGTTCTCTGAGAATTTGCCAGTTGTACTGACTTGTGATGCATCCCCTTTTGGAGTGGGGGTGTTGAGCCACATGCTTCCCAGTGGGAGGGAAGCCCTATTGCATTTTACTCTTGCACCTTGACTAAAGCAGAGAGAAATTACAGCCAACTGGACAAGGAAGCCTTGGCAATTGTTGCAGCTGTCAAGAAATTCCATGAGTATCTATATGGGAGAACATTTACTATTGTCACAGATCACAAACCTCTTTTAGGCATTGTGGCAGGGGACAAACCAACGCCCATGATCCTGTCACCAAGAATGCTGAGATGGACTGAATTTCTTGCTGCTTATTCATACAAACTCATCCACAGGCCTGGAAAAGACATTGGGCATGCAGATGCTTTGAGTCGCTGCCCACTTCATTCACACACTGAGGATCCTGCTCCTGAGACTTACACCTTTTTCTAGAAACTGTTGCCAAGCTTCCAGTACACGCTGCTGAAATTGCCAGAGAGACTGCCAAAGACACTTTATTGGCTCCTGTTATAGGCTGGATTAAGAAAGGTTGGCCACTTCAAGATCTACCTCAACTTGCCCAACCTTTTAAATCCAGGCAAACTGAATTATCTGTATTAAGAGGATGTATTTTGTGGGGTAACAGGGTGGTTATTCCTGCAAAACTACAAAAAGAGGTTTTGGAAATGTTACATGAGGGTCATCCGGGAATTGTCAGAATGAAGGGATTGGCCAGGAGTTATGTATGGTGGCCAGGTATTGACAAAATGGTTGAACACTGGGTTGCATCCTGTCCCAACTGTCAGGAAGTCAGGCCTGCCCCACCTCTCGCCCCCAAACAGGAATGGGAATGTCCTAGGGGCCCATGGTCCAGGATTCACATTGACCTTGCTGGCCCTACCAGAGGGCACACTTTCCTTATTATAGTAGATGCATATTCCAAATGGCTAGAGGTTATCCCTATGGCATCCACCACAGCTGAAGCTGTCATCAAGCAGCTTAAGTCTTTTTGTAACTCATGGGTTACCTGATGTCCTCGTTTCTGACAATGGTCCTCAATTTACGTCCAACCTTTTTGAATCCTATCTAGCACAGCAGGGTATCAGACATGCCCTGACAGCCCCTGGGCACCCTTCGGCTAACGGCCGGGCTGAACGCATGGTACGCTTTACCAAGGAAAAACTTCAGCAATTGGGTCCTGGGGACATCACTGAGAAAGTTGAAAAACTACTCAGTGTCCAGCATATCACTCCTAACCCATCAACTAACTTATCCCCAGCAGAGTTGTTGATGGGTAGGAAACTCAGGTCTCCCCTTGACCGCCTTCATCCCACTTACGCACCCAACGCACCACTAGATTCCACTAGCAAAATTCGCACATTCACTGTGGGTGATTCTGTTTATGCTAAGAACCTTATGGGTGAACCATTATGGATTCCTGCTGAGATAACCCAAATCACAGGCCCTAGGTCTTACAGGGTACAAACAGAGGATGGTGTCCTCCGGAGCAGGCACATTCATCAGCTTAGATCCAGATTACCTCAGGAACATCGCAATTGCTCCTCTCTGGTTCCCATACCTAGTACCTCATCTAGGGGAAGGGGAGGATCATGAAGATAATCAGCAAGCAAGAATCAACCTTATGTGTAACGAGGCAACAGGAACCATCCCAAAACCTGTCACAATGCCAAAATCCATTCTTACAAGTGGAAAACTGTACATCACTACCTGACTTAGGTGCTGACATTGGGTTGGAGATGGATTGGGAGGAGAGACCAGGTTGTAGCAACCAAACAGGTTCTACTATTACTAGAAGTCCAAGTATGGAAATGTCAGCAGAGACATTTCCTCTCTCACTGGGTGAGAACCTTAAAGCATCTGAACCACATAGGTCTCAACGTACATGTAAGAGCCCCACCTATTTAAAAGAATACATTAGATAGGTTGGGGTTTGGTATGGACTGAACCTAGTGGGGAGGGGTGTTATGTATGCAGGTTTGAAGTCATTGGTTTAGTTTGAACTGTTCTTGTAAAATGTTAGAAATGATTGGTTTAAAAAGTGCGGGAAAACCCTGCACTCTGATTGGCTGTCAACTGTGGCTGCTGGCTATAAATAGCAGCTGCAGCCCAGCCAAAGCAGGTCTGTTCTGAGCTGATAGTCACAATAAACTTAAGAGCTGAAGCACTCCGTGTCTGCCTCTTCATGCAAACTTAACAGCTTTACCTTTACCCTGTTCAATAATTTGGATGGTTTCGTCTGACATGAGTTTCTTTCTTATATATTTATATATATATAATAGGACATGTTTCAGGACTCTGGACAGAACTATGGTAAGAGGTGACCTGTTTGTTTGTTTCTCCTAAACCAATTTTTTACTTCATTGAAATTTCCCATGACATATACTATATTTTTTTGCTATAGTACTTCATGAATATCAACAGAATATCAACAGTGTTCTGTTTCTTCTTCAGATCATCTGCTATTGGTGCCCACATCTGGAAAACTGTTTAGTCTGGATTCAAACCAACATTATTCTGTAATTTATTGTTTGGAAGCTTTCAAATGATTCTCGTTTGTGAGAAATGCTACTCCGTTCGTTCTGATGTCACCATTTCTGGAATGGTATATTCAGGGGTGGGCTTCAAAAAACATAGCAACTGGTTCTCTGCCTGGTTGCTGGGTGGGCATGGCCATGGTGGGCGTGGCCTAGTCAGCCTCCTTCACCACCCTGGGAGCAAAACGGGCCATGGAGGGCTGTTTTCACCCTCCTGAGGCTCTGGAGGCTTTCCTCAAGCCTTCGGGAGGGTGAAAACAGCCTCCCTGGGCTCCGGAAGCTACCTGGAGGCCGGGAATGGGCCTGTTTCCAGCCTTCCGGAACTTCCAGGCGGCCCATTTTTTCACCCTCCCTGAGCCTCCACACAGGTTCTGCACTTACCTGTAATCAAAAACGGGCCACGCGGGGACTCCTGGGAGGGGAGGGGTGGGCAGGGCCATCCAGGGGTGGGATTTGCCAGTTTGCCAAACTGGACATAAAATTAACAACTGGTTCAACTGAACTGGTGCAAACCTGTAGCAGTCCACCCCTGAGTATACTGTAAAATCATCTCCAGTCCCGTTTATCTCACTTAATGCCAAGAATGCCCTTTTTTTTCCTTGTCATTTCTTTCTGGGTGATATCCAGCTTCCCGTGGCTCATGTGTCAGAGTTCCGACAAAAAGCCTTGGTGGTGCAGCCTGTTAAATGCCTAGCACTTAATTCCAGCTGCCTGCAATTAGTGCAGGCTTGAATCCCACCAGGCTCAAGGTTGACTCAGCCTTCCATCCTCTCGGGGTAGGTAAAGTGAGGACCCAAGATTGTTGGGGGCAATAAGCTGACTTTGTAAAAATGCCGCTTAGTAATAAGCAGGCATATACAATGGAATGAAGGCTATTGCTGAGCGCATTGGGTTGTGTCCCAAAAATTGTAAGCCAAAGTCTTCAAAGAAGGGCGGCATATAAATGTAATTAAAAAAAACACTCTAATCAAATCATGAGCCCCGAGCCAAACTTCACACATTCTGTATGCCAATCTTCTTCATTTTCTTCCAGATCATATTCTTATTTTCTTATAAATTTTATTAACATTCTGGTTTCCCCTCCTGCAACATTTCCTAGATTACACATAGCCTATTGTTGATCTTTTCCAGTGCACCTTAAATACCTTCTAGCTTGAGGCTCCCACTTTCCAATACCATCTTGGGAAACCTTTCCGTAAGTTTTAGTGATCACGCTTGATAATGTCACAGGGCTTTCTTCAGCTTTCCCCATTTATCCAGGCTTGGGACGAGCAAAGAGATGCATTGCCATCCATTTGTTTGGGTTCCCCCCAAATAAAAGGATGTACATTATTGTCTTCTCACTTTGTCTTCTTGTGTATTGGCTCCTCATTTATAGTCTTGTTATCTTACTAGGAAATCAGGAACCAGAAAGTGAGGCAAGTCAGAGATCACAAATGCCTTGTGCAAATGACTAGACTAAAATTTATCTTCTCCTATAGCACCATCCACTCATATGAATAGAGTAGATAGGCAGAAACCAATCTGTGATTGCAATAATGTCAAAACATGACAGAATATGAGGCAAAAGACACAGTGCAGAGGCCAATTTGATTGCCATGAGGTTCAGCATGCTCCACAAGTGGTTTGGAACCTCTGTTTAGAAGTGTTCATAGAGTGTCCAGCAGAAAAACAATGACCTTTCTATGATAGCAAGCTTCTCTTCCACAGATATTTTTATGAAGGAGACAAGAGCAGGGAGATAAAATCCTATTAAAATGTTGAAAACATACATTTCTCACTAAACAACTCTGCAAATAATGTGTATAAACATCAGATGCTTTGAAAGAATGAGACAAGAGAATGAAACATTTAACCAAGAGACTTGATAAATAATAGCTTGCAACCGTTAAGAGCACATTGTGAAGCAAGTGTCATTATACTGTTTATTTCCACATAAAAGATGGAAATTATCCAAGAAACTTAATTAGATATTTTCAGGGATGAAAAGCTTTTTAAAATGCTTGTATTTCTCTCAGTGTGGATAGGAGACTTTTAATATACATATTTAGTTAACTTACTTAGTTCAGAAGTATTTGTTTGGATAAATGAAACTAAACTACAAAAGCACTTCACAAGTGGGAATACTGGTAAGTCACTTTGTGCCTCTTCAAACTTGACTTTTAAGCCACACCCATTGACCATCTAAGACAGTGGTTGCCAACTGGTGGGCCGGGGTGGTCCCTGAGAAAATTTTGGTGGTCCACAGAGAAATGTCACCCCCCAAAGCACCCCCCAAAGCAATTAATCCAGGCTGCGTGGGAACACAAGGCCACACTGCCCACATGGCCCGTGGGAACACAAGGCTTGCATCGCTTGCATTGCGAACAACACGAGGTAGTGAGGGGAAGAAGGAAAGGGTGGAGGGGTGAACTTGCCCCATGTGCCCCACGTGCCTCACCTGGCCACCGGGCTGCTTCTTTCAGCTTCTTTCTTCTGCTTTTGGCTGCACGCAAGGGAAGCAGCAAAAGTCTTTCTTTCTCTCCCCCAAACTCCACCAGAAATGAGTCTTTGGGACCCTGCAAGGCATCCTGCTCCAAGAGGCTGTGTCGGCAAAGACTGATTTCTGGCGGAGTTTGAGGGAGAGAAAGAAAGACTTCTGCTGCTTCTGCTGCTTTCCTTGCATGAAGCCAAAAGTCAGTCAGTCAGTCAGTCAGTCAGTCAGTCTCTCTCTCTCTCTCTCTCTCCCTCCCCCTCTCCACACACACACACACACCAATGTCAGCAAGCCACCATCAGTCAAAATTCATATTAGTGGTCTGTGGGATTTAAAATTATGAGTTTGGTGGCAACCCCTGATCTAAGAAACCATGCAGTGAATTTGAGGATCAGAAAGGAGAGGAGGAAGATGCCACTCCAAAGATTCAATCTGAAGAGAAATCAAAAATATGATCTTATATCAATCACAGAACCTATAGTGTATAAAATTAGAGCCATCAGATCTCTGATAGACAGGCTTCGAGAGATTTTGGAAAGTGGCAGTCATTCTGTCAGCATGGAAAGTATAATTTTCCATTCCTTATATAGGTACCTTCTTTTCTGTCACATTCTATTTAAATCTTCCCAGTGGTTTCCCCACCCCCCACCCCAATTTCTCATCTTTCTTCTTATTGGTTTGTTTGTTTAGTGTAACACTCTCTGCTGTGCCAAATGCCTTTTTATTCCCTAAAGTCTTCAGGGCATAGGCAGATAATCAAGTTGCATGCTTTTCTCCATTTCTTGGGTAAGCAGAAACCCCTAGTTAGTCATTGGGTAGACAGGGTCGGTGACCACCACAGAAACCAGGTGTCAAAGCTTATCCTTTGGTGGGAGGGCCCAGTTGCAAAATAGAGGGCGACTTTAGCAAACTTTTTATCTCTTTATCTTTTCCAATCCCTAGACTGTCTTTTCTCTTGTCTACCAGCTATTGCCTCCAAGCTGACCAACAGCAGGTTTCCTTGACATCTCTGTATTGCATATGAGTGTCTGCTGAATAAAGAAAATGTCTTTTCCTCCCCCTCTTGAAAAAGTCAATAAATTCAACTGCTACCTCCAGGATTCATCTATGCTTATACTTGTTATTTGCCTGTGATTTATGTCTGGTGTTTATTTATTTAGTTGTATCCTACCTTTATTATTTTTTTCTACAAATAACTCAAAGCAGAGAATAATGTATCCAACACACTTCCCTCCTCCTATTTTCCCCACAACCATCACCCCGTGAGGTAAGTTGGGTGTGAGAGAGTGACTGGCTGAAAATGGGACTAAAACTCACAATCTCTGGCTTTCTAGCCTGCTGACTTATAAGCTTCTCCCCAGAATCCTTCCTCAGAGACTACTTTAGAATGACAGCAGGAATAAAGAGAAGACTGATAGCAAAAACATAAACTAATGACCTGGAGCGTGAGAGCTCCATGACCAACATGGAGCAGCAAATATGCAGAAGCTCTGTGGAGCAGCTACAAATTAAAAATATTATAAGAAACCACATAGAGGTGGCTGCAAACCTGGTTTAAAATCTGTATTAGAGAAGAAGCCATTCTTGAGGCTGGGAGAGGGGAAGCAAAGGATTGGTTGCAAAAATGCATCACATGAAGCACAAAAGGCAATGCAAACTCCCTGAAAATAACACAAAGCCCCTATGGAGGTGGAAATGAAAAGCTGCAGTACAGAACCCAGAGGATTTTTGGTGAGGTGGGGGTGGGGGGTGATGGTAAGAAATCCATCCCATGCAAAACAGATTGCCCTCCTGAGAAGCTGCGGAGTTTCCAGTGCTGACAACACTGTCATTTCAATATTGAAAAAAGGATTTTTGTTTATTATGAAAAAACCTGTCAGGAAATTGGCACACTGCCGGTCCATGAAAAATTGTGTCTGTCGATAATCAAGTAAAATGTCCCTGTTTATCTGAGAATAATTCTGTTGTCTGCTTAGAATCATTCAAATATTTCATCAGGGAAGGGCTGTGATAAATCAGATCTCTTTATTATGGTCTTTGACCAACTTGCTATGAGAGTGACAGAACATGAGATCGACATGCAGGCACTTCCACATTCTAGATTTCGATCTCTGTTATCTGTAAGTGGTTCTGTCTGAAAGGCTGAAGACTATCTGCTAGTCCAAGCAGACAACAATTAAATGGCTGGATGGGTAAGTCTTTTTCAGTATACTATATATATATATATATATATATATATATATATATATGGATATGGATATATCTTCTCCCAGGAGAACGAAGCTGAAGACACCAGCCTGAAGATGACGGATGAGATTTCGTCGAAACATTGCCAAGGTATTCTCAATCTTACACTGGACAAGACCCGAATACACCAAGACATATATATATATATATATATATATATATATATATATATATATATATATATTTGTTTTCGTAGATTTTCACGGGTAAAGGTATGTAGGTCTTGGTGTATTCAGGTCTTGTCCCGTGTAAGATTGAGAATACCTTGGCAACGTTCGACGAAATCTCATCCGTCATCTTCAGGCTGGTGTCTTCAGCTTCGCTCTTCTGGGAGAAGTGTGATCGTGGCTGTTTTTCCCTTTTAAACTCCGGAGTTGGCTGTGTTGTTACTTCTTGATTGGTTGATGGAGTTGATGTATGCAGATTGGATGGCTTTTTCCTGAGACCCTGTGTGGCTGAGGTGCTGGCTGTGTGTCTCTCAGCCTTTGTGTTGTAACGACCTGGGTAATGGGCTGTGTGATGACCTTCTGAGTTCTATTGTTGTGACATCCTGGGTGTGGTGCTGTAGTCTCCTGGGTCGTTGTCTGTGTTGCAACCTCCTGATGTTTTGTGTTGTAATCTCCTGAGTTCTGTGATGTAGTATCCTGGGTGGAAGGCTGTGATGTGACATTCTGGGCCTTGGTCTGGCTCCGAGTTTGAGGTCTGGCTGTGTGTTTATAGCGTGTGTCAGTTTGCTTAGTTTGGGGGTCGGAGGGGGGTGTAGCAGCTGGTGTTGCAGCCATAGTCTGGTTTCTGGATGGTGGTTGCCTTTCATCTGTGGCGTGGGCTTGGGTTTGAGTCTGGTGAAGGAGATTGGTGGTGGCATCATGTGTTATTTTGGGTCCGTGTTGGTTTTCGTGGCTGGGACTCGTTTGTTGATTAGGGCTAGTTTCCAGATGTCTGGTAGGGGAAGTATCATCCCGCTTATTCATGTTATGGGGTGTTTCTCTATTTCAATGGCTTCCCTAATTATTCTCTTGTTGAAGTGTTTAATATTGGAGATAAGTTTGGATCCCTCAAAATCAATTTCATGTCCTGTGGCTTTAAGGTGCTGGAAAAGGGAGGAAGTTTTTTCTTCTTTTCTGACTGCTTTGTGTTCTGCGACGCGCATTTATTCTCCTGTTGGTTTGTCCAATGTATGTGGCTGGGCAAATTTTGCATGGTATTTTATAAACTCCTTGGTTTTCTAGCTGGATCTTGTCTTTGGGGTTTCTTAAGATGTTGGCTATTTTTGGTCAGTGCCAAAGGCTGTCCTGATATTGTGTTTGTGGAGAATTTTGCTGATTTTATCTGTGGTGCCTTTGATGTGGGAAGAGGGCGATGCCATTGTCCTGTTCTGTGTCTTGGTTTTGGGGGGAGTCTCCTGGATTAGGTGGTGATTGTGCTTTGGAATCCATTGGACATTAAACGTTAGTGAGGGTGTAATTCTGTTCTCAAGTGGTCTTTGTCAGCTAGGCGTCTTGGAATCCATTTGGTCATTACTAGGGAGCCATTGGGTTTTTGAAAATTAGACGTCCAGGAAGGAAGTTGGTTGTTGGTTTCTGTTTCCATGGTAAATTGTATTTTGGGGTGTAGGCTGTTGAGATGTGTGAGGAAGTTGTCCAGTTTTTCTTTCCCATGTGGCCAAATTATTTAAAGTGTCTATTATCTAAGCCAGAGTTTGGGTTTATTCGGATTTGTCTAGAGCATTGGTTTCAAAATGTTCCATGTATAGGTTAGCTGATGACGGTGAGAGGGGGTGATCCCATAGGTGCTCCTTCTATCTGTTTATACCTTGTCCATTGT
>CM019149.1:154552323-154605136 GCA_009733165.1 Naja naja
AAAGAATCATCCCCAGAGAAAAATCATCTAGATGCCTAAGCTCTATGGCCTCCCAAGATACACAAAGAAGTAACACCTCAGACCCATAGTCAGCTCCATAGGCTCACCTCTACAGAACCTTGCCAAATTTCTGGCCAAACAACTCCAGCCCTACACAGAATCCATCACCTCACTGCATTAAAACTCTTTCCTTCATAGAAACAATAAAAAGAAACAAAACCTACAACCCAGTGACCTACTTGTGAGCTTGATGTCAGATCCTTGACAGCTATCCAAACAAATACAACCCCTAAGCACATCCTAGATCTGCCCAACCATTGCCTTTCCAACACGTACTTCATCCACAATGGGCAAAGATATAAACAGATAGAAGGAGCACCTATGGGATCACCCTCTCACCCGTCATCGCTAACCTATACATGGAACATTTTGAAACCAATGCTCTAGACAAATCCGAATACAAACCCAAACTCTGGCTTAGATATGTAGATGACACTTTCGTAATTTGGACATGGGAAAGAAAAACTGGACAACTTCCTCACACATCTCAACAGCCTACACCCCAAAATACAATTTACCATGGAAACAGAAACCAACAACCAACTTCCGTTCCTGGACATCCTAATTTACAAAACCCAATGGCTCCCTAGGACACACCATCTACCAGAAAAAGACACACACTAACCGCTACTTAAATGCACAATCCCATCACCACCTGCACAGATCAACTCCGTAGCCAAGACCCTCATCTCCAGAACCAAACGCCTAGCTGACAAAGACCACTTGAGAACAGAATTACACACCTCACTAACGTATTAATGTCCAATGGATTCCAAAGAAGCACAATCACCAACCTAATCGAAGGGAGACTCCCCAAAAACCAAGACACAGAACAGGACAATGGCATCGCCCTCTCCCTTACATCAAAGGCACCACAGATAAAATCAGCAAAATTCTCCACAAACACAATATCAGGACAGCCTTTGGCACTGACCAAAAATAGCCAACATCTTAAGAAACCCCAAAGACAAGATCCAGCTAGAAAACCAAGGAGTTTATAAAATACCATGCAAAATTTGCCCAGCCACATACATTGGACAAACCAACAGGAGAATAAATGCACGCATCGAGAACACAAAACAGTCAGAAAAGAAGAAAAACTTCCTCCCTTTTCCAGCACCTTAAAGCCACAGGACATGAAATTGATTTTGAGGGATCCAAACTTATCTCCAATATTAACACTTCAACAAGAGAATAATTAGGGAAGCCATTGAAATAGAAAACACCCCATAACATGAATAAGCGGGATGATACTTCCCGCCTACCAGACATCTGGAAACTAGCCCTAATCAACAAACGAGTCCCAGCCACGAAAACCAACACCGGACCCAAAATAACACATGATGCCACCACCAATCTCCTTCACCAGACTCAAACCCAAGCCCACGCCACAGATGAAAGGCAACCACCATCCAGAAACCAGACCATGGCTGCAACACCAGCTGCTACACCCCCTCCGACCCCCAAACTAAGCAAACTGACACACGCTATAAACACACAGCCAGACCTCAAACTCGGAGCCAGACCAAGGCCCAGAATGTCACATCACAGCCTTCCACCCAGGATACTACATCACAGAACTCAGGAGATTACAACACAAAACATCAGGAGGTTGCAACACAGACAACGACCCAGGAGACTACAGCACCACACCCAGGATGTCACAACAATAGAACTCAGAAGGTCATCACACAGCCCATTACCCAGGTCGTTACAACACAAAAGGCTGAGAGACACACAGCCAGCACCTCAGCCACACAGGGTCTCAGGAAAAAGCCATCCAATCTGCATACATCAACTCCATCAACCAATCAAGAAGTAACAACACAGCCAACTCCAGAGTTTAAAAGGGAAAAACAGCCACGATCACGCACTTCTCCCAGAAGAACGAAGCTGAAGACACCAGCCTGAAGATGACGGATGAGATTTTGTCGAAACGTTGCCAAGGTATTCTCAATCTTACACAGGACAAGACCCGAATACACCAAGACCTACATACCTTTACCCGTGAAAATCTACGAAAACAAATATATATATATATATAAATATATTCCTCTACACAGCCTACGGGTCCAAAGCAGTGGAGAAAATAGCTCCAGGCTTCAGATTATGCAGTTGTGATATCTGCAGTTGAGGTGTCAGTGACCTACACCTTAGCTTTAAGCTCCCCCAAAACAGCTCCATAAAGCAATTCATTCCTGCCAATCAGATTTGGCAGACCAAACAGATGGAAATCAGGTTAGTATGAGTGTTATTGATATAATATTATTTTACTAGGCTAATAGGTATAATTTTTGGTCATTCATTTAGGTGTAGGAAAACCTCATTCCACAATGGCACATTCCTAAAGTGCGTGGCTACCTCAAGACATGCAAGAACAGCTTCAAAGTTTAGTAGACTGTGTTTTGTAATTTTCTAACTGAAGTTGGAAAAGGCCCAAACCATCTTAACTTTCTCTCTTTTTCTCCTAGCCCATTTCTGGAATGTTAGGATTCCTTCAGACATTATGAAAAATGCCAAGATATTCAGATATACACAATGATTGGATTCAAGTATCAGCCCTCAAACCATAATGTGATTTTTCCCAAAGGTGCTTTTTTCAAGAGGCAAGTGGACTTCCTGATTTTTATTTGAAGATGTTTTGCTTCTCATTCAAGACGCTTCTTCAATTCTGGATAAGAAGTGAAATGTCTTCAAAGAAAAAACAGGAAGTCCACTTGCCTCTTGAAAAAAAGCACCTTTGGGACAACCATGACCTAGATGGCTGAGAATCTCCATAGACATAATGTGATTTGTTAAATTTTGGCTTAGTAGGATATGTGAACGCAGGTACTGTAGTTTGTTAACCATGGTTTATAGCTTGCTGTTACTTGTGAACCAGACCACAATGGCTGGCTTAGTAGAATACGTGAGCTTAGCCACAGTAGCCTGGTTCATACAGTGACTCATAATGCCTCATACAATGCCTCAATCCATGCACCAAGCAGAGCCAAATCCAAATAAGTCACACTGTGTGAGCCTGTCTGCACAACCCTTGTGCTACTGATGTCCTTTTGCACTGCACAATTGAGCGTAGGATAACATCATTTGAAACATGCAAAATGAGTTTCTGAATACACTCAGATTTTTTAGACTCCAGAGAACTGGAGACAAATGGGAACATTCCTGAAAAAAATGTGAGGATGCTCAAGAAAGAGTGTCAATCTATGAGTTAGAGTGGAAGCAACTCATCTGCATTTAACACTGAAGCCTGAGTAAAAGTGTTGGCCCTCACCATCTGCTAATAAGATCAAACAAATAAAAGAAGTCTGAACTGAGGCTAATACCTATAATTCACTTGGCTGGGTGCTGCTTCCTGTGGCTGATGAGATTATACAGATTCTTTTGCCCTGCGGTACTAGAGTTTCCTGGAGTTTTTACGCATTGTTCCCTGCTAATATAAAAATAATCTTATGGTGGCAAGATTGAGTTGGAAAAACAAATGCAATTTTGAGAATTACCTCCCAAATGCCCCCTCTCTCTAACTCATTGCACAGCAATACCCGTGACTCAGTATACTAGATACGCAGCTGACTGTGATGAGACGGCTGTTGGCCATCACACCCCACCAGGTTACAAGTACAGTTGAATGCAGGTGAGAAATGGCTTTGGGCAGCCATCTAAATTAAATTAAAATCACTCCTACGTTTGCATAATGCAAATATATTCCACCATAACCTTCTCCAAACTAGTGAAAAGTGTGCAAGATCAGGGATGGGATTCTCCTGATTCGGACCAGTTCGGATGAACCCCTTGTTCCGATGATCAGCTGGCTCTGAACGGTTTGCTCCGACGAACATGTGGGCCTGCCCGCCTGGACCTGCTCTTTTCCTGTGCTGTATGCAGAGTTTGAAATGATTGGTTGTTATTGTAAAGTGTTTGAAATCATTGGTTGTAAAAGTGCGGGAAAACCCTGCACTCTGATTGGCTGGCAGCTGCGGCAGCCGGCTATAAATAGCTGCCGCGGCTGAGCCATTCGGGTCCGTTCTGAGCTGAAAGTCACAATAAAAAAGAGCTGAAGCACTCCGCGTCTTGTCTCTCCATGCAAACTTAACACTGGTGACGAAGGTGGGATATTCCCAAGGAGAAGGGAATGCAGAAGAGCGAGATGGCTGCGCTGAACACCCCCAGCCCGTTCGATCCAAAGAATGAAGACTGGGAGTCATATGCAGATCAGTTTCAGATGTATTTAGAGGGAAACGATCTGGCCTCCATTTCTGAGCAATGGAAGAGCGGTTTTCTTACTTATTGCGGTCCTGCAGTCTTCAAGATGGCAAAGGCATTGGCTGCCCCAGCAGACGTGAAGGTAATGGCATGGTCTGATCTGGAAAGACTTTTAAGGGCACACTACCGCCCCAAGTATCGTGCCTCATTAGGAGACACAAGTTTTATCGCCGCAATCAGGGAGAAGACGAAAGCATCAGTGACTTTGTGGCAAGTTTAAGGAACATTGGGGGTCGTCGCGTTTTAGAGGAGGCCATGCGATCGTTTTGTATTGGGCCTTAAAGACAAGGTCTTGCAGAGCAAATTACTTATGAAACCAAAAATTACGCTGAAAGAAGCCATAGATGAAGCAACCTCAGCAGAAGCCACCAAAACCTCAGCAGCAGCCATGAGAAAGATGAACAAGACTACGGGCCATTCTGATGGTGAAAAGACCACCACAACTCATTTTGATGAACTTGAATCTGAGTCAGAATACAGTGGAGAAGAAGAAGGAATTAACAGACTCAGAATGGAGCGAAGCAAGCGACCTGGGAAGAAAGAGGCAAGATTTCCATTGCATAGGTTGTGGGGGAATTTGCACTGAATGCAAATTCCTGGATGCCATTTGCCTTTGTTGTGAAAAAGAGGCACATTGCAAGAGTCTGCAAATCATCCAGAACTCCACCAAACAGAAGGAAGTTTGTTGCAAACAACAAAGACAGAGAAGTCAAACCAAACAACACCAGCGAGAAAATGAGGTGCAGCACAGAAGCAAATGGAAAAAATGAAACTCATCAAACAGTAACTATTGGTCATTGCTCTTCATTAAATAATAGGAAAGTGCATGTCAAGGTACTTATTGAGGGAAGACCTTGCCAAATGGAAGTGGACTCAGGTTCATACCTATCCATGGTGTCATGGGACACTATACAAAGACTAATACCAGACATTCAAAAGTCTCACTTCAAAAAACAAGCACTAACTCTTAAAGACTACCAAGGGAACAAGATTCCAGTAGTTGGAACAAGAGAATTCAACGTGAAATTCAAAGGCCACATCAAACGCCTACCACTGACCATCGTAGATAAAGATCGCCCAAGTTTGCTGGGACTGGAGTGGTTCAACCCACTGGGCATTGAAGTAACTGGCATCAATCACATGAGCAACACTGATTGGGAAGAATCATTGAAGTCTGAGTTTCCAGAGGTCTTCAGCGACGGATTAGGCAAGTACTTGGGGACCCCTATCACTTTTAACCTAGATCCCAAGGTACAACCAATCCATTTAAAACCCAGGAGGGTACCATTTGCCTTGAAGGAAAAAATCGATGAACAATTAGATAAACTAATAGCCCAAGGGGTACTAGAACCCACAGACCACTCCAGGTGGGAGACACCCATAGTCACACCAGTCAAGGCTGACGATTCTTTGAGAATCTGCGGGGATTACAAGGGGACATTGAACCATGCGCTACAACAGAGTGCATATCCAGTTCCAGTGGTTCATCATTTATTACATTCTCTGGGCGGGGGCACAGTCTTCGCCAAACTGGACCTGGCCCAAGCATACCAGCAGTTAACAGTAGACAATTTAACTGCAGAAGCTCAAACCATTGTAACTCATCGGGGTGCATTCAAATGCAGGAGGTTACAATTTGGAGTAAGTGTGGCACCAGGCATATTTCAAAGCCTTATGGAGAGGATGCTACAAGGGTTACCTGGGGTGGTGCCTTATTTTGATGACCTTTTAATCTCTGCTGAAAATGACACTCAATTACATGAGAAACTCAGAGAAGTCCTGACCAGGTTCAAAAAGCAGGGTTAAAAGTAAAAAGAAAAGTGCACACTAAGAACTGACAAAGTAGAATTCTTGGGATATATGATTGATAAACAGGGCATCCACCCCATAGAAGCCAAAGTCCAGGCAATCAAAGAAGCCCCCAGACCAAAATGCAAAACTGACTTGCAAGCATTCCTGGGACTTGTTAATTTCTACCATATGTTTCTACCTCAGAAAGCAACCACTGCAGAACCCTTACACAGATTACTGGATAAAAAATTTGCATGGGTTTGGGGCAGAAAAGAAGAAACTGCATTTAACAATATCAAGAGACTAATCACTTCTGATTGTGTATTGATACAGTTTTCTGAGAATTTAACAGTAGTATTAACTTGTGATGTATCCCCTTTTGGAGTGGGGGGAGTGTTGAGCCACAGGCTTCCCAGTGGGAGGGAAGCTCCCATTGCTTTTACTCTCGCACTTTAACTAAAGCAGAGGAGGAACTACAGTCAACTGGACAAAGAAGCTTTGGCAATTGTTGCAGCAGTCAAGAAGTTCCACGAATACGTCTATGGAAGAAGATTCACCATTGTCACAGATCACAAACCACTTTTGGGAATTGTGGCAGGAGATAGACCAACGCCAGTCATCCTGTCACCCAGAATGCTGAGATGGACTGAATTCCTTGCTGCTTATTCTTATAAACTTATCCATAGACCTGGAAAAGACATTGGGCACGCAGATGCTTTGAGTCGCTGCCCACTTCCTTTACACACTGAGGACCCTGCTCCTGAAACTTACACCTTTTTCTAGAAACTGTTGCCAAGCTTCCAGTCCATGCTGCTGAAATTGCTAGAGAAACTGCCAAAGACACTTTATTGGCTCCTGTTGTGGGCTGGGTTAAAAAGGTTGGCCACTTCAAGATCTACCTCAGGTTTCCCAACCTTTCAAATCTAGACAAACTGAATTATCTGTCTTAAGGGATGTATTCTGTAGGGTAACAGAGTGGTTATTCCTGCAAAACTTCAAAAGAGGGTCTTGGAAATGTTACATGAGGGTCACCGGGTATTGTCAGAATGAAGGGATTGGCCAGGAGTTATGTATGGTGGCCAGGTATAGACAAAATGGTAGAAAACTGGGTTGCATCCTGTCCAAACTGTCAAAAGTCAGGCCTGCACCTCCTCTTGCCCCAAACAGGAATGGGAATGTCCTAGGGGTCCATGGTCCAGGATTCATATTGATTTTGCTGGCCCTACCAGAGGGCACACTTTCCTTATTGTGGTAGATGCATACTCCAGATGGTTGGAGGTTATCCCTATGGCCTCCACCACAGCAGACGCTGTTATCAAACAGCTTAAGAAACTTTTTGTAACTCATGGGTTACCTGATGCTATTGTTTCTGACAATGGTCCTCAATTTACTGCCAACCTTTTGAATCATATCTAGCACAACAGGGTATCAGACACGCCCTTACAGCCCCTGGGCATCCTTCGACTAACGGCCGGGCTGAACGCATGGTACATTTTACTAAAGAGAAACTCCAACAATTGGGTCCAGGAGACATCACTGAGAAAGTTGAAAAACTACTCAGTATCCAACACATCACTCCTAACCCATCCACTAATTTAACTCCAGCCGAGCTTTTGATGGGTAGAAAACTCAGGTCTACCCTGGACCGCCTTCACCCCACTTATGCACCCAACGCACCATTAGATTCCACTAGCAAAACTCACCAATTCTCCGTGGGTGATTTTGTTTATGCTAAAAACCTTGTAGGTGAACCATTATGGATTCCTGCAGAGATAACCCAGGTTACAGGCCCCAGGTCTTACAGGGTTCAAACTGAGGATGGTGCCTTGTGGAGTAGGCACATAGACCAGTTATGGTCCAGACTGCCTCTGGAGCATTGCCCTTGCTCCTCTCTGGACTTCATCCCCACAGCCTTTTCTCGGGGAAGGGGAGATAATGGAGGTAATGAGCAAGTAAGAATCAACCCCATGTGTAATGAGCTAACACAACAGGAACCATCCCAAACCCTGTCACAGTCCCAACAACCATTTTTACAAATGGAGGATTGCACATCATTACCAGACTTAGAGGATAACACTGGGTTGGAAATAGATTGGAGAGACCAGGTTGTAGTAACCAAACAGGTTCTACCAGTACAAGCAATCCTAATAAAGGAATGTTGGCAGATACATTTCCTTCCTCACAAGGTGAGATTCCCAAAACACCTGAACCATGCAGGTCTCAACGTACCCATAAGAGCCCCACCTATTTACAAGAGTATATTAGATAGATGGGGTTTGAGTATGGACCAAACCTAGTGGGGAGGGGTGTTATGTATGCAGAGTTTAAAATGACTGGTTATTGTTGTAAAGTGTTTGAATTCATTGGTTGTAAAAGTGCGGGAAAACCCTGCACTCTGACTGGCTGGCAGCTGCGGCAGCCGGCTATAAATAGCTGCTGCAGCTGAGCCATTCGGGTCTGTTCTGAGCTGAAAGTCACAATAAAAAAGAGCTGAAGTACTCCGCGTCTTGTCTCTCCATGCAAACTTAACACTTTATGTCTTTTTGTTAGATCACAGCTGATTCCTGCAGCAGAGTGATTTGCCGTGCCTCAGCTGTTTTCTTCAGCTGAAGGTAAGTATTAGCTTTTTATAGTGTGGAGCATGTGCACAGAGTGTGTGTTTGGCGTGCACAAGTGAGAAGTGTGGGCTCATGGAATCGGTTGTTATACCAGTTGAACCGCACCCCTGTGCAAGACCACAGGATTGGATGGAAACTCGGAAAGCTTCCAGCAAACACATTACAGATAAAATGAACTTGCCTACTTCCTAGGCCTGAGAGAGAGAGACTGCTACAAGTTCACCCTCATTTTTATTTTTAAAATTTATATGTACTGCTGCTGCACTGCATTCTAAAGTCTTTTAACTGCTACTTCAGTTCATTATGTTGTGTGATTAACTGTGGGAAATGTTTACTTGATAAAGTACTCCGATGTAGCTTCAGATGATCTATAAACGCTTTAAATAAAATAAACAACCAAGCTAACTTCTTACTTCAAAAAAAGGTAAAACTATCTTCTTTTCCTAAGTATTTGCCTGAAGAGATCTTTCTTTCCTTCCCTCCCTTGCAGATATAAACTCCCCATTGAACTAAAAAGACAGGATCTCCTTATTTCTGATTCCTGATGAAAGAATGACTTTTCACATCTCTTTCAAACAATCTGCCTCCTGCTGGCTGGGAGTTAAGTTAAATCCAAGATATTTGGAAAGTGCCAAGAATGTGAAGGCTGAATGGATAGTCCATTCTGATAAGAGAGGACACGGATGCATATTTCCTAGATGAATCATCATAAACATCTATCAGGGGTGTCAAACTGGTGGCCCGCAGGCCGGATGTGTCATGCACAGTCCACACCTGCCCCAGCACCACAAAGGCAAAAAAACATTGTGATATGTCATGTGACATCAACATGATGCAGCAAGTTTGACACCTGTGATCTATCTCTACCTGAGATAGGGCGCTCATTTGGGCTGTACTAATCTGGATGATGGAGGAGAGTACAAAAGTTGGCTTGGAACTCAACATTAAGAAAACTAAGATCATGTGGTCCCCTCAATTCTTGGCAAATAGATGAGGAAGAAATGGAGATAGTGACAGATTTTATTTTCCTGGGCTCCAAGATCAAGATCAAGATCAAGATCAAGGTTAATTGCACCAAACTTGATTGCAGGAAATAAGACTTCAGCAACAGTGTGGTCAATGTCTGGAATAACCGACTCTGTGGTTTCTTCCCCAAACCCCAAAAACTTTAACCTTAGACTGTCTACTATTGACCTCACCCCTTTCCTAAGAGGTCTGTAGGGGGCGTGCATAAGCGCACCAATGTGCCTACCATCCCTGTCCTATTGTTTCTTTTTATTTTTATTTTTCTTATATGTATCCATTCCATGTATTCATAACTATGTTTATACTTATACCTATTATCTTGTAAGCGATTGACAAATCAAATAAAAATAAATAAATAAATAAATAAATCACCGCAGATGGGGACTACAGCCAAGAAATTAAAAGATACTTGCTCCTGGGGAGGAAAGCTATGGCAAATCTAGACAACATACTAAAAAGCAGAGACATCACCCTGCCAACAAAAGTGTGTACAGTCAAGGCTATGGTTTTCCCAGTTGCAATGTATGGCTGTGAAAGTTGGACCATAAGGAAGGCTGAGAGCCAAAGAATTGACACCTTTGAACTATGGTGCTGGAGAAGACTCCTGCGAGTCCCTTGGACTGCATGTCTATCAAACCGGTCAGTCCTAGAGGAGATCAACCCTGGCTGCCCTTTAGAAGGCCAGATCCTGAAGATGAAACTCAAATACTTTGGCCACCTAATGAGAACGAAGGACTCACTGGAGAAGAAGCTAATGCTGGGAACGGTTGAGGGCAGAAGAAGAAGGGGATGACAGAGAATGAGGTGGCTGGATGGAGTCACTGAAGTAGTCGGTGTGAGCTTAAATGGACTCTGGGGGATGGTAGAGGACAGGAAGGCCTGGAGGAATGCTGTCCATGGGGTCATGATGGGTCGGACACAACTTCATGACTAACAACAATAACAATCTGGGTGCTTTTTTGTGGTGAATGACCAGTTAATACACAGGATTAACTCTCCTTGCTTAAAAGCTTGACTGAGGCCATTCTTTTCCCAGAACAGAAGAGAGATAGAAAAAGGAGCTAATATTTTCCAGTGAACTTAGTTTATTGTTTTGGCTTTATGACCTCCACCAGGGGAAATCTTCTCTATTTTAATATCTTGATGATCTCTGCTTTTCTTGTAGCATACATCTAATAGTATTGTTTATTTTCTAACTTTCAAGACACAGGCAATATTTATGCTGAAAATGTTACAGTATGGGCAAAATAAAACCTACTTGTCTGTTTGTGACCCCATTTTCCTCAGCATCACAACCACAAAAATCCAAAGGGATGGTTTTGTCCTCCCAGCTCTCCGAGTTCTTTCAATCCAGCACTTAGCAGTAATGAGGCAATTCGACAACAATCCTTTCCTTCCCAAAGTGGTTAGCAGCAATTGAGACAATTTGACAACAAGACCATAAAATGAATCCAAACAGCTCCCAAGACCATTCAGAGGAAATCGCACCAACACTCCCGAAAGTGCCTTCATCACTGCAGTTGCCAACAAGTCCCGTAAGCATGATTGGAGATGAATCATAATTTCAACTGGAGATATCAATAATAAATCACATGACGTTTAGCAGGCATAAAGGAAGGACTTTTACTAGGATGACATGTCTCATATAAAATTATGGAAAGCTACAACCTTTGTAGATTACTGGATACACTAAGGCGGGATCTCCAACCTTGGCAACTTTAAACCTGGTGGACTTCAACTCCCAGAATTCCCCAGTCAGCTTTGCTGGGAGTCGAGGTCCTCCAGGCTTAAAGTTGCCGAGGTTGGAAACCCCTGCACTAAGGCACAGTAATAAATGGGCTGATTTGGACCTAACGAATGAGCAGCTTCTGAATTCCTTAATTTATTGGAATATGTTTTAGAAGATTATAAACCTATAGCGTTTTTCTGCTAAGAAGTATTTTTTTAAAGACAGATATTGACTGTTTAGATTTAGAACAAAGAGCTGAATAACCCGTTTTTTTAAAAAAAATCAATTGTTTTTTTTTTAAATATGCCTCCTAAGATCTTAAGATGAGACACATATATCAGAAGTTCCTTTTTCATGTTGACTGAACTCCCCAGACATGTTTAAGAAGCAATTGATGTCAAGGTTTTTAGGCTGGAGATCTAAGGCTTTTGAAACGCTTATTGATAGCTATGATTGTGAATTTCTATAGTTCCATTAGAAGCAAATGCTCAAAACCACTGTTAATGAGAGCACAACAAGAAATCAAGTTTAAAGGTCCTTGTGTGGTGGTATTGAACTATATACTGAACTCCTAAGGATCCATCAGTATATGAAGAGTTTCAGACTTAATAACTTTAGAGTGTGGCCAAGAAGTTGATTTTGCTTGTTGGAAAGAAACAGTCATCCAAACTTAAAACATTCTTCTTTCATCTTTTGGATGGCCTTTTTATCAAACCCGATTGGAAAACAATGATCACTATGAATCTGCATGGACAAGGCTGAATGTGTTCAAAAACATAAGCCGTTGTTATTGCTCTATCATAATAGGTGTAGGTTTTGTTTTATTCATGCTTCACTTTTAGGTTTTTCTTTCTTTCTTATTTTTTTTTACAAAAACTGTTTTGTGGAAAGGAGGTACTTTTGTCTTTTTTAGTAGCTCACACATTACAAGAAACTAAAATAAATTGCAGAGAAATAATGTAGTCCCAGAGCCAGTTCTGGATTGGAGAGCAGCTTCCCTAGAGAGATTCTCATGCAGCTTTGCTGCAAATCCTTTAGGGGGAGCTCTAAATTGTGGCTTCCCTAGTCCCTGGGTTACTAGTCCCTAGTAAGAAACATTAACTCACTACCCCCATTTTGAAGTTTTTACTTATTATCCTTAGATAAACATGTACAGGCCTGTGAACAGTATACACATTGCAAGTGGAAACTTTAAGGAACAGCCCAGTAACCAAGAAACTATCCCCTCCATTTCCAAAATGTCCTCCCTAGATTGTCAAATTCTCCCTAATCTGTTGCTTGTTGCAAACCAGACACTCAGAGTGGGAGTTATTGGCAAAGCACTGAAGGATCAGTCAGAAGTGTGTTGCAGCTGATAAAATAGGCCAATGCATTTTAGGCATCAATAAGAGAGGGGAAGTTTCAAAGATGGCAAGAAGTGCTGGTACCACTTTATATCGTACTGGTTAGACCACCCTTGGAATCTGTATCCAATTCTGGTCACCCCCACAAAGAAAAAGTTGTAGAGACTCTAGAAAGTGGGAAGGGAAGAGCAACAAAGATGATTTTCTAGAGGCTGAATCGCTTGATGAATGATTGAGGGAAAAGGGCATTGGCAATTACTCTGAGCTACCGGTCCAAGCGAAAGTCCAAGGATCTGGTCACAATGTTGATGTCCCCTATTATTTTTGGCCTCTCAGGACTGGAGCCCCAGACACAACCTGAAAGGCTCAGTCTCCAGTCTACCAATGGAGCAGCACCAGTGTTGGCATACACATCTGGGTCCCCCTTCTCAGAGGAAGGTAGACTTATTTGTTACCAACCAGGAATCATGAGCCTGTGTTCGTTACCATCTGGAGGCTGTCAGATTGGGGCAGGCTGTCCTAATTCATTAGCAACAACTAAGAGAGACTTAACAGCAATGAATTAACAGGTGGGAGACACTTGTCCAGTAATTAATGGTCAGTTCTGTTTTTTTCAAATTTGATAATTGCAACCTCGGGCATTGGTGCATTTATGACACATTTATTGTTTATCTGAAGAAAGTGGTCACTACATGAGGAACAGTCAATCCTATCATGTGTCTTTTAGGTACCCTTCTTGGTAAATGGAATCGCATCCAATCTAATCCAATCCAGTCCAATCCAATCATGTTTATTACAGTCAAAGAGCAGAGACCAGGACAAATAAAAATACTCAAAAATATCCAGTTAAAAATTTGAGAATAAAATAATTAATAACATAAAATCTATAGTAAAATCACAATTTGGCATCCAGTGTGCAGGTATATATGGTCTAACATTAGTATAATATCAATCCTTAAATTGTGAGGCTCACATTCAATACTAAAATGCAAAATAGTAGTAATATAAAAGTTTGGTACATTAGTAGTGCAAAATAGCTATGGTGGATTAATCACATGTTTCCCATGAATCCTCAGTGCTGCTGTGCAGAAGCTAGCCAACTTTGCTGTAATCACAGTCTGTTTGTCCTTAAGCAGCCACTGCACACTAGAAGCATCAGAATGGTCAGGATACCAATCGATTATTGTGGGGATATGTTTTTTCCCCCAAATATCTCTATAGAAACAGCATCGGAGTATGTGTCCCATGGCCTATCCAGGACAGGATGGAGGATTGGGGCAGAGAGGGATGGAAGTGGGGTGGGGGACTTGCTACCTCGTGTGCCAAGTGAGTCTGGCCAGAGCTGGACCTGGGAGTTGGAACTGTGCAACCAAATGGGCTGAGCAGTTGGGGTCCAAGCAGCCCACAGGAAAGGAGAAGAGAGGAGAGCAGCCAGAAGCTGAAGCAGGAGCCCAGGGGTCCCCAGGAGAGGTCTCGGGGGAGCAGAGAGCCCTGAGGCAGCAAGGCTGAGGAAGCAGGGGGTGGAACGGGAGGATAGGGCTGGGTGGAGGGTTTTGGGGGCAGGCAGAAGCTCCTGCTGCTCCAGAGCCTCTCGGGGGGAAGCAAGGGAAGGAGGAGGCCATAACTAACATCTACCCAGAGGTGGGATTCTACCAGTTTGCACCTATTCACTAGAACCAGTTGTTAACATTCTAAGCAGTTCGGAGAACTGGTTGTTAGAAGAAATTACTGGCCTAATCCTGTAAGGAAGGCAGGAAGGTTGTTTACAGAAACTGCCTCTCCGTTAACCCTTATTACATTCTTGGCAGGACTACACTTCCTGTTTCAGGAACTTCTCTGGAGTTTTTTTCCCCTCCTTTGCTGGTACTTTGCTTGTGTGGAGTGACCATTCAAAGTTACAATGGCACTGAAAAAAGGGACTTAAGACCATTTTTCACACTTACGACTGTTGCAGCAACCCCACAGTCATGAGAGGCCAGGCAAGGAGATGCGTGCCTCGATGTGAGTGATGTTGAGTTGGCCATGCCCAGCCAATAACATGACCACCCAGTCATGTCCACCCAGTCACATGACCACCAAGCCACACCCACCACCCAAGCCACGCCCACAGAACCAGTTAAGAATTTTGAATCCCACCCCTGCATCTGCCTATACTTTCACTCCCCCTCGCCCATATGCATACACCCCCCCCATCTCACTCTCAACCCATAAAGAAACTGGCAAATATCGCATTCAAACAGTCTGGCACTCACCCTAGGGAAAGACCCCAAAAAAACATACTTAATCAACTGCAGAGAACTTAACCAAGTAATAACAGTATAAGAGAGTTGGAAGTCTTCTAGTCCAAGCACTACTCAAGCAGGCTAATAGTTTTGCCTTTATGAGAGGTGGCTTCAGCAAGGCGAGAGAGAGACTCGGAAGGATTCTACATGGGGATTTCCTAAAACAGTTCAAGAAGCTTGGAAATCCTGAAAAATGAAAGCTCTCTGACCAGTATAGGGACAAAAAAGGTCAGAGAGAAAAGGATGGAAAACTGGACACATAAATAAAACAGAACACCAGCAAGTAGACTGAATTGCAAGGAGGGAGTCAGGATAGCAACAGCCCAGAATGGGTAAAGACTGGGAACTAATGCAGGGTGAATGCAGACATGCTTAACTCCTTCTTTGCATCTCTTTTTAGGCAAAAGGAAAAAAAATATGAAAAGCAACAGAGAGGGAGATAGAATCTGTATACAATTCCAAACAGGTACAAAAGTAGTAAGAGAATTCCTATCCACTCTGGACGAGCACAAATTATGCAGACCAGATACTTTCCATCCTGGGATTCTGAAGGACCTGGCAGACCTAATTTTGGAGTCACCACATATAGTCTTTGAAAGCTCCTGTAGCCCAGGGGAACTTCCAGAGACCTGGAAAAGAGCTTGGCATCAATACAATACCTGGGAAAATCCTGGAATAGAGATCTAAGTGGGTGATTGTGAGCACCTTAGAAACATACACCCACCAGTATCAGAATCAGATGGATTCACAAGTGGCTGACCAACTGCACCCAGTATGTAGTCCTTCATGGAGCTAAATCTACATGGGGCCAACTATTTGGAGGGGTACCTCAAGATTCTCCTTGGGACCAGTATTCTTCCACATCTTCCTAAATGATCTAGATGAAGAGATAAAAGGGGAATCAATGACATTTGCAGATGACGCCAAGGTTGTTGAAATTATTAGTAGATAGGCTCAAGAGCCTTGGTGGTGCAGGCTGTTAAATCCCTAGCACTTAAGTTCCAGCTGCCCTGAAATTAGTGCAGGCTCGAATCCCACCAGGCTCAAGGTTGACTCAGCCTTCCATCCTCTCGGGGTAGGTAAATTGAGGACCCAAGATTGTTGGGGGCAATAAGCTGACTTTGTAAAAATGCCGCTTAGTAATAAGCAGGCATATACAATGGAATGAAGGCTATTGCTGAGCACACTGGGTTGTATCCCAAAAATTGTAAGCCGCCTGAGTCTTTGGAGAAGGGCGCATATAAATGTAATTAAAAAAAAAGATCCAAAAGATTTTGACGGACTTGAAATTTGGGCCCCATCTAACAAGATGCAGTACAATGGTGAGAAAAGTAAGGATTAGGCAGGAAACCCGAATGCCTAGGTACAGAATGGGAGGGAGGGTACCTGGCCCAGCAGTAGTAACCTTGAGATGGATCTAGTGGCAAAGCACTGAAGGATCAGCCAGAAGTGTGTTGCAGCTGATAAAATAGGCCAATGCATTCTTAGGCATCAATAAGAGAGGGGAAGTTTGAGGATGGCAAGAAGTGCTGGTACCACTTTATATTGCACTGGTTAGACCACCCTTGGAATTCTGGTCACCCCAAAAAAGAAAAAGTTGTAGAGACTCTGGAAAGTGTGAACAGAAGAACCACACAGATGATGTAAGATCTAGAGGCTGAATCGCTTAAGGGAGTTCACTATGTTTAGCTGTGACAAGGTGATAAGGATTGGGCAGACATGATAGCACTCTTCCAGTACTTTTAGGGGCTCTCACAGAGAAGAGGAGACTGACTTTATTTCTAAAGAACTGGAGGGAAGGACAAGAAGAAATGGATAAGATTTGTTAAAAAGAGATCCAATCAAGAAGATTTTTCAGGAAAGAGAAATTTTGGAAGGTAAGATCAATTAAGCAATGGAATAGGTTAGCTACCAAAGTGTTGAGTGCTCCATCCTTGGAAGTTTTCAGAACGGTCAAGAGAACCATTTGACTGGGATGATATAAAGTTCCTGCCTTGAGCAGAGGGTTGGACAAGAAGACCTCCAATGTCCCTTCCAGCCCTATCAATCTATCTCCTATGTTCTACCATCCCTAAGACTACTTCACCACCCAGAGGTCACTGACCAACTCTAGTTGGCCTTGGTGTCCCCCATCTTCTCCCTTCTGTTGCTTCTCTCTTGCAGGCTCTGGAGCAGCAGGGGTTTCTGCCTGCCCCTGAGACCCTCAACCCAGCCCTGTCTTCCAGCTCTGCCACCAGCTCCGTTAGTCTTGCTGCCTCCGAGGGTCTCTGCTGCCTCGAGGCATATCCCAAAGACCCCTCAGCTCCCAGTTTGGCTTCTAGCTGTTCTCCTCTCTTCTCCTCTCCTGCAGGCTGCCCGGATCCCAACTGCTTGGGTTGTTCGACTACTCGATTCTTGCTCCCAGGTCTGGGTCTGGCCAGACTCTTTGCTCTCTCCACAGAAGAGTCTGAGCCAGAATTGTAACCTGAGAAAACAACTCAAACAAGATTTCCTACTGTTTACATAAATAAAGGGAGGGATTTGGAAGAACATTCAGGCTGCATGATAGCAATAGTAATAGCACTTAGACTTATATACTGCTTCATAGTGCTTTATAGCCCTCTCTATGGTTTACGGAGCCAGCCTATTGCCCTCAACAATTTGGGTCCTCATTTTACCAACTTCAGGATGAAAGGCTGGGTCAACCAGTCAGGATCGAACTCCAGGCTGTGGGCAAAGATTTTTTGCCTGCAATCCTGCATTCTAACCACTGTGTCACTACGGCATGATTCTGTTATTACATCTTTATAATAAAAGTAAGATTGGCCTGCATGAATTTGGTTTCCTCGTGTGATCTATAGCCCTGCTCCAAATTGCAGAGTACTGTTTTGTCTGATAAAAAGCATGATCCTTTGATCTGATGTGTAAACTGGGTTGACTCAAGCTGCAGCACTGCAAAGTTGACCAGTGCAAATTCGCAGTGCAGCCCATTGATCTGAATCAAAGAGATGGGTTTATTTTTGATGTGAGAGTGTTATTGTAACTTCAGTTCTGAAAGTTAATTAGGACTTAACCAAGCTATTCAGCAAATAATTAGAGCAGGCGAGCAAAGATAAAATCAACACATCAGAGCAAAGCAGCCCTGAAAAGAAAAGAGCCTTTTGCTTGTAC
This sequence comes from Naja naja, assembly GCA_009733165.1. Taxonomy (NCBI): domain Eukaryota; kingdom Metazoa; phylum Chordata; class Lepidosauria; order Squamata; family Elapidae; genus Naja; species Naja naja. The sequence continues at coordinate 154,570,586 of CM019149.1, forward strand.
AACTACTAATTCCAGTTCTCAAAAGAGCTTTGGGGGGCACCGGCAGCCTGAATCATGCCATCTGAGCTTACAGCTCTTGCTGCTCTCAGAATCTGCATTTAATTCAGAGGTGTGAAAAGTAACTTGCAGTTGCTTTTTGGTGGAAAACGACGAGTGGCTTTTCGAGTTATATAATATTTGGACTCATGAGCTAGCCTCTAAACCAGGATTGTTTAAAGTGTTAGGGTGAAAGATGTGGTCTGCTTTTTTTCTACCTATGTTATGTGCACGCACACGCACACACACACGGGGTGGAGTTTGCATCATAGGGTCATAAGGCAGGATTTAGCATTTTGACGAAACTTCTGGATTTAGCAGACACTCTTAAACCTACTACATGCCTCACATCCACTAGTTTTTCTGATGTTAAAGAGAAGTACCACAATCCTCTCAGGTGGCAGATACTCTACAATGGCACAATTTATTGGAATAAATTATATGGCAAATTATGATCCTAATCAATCAATAGGAGAAAAAGCTAATTGCTTATATCACAGAAACAACCCAGGAAAAAGATAAGAAGGAGGCATTAACTGGAAATGAGGCTTCTGCTAGAAAAACCAGACAACAAGGCATAGTCTGAGGCTAAGGTAAATGAATGAAGTTAATGCTGCTTAACAGGGAATCTCAGAGCAATTAAAAATTCTAATTTAATTTAATTTAAATAGTACAGTAAGCAAAGTTAGGTTTGGGCAGCTTAAACACACACACACACACACACACACACACAGACAATCTAAGGATGCATAACAGCAAACTCTTGGCAGCTGTTTTTGGGGAATTGAAAAAGAGAGTGGATTTATCAAGGAATGGCTTTGTTCTTCCCTAAATGAAGAGCAGCAAATAAGGTGTACAGGACTAGCCTTCTCAAGAAATATATGCTAGTTTATTTAATGCCCTTAATGTCAGAGAATATAACAACACTGAGCAAAACTTTTATGGGAAATATGAAATGCAAATGTAGTGTCTTTGCCAAAATACTGTAAATGAAAAGGTAGCAGATTTTCTTTTAGCAAAATTATTTCTTTTTTTTTTCCTCTACATCTTTCTTCTGTTGTTGTAAATCCAGGTCTTTTAGCAGAACAGAAAGAAGCAGTTGATCTCTTATTTGCTAAAGAATGGCACAATTGAGAAATATTTGCATTAACAGCACCGCATGATGAAGGAGATATGAAGCTATAGAGGTATTCCTCTGGTCTCAACTGGCACAGGTAAACATGGGGAGGGAAGCCTCATTCCAGCTTGGCATAAAGCTATGAAATAAAATCAGGGCAAATGCTTCTTTTTATGCTAGATACTTTATGGAGCTAAAGTGGGGGTGCCTGAAAGAGAGTCTGTTTTTTTTTATCCTTATCCAGTGGATTTTGATTGGTAGTGTCATAGCCCAACATAAAATTTATATATGTACTGTTCTCTGGCCCCATCTAGTGGCTGGGGCCAAACATTAATCTATATTGTTTGGAAGCTAATCAGGCCCTTTAAGAGTCATCTACCCATCAACCTCACTCAAAAAACAAGTGCATCCTGGGAAGCAGGAATGGGATTCAAATTTTTTAACAACTGGTTCTATGGGCGTGGCTTAGGTGGTGGGCGTGGCTTGATGGTCATGTGATTGGGTGGACATGGCTTGGTGCTCATGTTATTGAGTTGTTATTGAGTTGGGTGTGGCCAACTCAATATCATTCACATCGAGGCACGCGTCTCCTTGCCTGGCCATTCATGACTGTGGGGATGCTGCAACAGTCATAAGTGTGAAAAATGGTCATAAGTCCCTTTTTTCAGTGCCATTATAACTTTGAATGGTCACTCCACACAAGCAAAGCACCAGCAAAGAGGGGGGGAACTCCAGAGACGGTCCTGAGACAGGATGTCTAGTCCTGCCAAGAATGTAATAAGGGTTATGGAGAGGCAGTTTCTGTAAGCAACACCAGAATATTTCCTTCCTGCTTTCCAGTAATTTCTTCTAACAACCGGTTTTCCAAACTGCTTAGAATGTTAACAACTGGTTCTAGAGAATAGGTGCAAACTGGTAGAATCCCATCCCTGCTGGGAAGCCACACTCCATTTCCTCTAGCTTTCAGAAGAAACAGAAGCACCAGGAAAAATTCAGCCTAATCCATGGCACACGTTCATCTGGGGATAAAAATCCATATCCCAGACACACAGCATCACTGGTGAGATTTAGATTTATCTGTATTTCTTAATTGTTATGCTCACCAGCAACTCAACACTGCTTATTTTGTATTTGGGTTCTTATTGCATGTATTTCTATTTATTCCCCCCAGCTTTACTCATCCTGTTCCTTTAATAAAACTCAATCAAGATCTACACATACAGTCTGGTTTACTGGAGGATAAGTGGGTTTAGCTGCATATTAAGCTGTACACAGAGTAACGTGTAGTGAGGACAGAATGGGTGGTCTCAAAACTCCAGAGTTCTGCAGTCCAGAAGCATCTTTTTAACAGAACTGTTGGAAAGTTACAGAACACATTTCTGTACTGAATAAATTTGCAGAGGTATCTCACCTTTTTGAGGCAGAAATCACACACACACACACACACACACACACACACACACAAACCCTTTACTGGATAATCTACATTTAACACTGAAGATCCAAACCCATGCACATCCATATAGCCTTCGGGGGAAAGTGAAATAATCCAGCCTAATCCACGTGTACAATGTGGCCTTATCTACTACAGCCTTTGCCCCTCAAAAATATTATCAGCAGCAAAGCCAATAGTTTTTTTTAATCAATAATATCTTTCCACTCTCCTGTTCTACTCTTGCTATAATCCACTTTATCTAATATGGTGTCTCTGCAGTATACTCCTATGGCTTGTAGTGAACCAATTATATTTTATCTATGTTCTCTGTCACCTCCGTTCAGCACTGAAGATTACAATTTGTCCAGTGCATGGATGATGCCTGCCCATAGGATTAAAATCTACATTAGATATCCATTGGTTGCTTTCTAAATTTCTAACCTGCTATACTGTGCTGCAGTACCAAAACTGGCAAAGTAATTGTCTGCGTAATATAGGGTTTGGCCCAGGAATTCATGGCCTCCATGGGGGCCATGGGCCTGACCCAGTTGATTCAAGGCCCAACTCACGAGGGGGGAAACACCCTCGACCTAGTTTTTGTCTCAGAACAGTGGCGTAGTGATAGAGGGCAGGCTAGTTGTACAATACTGCCCGTCCCATGGTCTGATCACTATCTCCTGCGGCTGGTCTTCCAACAGGCTGCTCCCCATTGCTGGGATGAGGAGCCACCTAGATGGTTCCGCCCCAGATGCCTGATGGACCCTGAGAGGTTCCAGCCGGAACTGGGGTTTTTCCCCACTTCCCTTGCCCACAACTCTGCCGAGGACCTAGCGGCCACTTGGCAGCAGGCTGCTGGGGCTGCCCTTGACAGTGTTGTCCCCATGTGTCCCCTCATACGTCGTGGATCCCGGGTGGCCCCTTGGTATACTGAGGAGCTCCGGGAGATGAAGCGCCGTCGGAGGGGTTTAGAGAGCAGGTGGAGGGCCACCCGCTCCCGATCCTATCGAGCCCAGCTAAGAGCCCATATTAGGACTTACCTGGTAGCTATGAGGGCGGTGAGAAGGTCCTATCTCTCCACCCTCATAGCGTCTGCAGATAACCGCCCAGCCACCCTGTTTAGGGCCACCCGCTCCCTCCTACATCCGGGGATGGTGGACCCTCTCGAGGAAGAGCTGAGGAATTTGGTCAATATCTGTCGGATAAGATCGCTGGATTAGGGGGTTGTGTTCCACCTTGCAGTGGTCTGAGGATCGTGGTGCAAGCAGTCTGGCTGATGTGATCTGGGCTGAGTTCGATCCTGTTTCGAGGATGAAGTGGACAGGATTATCGCGTCTGAGCTCCACCACATGTTTGTTGGACCCGTGCCCTTCCTGGTTGGCTTATGCCCAGGGAGGTCACCTGCGGTTGGCTCCCGGCAGTGGTCAATGCTTCATTAAGGGAGGGTGTCTTTCCCTCTGCCTTGAAAGAGGCGGTGGTGAGGCCCTCCTGAAGAAGCCTGCCCTGGACCCGACCGTGTTAGACAACTTCCGTCCAGTCTCCAACCTTCGTTTTTGGCGAAGGTTGTTGAGAGTGTGGTGGCTCAGCAGTTTCCACTTTTCCTGGATGAAGCAGACTACCTAGATCCATACCAATCGGGCTTCCAGCCTGGTTTCAGCACAGACAGCATTGGTCGCACTGATGGATGATCTCTGGAGGACCGGGACAGGGGTTTTCCTCTGTCCTGGTCCTATTAGACCTCTCAGCGGCTTTCAATACCATCGACCATGGTATCCTTTGCGGCTCGAGGGGCTGGGGTGGGGGCACTGTTTTTGGTGGCTCTCCTCCTACCTCTCGGGCGTGCAATCAGTGTTGACAGGGGGACAGAGGCGGCCCGAGGCTCATTTGTGGGGTCCCTCAGGGTCGGTCCTCTCCCCCTTTATTTAATATCTACATGAAACCGCTGGGTGAGATCATTCGTGGTTTTGGGGTGAGGTACCACCAGTATGCTGACGATACTCAGTTATACATCTCCACCCCAAACCAGATCAGTGATGCCCTCTCCATGATGACTCGCTGTCTGGATGCGGTGCGGATCTGGATGGACGGAAACATGCTTCGGCTCAACCCGGCCAAGACTGAGTGGCTGTACATACCGGCATCTCGGTCCAGTCAGGAATGTCCATCGTTGACCATAGGGGGAGTGGTGTTGTCCCCTGTGGATAGGGCGTGGAACCTGGGGGTCCTCCTGGACGTGTGGCTCCAATTGGAGGAGCAGGTGGGGGCCGTCGCCAGGGGGGCCTTTGCCCAGGTCCGGCTGGTTCGTCAGCTTCACCCATTTCTGGACCGAGATGCCCTGCGTACAGTCACCCATGCCCTTGTTACCTCGCGACTTCGACTACTGCAGCCCTCTATTTAGGACTGCCCTTGCATACCATCCGAGATTGCAGCTGGTGCAGAATGCGGCAGCGCGGGTGGTGATGGAAGTCACCCGATTCTCCCATATTACCCCCCTCCTGCACAACCTGCATTGGTTGCCGGTTGCACTCGGGTGAGATTCAAGGTTTTGGCTTTAACATTCAAAGTCCTACGACATGGGTCCACAATATTTAAGGGAGCGTCTCCTGCCGATATCGAGTGCCAACCACCCTGTACGGGCACACAGGCAAGGGCTCCTCGGGGTCCCGTCAGCAAGTCAATGTTGGCTGGTGGTCCCCCGGCGGCGAGCCTATTCTGTGGCGGTCCCCGACTTATGGAACCAACTGCCTCTGGAGCTCCATCTGGCCCCTGACCTCCGCACCTTCCGCCGTGATTTGAAGACCTGGCTATTTGACCAAATCGGGCTGTGACCACCTCACGGGGGGTATGGGATAGTTTTAAAGTATTTTAATTCGGTCTTATTGGACTTTATAGTTGTTTAATTCTTTTAAATTATTTATTGTATTTGTCTGTTTTAATTGTGAGCCGCCCCGAGTCTTCAGAGATGGGGCGGCATATAAGTCCAATATAATAATAATAATAATAATAATAATAATAATAATAATAATAATATAGGTAGTACAGTTAACTGGGAACTGGAATTTCCATTGCTAAGCCATGCAGTCATAAAATGGAATGTCACACAATCCCATCACTCAGCAAAGGCAATCCTGGCACTTCCCATTAACATTGATAAATGAGGGTTACAGATCCAGATAACTCATAAGAAGGCTTGCAGGCAGATCAATGACTGCTGCCAAGGTGAGGGAGGGTGTGCAGGTGGCCAACAAGTCAGTGGGGAAGCCAGCAGGAAAGATCATAAGCTGCTGTCATCTAATCACTGGACCCTGTGTGGGAAGCCACCCCCTCTCACCCCTAAGAATGAAATATTTTGAGGAATATTAAAAAAGGCAGAATATTATATTTTTTTAAATGGAGAAACATGTTTTTTTAGAGGCAGGAGGCAGACTTCATTCTTAATAGCCCCCAGCAGATATTTTGTGTCCATTGAGAAAAACTGGTCCAGCCTATCTACAAAACAAAAGATCCTCAGGGTGATGGGATTAAGAACAGGACATGACCCTTCAGGACATATTAGGATTAACCCACTACCATTTACAAAGCTCACTACATTGCACAATCTCTTAAGGGTATTTCATACATTACACCACCTTCAGAGCAGTCGAAAGTTCAACCAAACTTAGCTCAGACAAACATCTAAGATTTGCATTTCCTCTTTTGCTTATAGAGCCAGCTTTGACCTCTACATAACCCCTACATGACCCCATAGGAATCTGACAACATCCAATAGGATACATGTTCTTGCACAGAAGCAGGAAGCTCATACAGAGCCCAAAGAAGGCATAAAAAACACCCCACTCTCAACTCCATTTTGTCAGCTGCCCAGAACCACAAACCCATGTGGTTCTGATTCATCAATAAACCATCTTTCCAATCAGCCTCCATGTTTCCAGTGTCTTTCTCCCAGCTTGGAACTAAACCAGATGGATATTTCTTCCCACACCTCCAACCATTGTGAGTGCAAGCCGGTTGCTAAGCACCCAGATCACAATCATGTGACTGCAGGGACGGTGAGCTGGCCAGAACTTTGAGGACCTATTGTAAGAACCACCCATTCAGAGCCATTGTAATTTCAAATGGTGGCTAAACAAGTGGTCTTTAAACAAGGATCACTGGACAATGATATGTTAGTCTCTTAAATAAAAATTAGACACTAAACATTCAATAAAAGAGATGGCTTGCTTTTCTATTGAGGAGCCAAGACATTTATGGCAACAATACCATTTGAGATGCAGCTTCAAATGTCGTGCAGGTGATTGAGAAGGTTTAACAAATTATGTGGGGGTTTTCCTAATTAGTAATGGTATAAAGTAAATGAAAGAAGAATCAATGAAGAAGTGGTGCACAATAGAATGAGGTGAATAACTTATGAGTATCTACCAAAAGAAAATTAGAATACACATGTATATTAGGATTGTGCAAAATATTCTGATTTCAGGGCAGGGTTAAGGTTAGGGTTTTGTTAACTTGAACAATCCGTTAAAAATCTTGTCCAGTGTCATTATCTCTGCTAATTGCATGGTAACTGCTTCTTTTTATTTGCTGCATTACTCAGCAGGAAGCATTATTACCCTATATAGTCAGTCAGATTTGTCTATATGACAAAATCACCACAAGCAACTGTAGGAGCAACTATTACTGTAGCATATTGTTTCAATGTTGCAGGTGTTTTTCCCAAAGCATGTGGCCTTGGCTGATTATGGCGATCATTATTAGCCTGGATATTAAATATGATTTTTGATGTTTTGCTATCTTCATGTCAGTCTTGACTTCTGATTGCCCTGATGTGTCCCTGCAGTTTTCATGGCAAGGTTTTTTGGAAGTGATTTGTCCTTGCCTCCTTCCTAGTGCCAGGAGGGAGGAACTGGCTCAAGGTCACCCAACTAGCTTTCCACCTAAGGCAAGACTAGAACTCAGGACTTCCAAGGGTCTAGACTGATGCCTTACCTACTACACTGATCTGAAAGTCCATGGAGATTCTCAGTCCATCCAGGTCATGGTTGTCCCAAAGGTGCTTTTTCAGGAGGCTATTGGACTTTTCTTGTTTTTCTTTGAAGATGTTTCACTTCTCATCCACAAAGCTTCTTCAGCTCTGACTGGATGGTAGGCAATGGAAGGATTTATATTCCTTGCAGACAGCTGGACATTTGCATCTTTTTAGAGAGTTGTTGAGGCACTCGCAGGTTTATATGGTGTGGAAGTACCTTCAAATGGTGTGGGAGTATGAATGGATTTCCAGAGAAAAAAATTGCAGACTACAGGAACATTTGCACTACTCAGGTGACCCTGAGGACACAGATAAACCTCCAAGTGCTTCAAGGACCCTCTAAAAGGATGCAAATTACCAGCTGTCTGCAAGGAATATAAATCCTTTCATTCCTTACCATCCTGTCAGAGCTGAAGAAGCTTCTTGGATGAGAAGCGAAACAAGAAAAGTCCAGTTGCCTTCTGAAAAAGCACCTTTGGGGCTACACTGATATGATTTTTTAAAAATATATACAGAAATAATAAAACATAGTCTCTCAAGCCTCAAGGCAACATTAGAGCACAGACCTTCCAAATGGCAGTTTCTCCCCATTCTAATTCACAGAGAATCACAAGAGCAGTATGCCAAGCACACAAACCCAAAAAGTCTTTTTGCAGCAAGAAAGTCTGCTCGAACAAACCAGATGACAAAGATACATCTCCCTGCTGATGTATTGCACAGCTGTTCTTAAACTGAATTGGGATTTGGAGTGAAGCTCCGCATGTGAGTTGTCAGTTTCAGGATTTTTTTTTAGCTAAAATCACCTTTTCTCGAGGGGTTAAGCCATTTTGTTAGTTCTAATGCTGTAACACAAAGAGAAATCATCACATGGGTTCAAAATAGGTCTGGGGTTTGATCATCTAGCTTCAGCTTGGGGGTGGGCTTTAAAGCAGATACAAAACGCCTGGAAAATCTTAAGAGCAAATGTACTGTTTTTCATCTATGTAATAAGCTCACATCTCCAGGAGGCAAACTGAAGAGGATTTAATTTTTTACCTGAATCCCTTGAGACTCTTAATATGTATTTATATGTGAGCACTTATTTTTAGTTAAATATAAACTGGATTGCTCCTTTAACTTTTATAATATAAATTGCTCCTTTAGCTTTTAGGGAGACAGGGGAAAGACACAACAGATCCAGTGCAAATATTCTAAGACACAACACAGAAGAACTGCGGAATAATTGAAGTTTTTGACTTTTAGAGAAAGGATCAGAGTATGAATGTTTGGCTTGAAACTGAAACCAAAGATGGAAAGTTGGACAAAGAAGGATTGGCAAGAAAACCTGTTAAGGGTAGGATTAAAAATTGTATAGAAGCAACACATAACTCTCCCTCAACATCAAAAGCGTTACTGGCAAGTAACCTATTAATTCAACCATCTATTTACATATTAGGCTTCTACTTTCATTTGAATATGTAAATTAAGTGTATGTTTTATTTATTGGTTTTTCATTCATGATGCTCAGAGCGCTAAGACTTAAACTATAAAGCAAACAACACTAGAGAAACGCCACATACATAGCACTGCAACTTAAAGTTCATCATTTTAATCAAAGATATCTAACTGAACAATGGTTTCAGTTTGTGGTCTGCTAATTAGTGTGTTTTTTGTCAAAGTAGAGCAGCCTCTCCCTTGTGTAAGCATCAAAGCAAAATAGCATTTTTTAAAATTGCCAAAACCTTATATTACCCAATATCACAAGATATGGCACCCTCGTCTATGATTTTTCTAAGATGATAGAATATGGTGATGTCATATGATTTAATTTACACCCCCCCAAACATCAGATTTTGATCATTGTTGTTGTTGCCATGTTATGTCATAAATTACAAAAGAGCTAGGAAAAATGGATTTCCAGGAGATGTGGGTTTATTTTAACAATATCTTAATTCAGCGGTGGGCAACTAAGGCCCCTTTATGACCTGTGAACTACTATGCAGACAGCTATGTTGGCTCAGGAATTCTGGGAGTTGAAGTCCACAGGCCGCAAAGTGGTCATAGGTCCCCACCCATGTTCTAATTCATTACATTACTAAATTAGTGGCAATTTAAAGGATTTGTCAGGACAAAACGCTGTCCAAAAGCCTCAGAACAACTGTGTGAGCCACCTAATCCCAATTCAAGGCCTTCCCTATTACATTCTTGATCTTCAGAACTTTCTGGCAAATGCAGTAAAATGTCAAACCAGTGACCAGTCTGCACATCTTGTTGAATGAAGATGATTTCTAGATTAATGGCTCAATAGGCAAAGAGCAAATGTGTCATGCCCTTGTTAGAGTCAGACTCTAATGGGGAGGAGGAACAGCCAACAGGGAGTGGAGGTATGGCTCCGGAGGTTGTGGAGGAAGCTGGGGAAGGGCAGAGGCCGGCTGAGCAGTCAAAGGAGGACCCAGGCCCATCTCCTATCCATCCTAGGGCATGCAGGGAGGAACAGAGAAGGAAACACTTGGCTTATGAGAGAGGAAGTGGCCATGATCCCCCTCATTGGTTGCAGCTGGGGAGAATAGTATATAAGAGAGACAGTTAAAACACAGCATTGCCAGAAGCAAACCATGTTTTATTTTGGGCTGAAGTTATCTTGGTTGGTGTCCTTCCAACAGACTGTGCCTTGTTATCTCCTCGAAGTTGGTAATTACTTATCCTGGTCCGTTGTGGAAATTCCTTCATTGTAGTTTATTTTGGTTTTTTATTTCACCTCTATCTGCTCATTAAGTTCGGACTGTATAGCTTTCTTTTGAAGACTATTTTTGAATAAGTTTTATCTGCAACTGAGAATTATTGAACAGAGGGACCAAGTTGGAGGCATTAAAGGACATTTATTTACGTTTTGGATTTTGTTATGTTTGTGTTACACTCCGGGTCATCATAAAATGCTAGAAGTACTTCAGAAACTACAGTATGAATTTGAAGTTTAAAAACATACAGCCATTCTCTGGTTCGGCCAAGTTTATATTTGAATATATGTCATTCTTTTTTTAAAAGCATAGGCTCCATGGATAGGTGGTTACAAACCGAAACAAGAGGCTGTCCTATTAGATATCTATTCGTCTGTGATATTCATTCAGCTATTAAAAAACCTGTCCATGCACAATTACAGAATCAAGATGAAGTTAAGCATATGATTTGAAGACAGACTTGTGGCAGGAGCAAAGCTTATTAAAAAAACCACCAATACTGCTTAAAGGGAACAAAGACTATGCCCTATTAACTGAAAAAATGAGAATCCTACCTAAATTATTCTCTTTCAGACACTCATGCGGTCTTGTAGTTGTAATGTTGTTACCTTCAACTGTGCCAAATAGAGTCAGAAGTTAGTACCCTTTTTCCTTTTTTCCCCTCCCATTACACTATACCCCCTCTTTTTGCCATCCTCTCTTCTTACTTTTCCATGTTTTTTTTCCTTTGTTTTTATACTTTGATAAACTAATAAAAAAGTTTTAACTGGCAAAAAAAAGAGATAATATAATAACAGAGTCTGGAAATCGCTAAATAAAACTCATAGGGACTTTACGGCCATAATTATCATATATAGCAAATAGCAGAATTGAAAAAAAATTGGAATAAAGATATGGCTGTACTTCAGCAAACTTGGATGCACAACATGTTGCAATTGTTCCTCAGGGTATAATGGGATGCGAGAAGAACCTTTCTTTTTTTAAAAAATTATTAAAGTTTATCAACACAAAGATAAAAAAAACTAATACAAACTAAGAGAAATATAAAAAGAAAAAGAGAAGAGCAAAGAGATTTTAAAACTGAGGAAAAAAGTTATATAAAAAGTATCCCCCTTGCTTTCAGACAAGTATAAACCATTTCAGTAACTTAACACCTTCTCTAGTATTTTAATAAAAAAGATTTCTTGTTCTCATATCTCATTCCTTACCAATAATCAAATTGTAAAAACTCATCATTCAATCCAACTCAGCAAAGACTATAAGAGCTACCAGAAATAGCAACAGATATATTTTGACCTTAACCAAATAAATCCATTTTGTATTTTAACTCATCACTTTCCCTAAGAAATAAAGCAAAAGAAATCTCTTGCCATTTATACATAAATTTTTAAAGTCTTGTCATTCAGTCCTGGTCAAAAAGAAATGCCATTAATAGCTACCAAAACCATCCATCCATCATCTATCTATCTATCTATCTATCTATCTATCTATCTATCTATCTATCTATCTATCTATCTATCATCTATCTTGAAGTGCGTGGTCACCAAACTGGTTGTTACACTGATTGAATCGCATCCCTGCATGCATACATGCATACATACATGTGTGAGTGTGTGCCTGTGTCTGTGTGTCTGTATATTTTATTTATACACACACATACACACACACACAGAGGGAGAGGGAGAGAGAGAGAGAGAGAGTTGGATAAATTCACTTTATATTCCCTCTGTTTAATTTTTAAAAGCTTGATCTTCAATTTTATCAAATAATGTCTCACAAACTGATTTCTTATCATTTACTTTTTATGTCTTTTCAGGAACAGCTTCAGTAGTTTTACATAAACCTGTTATAAATGCAAAATAAGAAAGCTTTCCAAATAATTCTTCTGATGTATTATTTCTATATTGAATTTAGTTATTAACACCAGCCATTTTCAAATGTAAATTCATTAAAGCATCTTTTTTTATATCACTCCTACAGTCTGGGATTTTTAAAAATCCACTTTCAAATGTATATTCAGTCTCAGTTTTATGCAGTAAAATATGTTCATCTTCTATATCCTCTGTTTTATTCATTTTTACTGTACCAGATAATCTGATAAGTAATTTCTGAGTACACTTTTCTCAAACAGCCTTAATTTCTTCTATAGTCAAATAGTATTGCGCTATTGTATTAATGGGTCACTTCTCCTTTAATTACAATCTTTTAAGTCTCTGATCAACTTTCAGTTCTCTATGTTTAAATTCAAATCAGCAAAAACTTTCCTGTGAGAGGGGTTCTTACAGTTAATTTCAAAATCTTCATAGTATATTCTTTTATATAAGGCTGTGGGACTAACCTTGAGGATGAGCAGGAAGAGCCACAGCTAAGGCAAAACTCAAATAACAGAAATCTCAGTCCAAAGCAAGAATGGAATTGGAAAAGGAATCTTGGACTGGGCTCTCCTTAGATCTCTTTAGGGTAAAGGCAGGGAGGGGAGAGAGGCACACTCAGAATTGCATGACTCTCTTACTGTAACCCAATAACAAAGGTAGTTTCAGCCCTCATGACTTTGATGTTCAAGTCTGGTCTACCTTGAAGAGCTGACAGAACTTGGCACAAAAATAATTGTATATTTGCTCCAGCTGTGCAGCAAACAATAGTCTACTCACTGCCCGCTAAGTGTACTGAGAACCTTTCATGCAGGAAGCACCAACACTGATATGGAACCATAAAAATATCTATTGTAGGAGATAATTGCTGCAGAAATAGTGTATCACCTGAGGAGCACAACAAGGAAGGAAGAAGAAAGGAGGAGAGCATTTAAGCAGTAACCCATCCATAGCAAACATGCAAGTGTGCAGGCATTAATTTGTACAGGTAGTCCTCGACTTATAACTGTTCACTTAGTGGCTGTTCAAAGTTACAACAGCTCTGAAAGAAGTGACTTCTTTCAATTTTTCAGACTTATGACTGTTGTAGTTCATGCGATTTACATTTGGATGCTTGACAACTGACTCATATTTATGACGTTTGGAGTGTCCAGAGTCCCGTGATCCCCTTTTGTGACCTTCTGACAAGCAAAGTCAGTGGGGAAACCAGATTCCCTTAACAACCGGGTTACTAATTTAAGAACTGCAGTGATTCACTTAACAAATGTGGCAAGAAAATTCGTAAAATGGGGCAACGCTCACTTAATAAAATTTTCACTTAGCAACCTAAATTTGAGGCTTAAGTGTGGTCAAGTATGCATACATGCATACTGATACACATATGTGAACCTCTGGGTCAATATTGCTTCCTGACGACCTGCCCAGGAGAGGTCCCTGCAGTTTCCTTGGCAAATTTTAGGGAAGTGGTTTTCCCTTGCCTGCTGTCATGCCCCTGCTGGAGACTGACTCCAAGGAAGAGGAGGAACAGCCAACAGGGAGTGGGAGTGTGGCTCCAGAGGTGGTGGAGGAGGCTGGGGAAGGGCAGAGGCAGGCTGAGCAATCAGAGGAGGATCCAGGCCCATCTCCTATCAATTCCAGGGCACGCAGGGAGGAGAGGATCAGGGAAAAGTGTGGTCTATTCAGGAGGAGAGGGCCATGATCCTCCTCAGGACTTTCAGCTGGAAGCTATGTATATAAGTTTGTAACTGCGTAGTCAGAATTGCTGGAGTTAAAGTTAGTGTTTCCTTTGAAGGAGGTTTCTATTCGTTGGCGTTCTTCCCAAGGATTTTCCCTGGTTATCTGCTTGGAACGTATGATTACTTATCTTGGTTTGCTTCGAAACTCTCGCAAGACTGGGCAAACACTGGAAATAAAATGGAGGCATTGTTTATTTGGTAGCTAGAAATTAGTGACCACAGCCATGTTTCTGGGGTGGCTGGCAAAATGGGTACTGAGAGTAGTTGGGCTTTTATGCATTCTTTGGGGTTTTGTGATTGAGATTCCTGTTCATTGTGAAATTTACTTTGACCTGTACTTGAGTGTGCTCTCAGTGAACAAGATCACCCAGCTGGCTTCTATTCTAAACTGGACTAGAACTCCAGGTGCTTTAACTAGTATACCAGATGGGTCCTCCTTATGCTCCTAACAAATACAGCTATGTTGACTAAGCATTTCAGCTTTTGGAATTAACTCTTACAGCCCAATGACTGGAAACTAGAAAGTTTCACAATAGCTCTTTCGGCAGTTATTTATTCTTCCCCAGGCACTTTCAGCTTTACTTCTTTCCATGGTGTGAATGAACAGTTCTGCTGCTCAAATATTGTCTTGGGATCTGCTGTAATGGCTGCTAATTGAGGAGCTGAAACAAATTAAAGGAGGAATTCAAACCTGCTACATCACAGTCATCTGTCATAATCCAGAATTGACTTTCTTCATTCAGCCACTGTGCAATGAATGCTCTTCTGGATAGCAGGTCTGTTTTTAAGACTGGGAAATAACAGACACTCCATGCCAAAGTCACTAAGGGCTATTGATGTACCATGTAAAACAAAGGCACTGGGACAAGATGTCTAGTCTGGCTCAGCAAATTCTGTCATTTTATTGCCTTTTTCAAACTAAAATTTCCTTGAACAAAGTGTGCCAAGAGGAAAAAAATAATAGTGCTGCCTTTGATCTCATGGTCATCCCTTTCTGTTAAATGCCAAAATAATTTCTACAAGGGATTGATTGATTTCTCCTAAGAGATTTTATTTTATTTATTGAAATAATTTGACTCCCTTCCCATTTGCACTCCAGTTTTATATTAGGCTGTGACTAATATGGTGGCTCAGGCTGTTAAATGCCTGCACTTAAGATCCAGCTGTCTACAATTACTGTAGGCTCAAATCCCACCAGGCTCAAGGTTGACTCAGCCTTCCATCCTCTCGGGGTAGGTAAACTGAGGACCCAAGATTGTTGGGGGCAATAAGCTGACTTTGTAAAAATGCCGCTTAGTAATAAGCAGGCATATACAATGGAATGAAGGCTATTGCTGAGCACACTGGGTTGTATCCCAAAAAACTGTAAGCCGCCCTGAGTCTCTGGAGAAGGGTGGCATATAAATGCAATTAAAAAAATAAAATAAAATAAATAAAAAATAAAAAAATATATTTAACTATTTTATTTCCCTGAAATGTTTCATATTTTCTTTCAATTTTACCTGTTGTTAAATTCACACCCAACTAATCTCAGTTAAACTCAGACATTTTGGATAGATTTATTTCAAGGTTAGGTTCAGATGTTGTTTGAGAATATGCCTTTCCTATTTAAAAAAAAAACAATTAGCAGTTGATGATATGCTGTGAAATGTATGACTGCCAATTTAAAAAAAAAACCTTAAATACCATCTGTAATTAAAGTGCTAAATGTTTTGGAAGATCTGGATGGGTATTAGATCAACTGATTAAATGAACTGCAAATGTCTTTTAGATTAATTAATTGCTTCATTTAAAAGGGAGGTCAAATACTAAGCTGATGCAAGTTGTGAATGTTTGAATAAATACTTTGCTATAACAAAAAGGGAGCCAGTTTTCAGTAGTTCCAATATTTCAGGCCTAACTCCATCCTATCACAGTCTACTCCTGCATACTGTAAGGATGACAACCAAATCATTTTTTGTGATGACAAACCCCCCTAGAGCTCATCCGTTTAAGAGTGACACATCAAATGGGCCTTGGTGGTGCAGGCTGTTAATAGCCTAGCACTTAAGTTCCAGCTGCCTGTAATTATTGCAGGCTTGAATCCCACCAGGCTCAAGGTTGACTCAGCCTTCCATCCTCTCAGGGTAGGTAAACTGAGGACCCAAGATTGTTGGGGGCAATAAGCTGACTTTGTAAAAATGCCGCTTAGTAATAAGCAGGCATATACAATGGAATGAAGGCTGTTGCTGAGCGCATTGGGTTGTGCTCCAAAAAATTGTAAGCCACCCTGAGTCTCCGGAGAAGGGCGGGATATAAATATGAATTTAAAAAAAATTAATGCAGCTGGGTACTCAGATTACAAAGGCAAGAGACATTTTCTGACTGGTTACATTATACTTTTTTTTTTAATTTTTCCAGCTCTCAGTGTAAAACCTGCTGGAAAATTCATGTCTCAACTGACCATTCTACACAAGAAGAACACAGATATAGTTCTGAATGTTGCCAGGGCAAGGTTGACAATGGTGTTTTTTAATGCAACAGATGCAAAAAAGAAAAGAAAAAATCCTGATACCTGGTTGTAAAATACAAGGGAGTTCTTGGTCTTTGCCTCTCATAGCCCAAGCTATGTGAAACCTGAAATCAAGGTTTGTAGATGCTATTGACTCTATGTTGAATCTCTAGTCTATCCTGGCCTTCTCCATTTTGCACATAAACAAAACATCTGCCTCAGCCCTTTTAAGTTTGTAGGAAGTCCCACCCCCAGAAAGGATCAGTGGGCCTTACAGTGACCCAATGATGCTTGTAATGATTGTTACATGATTACAGTGTAACAATGTACATGGATCCTGGTCAATCAGATCCCTGTAAGGCCCAGGAACAATCAGGTATGACCAATGTAGCTGGCACTAAGAATTCGGTGGTCATTGGGATTTGCAAAACGGGGGCTTTCAGGAGTTCAACAAAGAGGCCATCACAGATGCAACATCAGTAAGTCAGGGATGGGCCAGAGAGGTAGAGCAGAATTCCCATTTTTAAAGTGATTCAGCAATGCAAAAAATGATCTATTTGTTCAGCAAACATATTCTTGTATCTGTGGATTTCCCTACAGTTCACGTTGGTGTGGTGCACAAGTTGCCTTCGTTACAGTTTCAGCAATGTCACACAGATTAATCTCTTTTTACAGAGATTGCCCCTTAGACAGGATCCTGTCCAATGTGCTTACAGTTTCAAAACGGGGGGGAGGGTACCCCAATGATCAGCTGACTGGAAGCATGAAGAGTTGAAAGTAGCAGAAACTCTGCTTGTGCTCCCAAGTCCAATGTTAATCAAAAATAGGACAAATGGGAGACCCATGTGGCAGGCCTCTGAGCTTAGATTTGAATTTAATTTGATACTCGGCTATGTTCTCATTTTCTTAGAAATATAAGTTTGACCTGGCTATCACTTACTTTGGCCTTTCTGTTTATTAAAATATACATTTACTTGGGGGAACAACAACTGCACATTGACCCAGAAATAATTTTCCCTCATGAAAGCATGATTTGAACTGCAACAACGTAAGCAATTTTTTTTTCTGTTGATATTTTGTCAAAAGGGTTAAGTAAGTATCAAGGTGAGCAGACACACATCTCAAAACACCAATTAAATTACATTCTGGCAGAGATCTGCAACTGGGCCATTCACATAACGGCTTTCCTTTCAATATGCCTCTCCATCAGCACAAAGGACAGGAGATAAACTGAGGAATCAGCACTCAATATAAGTCAGTAAAATGCTACTTCAAGTCTGGTAAAAGAGAAAAATAACAGTATAATTTGCAGTGCGTTCCCTGCAAACAGCAATCAAATTCTCTCTTGGGGACGGAAGACCTTGAACATGTCATACTTTTAGCTTGTTTGCTGCGCTCTCATTTGGGTGAACTACACTTAATTATACCACGTTTACTGCTGGAGAAGTCACAGAATGTATAGCTTAACTGCTCTCCAAAGATGTTTGATGCAATGAGATGAAAAGTGAATATAGCGATCTATGATAGCTTATTATATAATGGCCAATGATCATATTTATTTTTCCTCGTTTTAATTTTGTTAAAAGGTAGCTAGCATGTTAAAGAGCCTGGTGATTTTTTTCAAATAAACAAAACTGCCATGTAGGGAGTAGGGACAGCTAAAGAAGGGAAAGGAGCGAAAGGAGAGCTATGATAAAGAGTATATAAAATTTCCCAGGATTGTCTCTCTCATACAGTTCCACAACCAGACTAATCCAGGGATCCCCAACATGCCCCCCAAGTCTGTGGACTGGCACCAGACTGCAACATGTCAGAAACCAGGCCTCACAAACAAGCGAAGCCCCATCCATGGGATGCAGGCAGCACAGGAAACTACGTCCCCTCCAGTCCACGGAAAAGCCTCTCTCTGTCCCTGGGTTTGCCCTCTGTCAAGATTTGAATCTGAGCTTGTATTCTGACTGGTTGTCACTCCCATGGAGTCATGCAGTGGCAACTCTGTAGGCTTTCCTGAGTCCCAGGCTTGGTTGAGCCTTGCTGGATGATGGTGTAATGAAAGGGCTTTGGGCAATTTCTATTTCAATTTCTACCTGGAAGAGATAGATCTTTAGTTATGTAGAATAGGCTGTCTCTATTTCTCTAAAAGAGAAATAAAGAGGCAGAAACTAAGTCCCCACCCATTGACAAAGGTGGTAGTGGGGACTTAGTTTCTGTCTCTTTATTTCTCTTTTAGGGGAAATATTCTGCCTTTTTATCCTAAAATATGTCATTTTTTGGAGAGGGGTGGGTTATAACTTCCAACATATAGAATCTAAAAATATTTTATCAATGAAACAATCTCCCACAAAATAAAGACTTAAAGGGCTTTGGAATCTTCATGAAGATATAACAAGCCAATGAAAGGACTGGTTTATAGGTAACAACTGCTGATTACAAAAGTTATCCCAGCATTCAGCTGACAGTCTGGATGGATAATAAAATATAAGAACTTAGCCAGATGGCTGCATTCAGATATAATCTGTGAGGGCCAGAGGACATGTTGTGGTTAGTCTGCAAATGACAGGTTCAGCCACCTACTGAGTTATCTAACTAACACGTCAGGAGAAAAGGTATTCCATGATTCTGGTTGTGTATTTGGCTCTTTCAGCACTTTCTTCTGGGACAGATCAAGGAACAGGTATAGCTGGGACTTCAGAAATGCTATGTATTGCAGCAAGGTAGAAAAACAGAATCTTGAAATCCTGTCCAAATTTCTCTCTGTCCTATCGGTTACAAATTAAGATCAAGACAGTTTCTAGAGGAACATGAAGGTGGCTTTGAAGAAAATAGGCAGCAACTGTTAGTAAAACATGAGCTTAGCCTGGGAAAACAGGAAAGCATGAGAAAGAAACTTAATACTGCCCCACCTTGACTCTCTTTGGCATAAGAGGAATGAAGAGAAATGCTATCAGGCTTTCAAGATTCTGTTGTTATAAACTGTATCAACAAAGTAGAGTTTTGGTATTACTTATGTTGTCTGTTTCCTGACACTGAGTTATTTTTGAATGTCTTTTTCATGCCTTCTTCTGTCTCTGAACTCTGCAATCTCCTCTATAGTGTTCCCTTAATGGCCGCTTTTATACTTATCCCAATATCACATTCCTTTATGTTCATTTCACATAGGTCTAGTCACCTTTTGAAAGAATGATAGGCACGGATAAGAGACTAGGAGATGCATTGGGGTGCTCCCTCATTCTACACTATACATGAAGCATACCAAATACCACATCCACAACAAATACTATTTTGGAAAGAGATGAGAAAACCTACTTTAAAATAACAGTGATTTCAGCTGTCTCAGCTAGGACTGGGATGAAAGTAAAGCAAAGTCAAGAGGACATGTCATATAAAATGGTTGGTGGGGCACATTTTGGTGACAGTTAACAGAAAAGGAGGAAGAGCCCTACAAGAAGAACAGCAGCTAAAGGAAGAGAGGAAGTCCAATGACTTCAAAGAAAAGGAAGAATAGAGGGTATATTAGGGGATAGAAAACAGCTGTGGATGTGGGAATCAGTGCAACTGAGGAAAAAATCAGGTTCTACCATAGCAAAGGATTCAATACTCAAGGAGACCACACAGAAAAACTATTGGTGGGGCTAAATCTTTTGCACTTGCTTGGATCAATAACACCTAGGCTACAAAATTCTGGTGACCATGAAATAATATCCTGGGGGCTGCACTTTTGTTGACAAGGGTTCGCTGGTCAAAGCACACGCCGCTTTGGGGCTGAAACGCAGCTTCAAAGAGGGTGCTAGTCGACTCAGGCAGCTCCAGTGAGTATAGCAGGGTGGCGGGGAACTCACCTGGGCAGCTTGGGTGGGGGAAAAGTTAGTTATTTAGGGAAAGCATTGCACAAGGGCAGGTGAGTGGGCCCAACCAGAGATCACAGCTAGGGGTTCGCTTGAACCTCACCGACCAGCAGCCCCCACTGATCCTAATTCAAGAACAAGATGTCCCGTAAATTAGCTGTCTCCCTCCAGGAACTCTTTCATCTCAGAAACAGCAAACCCAAACATCTGAAACTCAAGGGGGCAGCAGAGGTGGAGATCCCAGGGAGAGATTTGACAGGCCCACTACCACTGTTCTCACAGAGATTTCCATTGAATGCTCCACATTTGTAGTCAGAGAGTATTGTTGTTGTGAGAGTATAGTGGAGAAGAAAAAGAAAGATGGATTAAAATACAACAATTTACAAACCTTTAGGGAAAATATGGGTGACCATTCCACAGAAAAGGGAAATTTGGGACTGTGCTTTAGGTAAGGCTTGACATTCTACCAAACAGCCCAATTTTATCGATCCAGTTATAGTTTTTGTAACTAAGCAAGAATCTGATTTGATGTGTTTCAGTGTTTGGTTTTGTTTCAAACCAACTTCCATATTACTGAGTTTTGTGAAGTCTCTTTCTGATGAGGCTACTATTATGCCTATGGCTATATCCAAAATTTGAGAAAATATTTATTAAACTCTTTTCCTGGGAGAACTTCTAGTAGCAGAAAAAAATTGGGCTTTAAATCAAACTACAGATTATTTCCTGGCTTCAGAGGCAGAGCTAACATAGCTAGACACCCACCTCAGGAGTCTGTGGAGATCATTCAGGTTGCTTGCCCTGGTGGCCCTCAAAGATCCTCTTAATCTTCTAGCATCAGCTTAAACTCATGATTAGGAAGATAAAAGCAGTAATCTCAAATATTTATTTGACTTTGTACCTCCCCCCTCCCCCAATAATCATGTAATTTACTGTATTTGTAATTTATTGCATTTATGGGATTTGCTTCTCAGGTAATAGAATCTGGCCAGCCATGGATATAATGCCATTATAAGGTGTTATAAGGAAAAGTTTGTGTCATTTGCTGTTCTATTTATGGTACTGAAATGCCTTGGGTTGCCACGTCATCTTCTCTTCCAGCTCTCTGCTTCAAAGATGCATTGGCAGTTACTTGAGTTGCATGTATCTTCCACCTTCCTTCAACTGAAGGAAGAAGTGTCATGTCATCTTTTTCAAATGAATATTTCTCTCTCTTCAGTATATTCCAGAGAAATCTCCAATTTCCCTAGTTATTAACTCCCACAAAGGATATTTTCCTACCCATTCTGAAGCATCAGCCAATAACTGGCTAAATAAAATGCTTGGGAAGATTTATCCTTTGTAGATGATTTGTAATAATATGATGAAACCAGGTGCAGTATTCTATGGTTGTCAAGTTTTCATTTTAAAAAATGCTAATCAACTGAATGACAGCAGCAAAAAGATGCAACATCAAAGTCAGAAATTCAAGATGGATTTATTTATTTACATGGTCCCTGCTTAGGCAAATCTAGGTGGCTTATATATTTAAAACTAAAATACCCGTATAAACAATTCACTAGAAGTAGAGCTGTCTTTGGAGATTCTCCATTATCCAGGTCATGGTTGTCCCAAAGGTGCTTTTCAAAAGGCAAGTGGACTTTCTTTGTTTCTTCTTTAAAAATGTTTCACTTCTCATCCAAGAAGCTTCTTTGGGGTAGAAACAGAACTGTTAAATAAAAACTGTTGCTGCTAGGAAGACGCTCTTGCTCCAATGCCATCCACAAAAGGTTTGAAGGTTATAAAGAGGTGGGCATATCTACTGCTCAGGGGTAGCAGAGGCCATGTTCTTCTTGGGGGAGAGTGGATTGCCCCTGAGAATATATTTCTCTAGGTCCTAAGCCCCCAGTCAATCTATCTTAGAATGGCTACCCTATTAGCTCTTTCAAGCAGGCCAGGTTAAAAAAAATAGGATAGAAATTCTAGGAATGTTTTTTATTGTAATAACATTGAACAACAGAACTTTGAAAGCTTGTCCAAGTTCCTCTTTGTCCCTTCTTATTCATTCATTTATTTATTTTTATTCTGCCTTTATTATTTTTAAAAGTTGCTTTCTAAACAAAACCAAGCGTAGATTTATTTGAATTGCTTCTTCATGCTTTTCCTCCATCTCAGAACTGTAATCTGCTCTTGAAATATCCCTTTAATTGCTCTCTCATATCTTCCCCAAAATCCATTCTACATTCCTTTACAGACCCAGAACATTCTCTTCCTGTTATATAGTACTGTGTAAAGATTGAACCTGGTAAAGACTGGTCTAGAAATGCAAGAATGTAAAAGGAACATTATATGACCAAACTCCAACCCAATGCTCCATACACTGGACTGCAACTCCAATCTCTAGCAGTCAACATGGCTCAAAACTGGGTTGATTGGGAAAGGGAATTGTAAAATAAGCAGTGTGGATAGCACTGGATTGGATAACATTAACAGACTATGGGTTGCTTTAGGGGAACTGATCAGGGGTGGGATTCAAAAATTTTAACAACCGGTTCTATGGGCGTGGCTTAGGTGGTAGGTGTGGCTTGGTGGTCATGTGACTGGGTGGACATGGCTTGGTGGTCCTGTTATTGGCTGGGTGTGGCCAACTCAATATCACATCAAGGCACGCATCTCCTCGCCTGGCCTCTCATGACTGTGGGGATGCTGCAACAGCCGTAAGTGTGAAAAATGGTCATAAGTCACTTTTTTCAGTGCCATTGTAACTTTGAATGGTCACTCCACACAAGCAAAGTACCAGCAAAGGAGAGGAAAAAAACTCCAGAGACATTCCTGAGACAGGAAGTCTAGTCCTGCCAAGAATGTAATAAGGGTTAACGAGAGGCAGTTTCTGTAAGCAACACCAGAATGTTTCTTCCTGCCTCCCTTACAGGATTAGGTTGGTAATTTCTTCTAACAACCGGTTCTCCGAACTGCTTAGAATGTTAATAACCGGTTCTAGAGAATAGGTGCAAACTGCTAGAATCCCACCCCTGGAACTAATCCCATGGAAGCTTTTTGTCTCCAAGCTAGGCCAATTCTATTAACTGACCTTAACCCTAATCCTAACCCTCTCTGCACATAGTTGAATAATAGAGGTACTATTGAAAGGTATGAGATCCTGATGCATAGAGGGAAGAATATAATAAGCAAAGAATGTATCTATGGATTAAATAAATCCCTAGGAAGGAATCCCTAGGAAGGAATTTTCCAGGAATTCAGCCTGATTACCACAGAAGAGCAGACAGAAAGTTCCTCTTATAAAAATTGTATTTGGTGATACTCATTAATGTTAATAAATTAATAATTTATTAATAATAAATTAATACAAGTAGTTTAATATAACAAAACACTACCAGTGAGGGAGGCATATAGAAACATAAAAATCAATCAATCAATCCCCAAACCACATATAGCAAATTATGAACAAATGCCCTTCTCTTGCTGGGATGCAATGCCAAACGAAGTCCAGTTCATTCCTCCAAACAATCTGGCTCAATAAACTGTTTAGCCATGCAAAAGAACAGTAAAAAGTCCCTAACAAATGTGAGATCCTTGAAAAAAAAAGACCATTTTGGTGTCAGTCATGTAATAGGGATTCCACTTTGGTCTTCCTTCATCACCCTTCTCTCTGCTTCAGGTATCTAAAGCCCGGCAAAAATCAGATATTTTATTAGGTTAGCAACACTCCGTTTGCCTCTGAAATCTTAGGGAAGTTTCTAACGCTTTAAGGAAAATGCATGACCCTCTGTTGACACTTGCAAAGACTGGCAATATGGATTATATTAATTACTATCACACTGCCTTCTCTTTCTTTTTTCATTGACACACAAGGCCCCTACTGTAGCCTCTACAACAGGGGTGTCAAACTCGCGTCATGGTGGTGTCACGTCACGTATTGTGCCTTTCCCCCTTCACTAAATCGGGCATGGGCATGGCCAGCATGTGGCGCATCCAGCCTGTGGGGCGGGAGTTTGATACCCCTGTTCTAGAACCATGTGTCTTGCTCTTTGCTATCTTCCAGACATCATTATAAGGAGACAGGTGAAATCTGACTTACTAAATAGTTTTTCTGATGTCTCTGTCTGTCTCATTGCTTTGTGCTTTCACATCAAACATTTGGAACAAATTGTTCTGGCATCCACTAATTGAAACAGCCTAAATAAACTGTAAACTGTACATTTTTTAAAAATAGGAACAATACTGTTCAGGTTGCCATTAAGAGTAGGCCAGGGAGAGAATGTTTTAATTCCCTTCTTGGTGGTGAATTTCAAGTTTCACTTTTTCCCAAAAAATAATTGTAGTGAAAACACTGGATTAGAATACAAAATACTTGGGCTACATATCATGGCATATTATTCCATCGCCAGGTATCTATTCCTATATCCGTATCTGTGAAGTTGGAATGATAGTACTTTTACTTTCTGATACCCGCTAGTGGCTGTCAGACTACAATGTGTCATGCTATATGATGGAACATGAGCATTGAGCAACCCTTAGTATAAGATACAGACATTAAGAAACTTGAGGCATTGTTAGGGCAGTGTAAATAGAAAGGATGGAAGGGGGAAATACCCATCAAACGGAATAAATCGATGGTATATCTTTCTCCCCTATGCTAGGTGTCAAAATGCAAGAGATCTGAGATCATCGTCATAACAAGAGACAAGGGAAAACTCTTTCTGCCACCTGAAAAAGGGAGAAGTTTAGAGCCCCCTGCACTTTACAGATGGCAGAAAAAAGTGCAAGAATTTTATGTAAGTTTTATTGTAATAAAGGCCTTCATTTAATACACAGCAGACATTGAAATTCTTTTCTAGCAGTTTCATTTTGTCATACGTTTAATGGTTCATTAGATTTTTATTGTAAATCGAGGGGGGGAGGTGGTGCAGCAGCAGCTTCAGGTAGGGTGGGGTAGCAGTGCAGGCAGAACAGCAGCCCTCCAAAACAGTCCCAGCTTCTCATGCAGCCCCTTGGGAAAATTTACTCACTCCTGACCTATGGTATAGCTCAGTGGTGGCTAACCGTTTTGGGTTCCTGTGTCAAAAATTGTCTGCATGGTTGCACACTTGCACTCGCATGCCAGCACCCAGAAGGCAATGTGCACACCCCCACGTCCCCTATGCATGCACGTGTAATTCCCCACCCACCCCACCGCCCCCTTACCTGCACTGTGCCTCACAGCTGATTTTTGGCCAGTTTGAGGCCTTTTTCGGCCTCCCAAAGGCTTGAGGAAGGCTTCTGCAGGCTTTGCAGGCCAAAAACTAGCCCCATTTCATCACTTCCGGTATTTTTGGAAAAACAGAAAGTGATGAAATCGGGCTAGTTTTCAGCCTGCAAAGTCTGCAGAAGCCTGCAGAAGCCTTCCTCAAGCCTTTGGGAGGCTGAAAAAGGCCTCAAACCAGCCGAAAAACAGCTGTGAGGCGCACGCATACCCAGTGAGGTAAATTTGCCTGCAGCTCGCATGCCGGCACAAATGGCTCTGCGTGCCACCTGTGGCACACGTGCCATAGGTTCGCCATCATGGGTATAGCTTAACAAGTGTACAGATAGGTGTAGTTCATAAAGACTTATGAATTATCACACTACAGAAAATTGTTAACTTAAAATTGATTTAGAAGAGACACATAAATCATTGTAATTATAAAAGCTGTATGATGGCTAGAGAGTGATAAGAGGTGCTTGGCTTAAATAAATCTGTTGGACTAAAAGCAAAACTAAGAAGTTTGCCTACCTATGATGTTATAAATAAAAGAGGCAACATCATAAGAAAGGTCTTCTGCATGCTGAATATCTGATCTCTTCCCAGGAACCTAAAACTGAATGAGAGCCAATTCAGTGGAAACCCATTGGGGAACTAGTAATAATGTGATAAGTAGAGAGGCAAAATCAATAGGGAGAATTTTATGCATGGAAGTGCTCTGTGTTTCAGGCCAAACAAACATTGCAGTTCAAACTCTTCACATAAAGGAAATTGTGTGAAGAGCCAGTTTGTTGTAGTAACTAACAAGCTGGCTAGAAGCCAGGAGATTGTGAATTCTAGTCCCACCTTAGGGGTCAATAAACTTCTCTGGCACTGCACATCAGGGAATGCATGAGCCTGTCATTTGTGGATGGTTGCCGATCCATTTATATTTCTGCAAATGTAACATTCTGGCTAGGGGACACTCAAACAGCAAAGCACAAAACAGGAAGTCAGGTCAACCAATCAGCATGCAGGATGTACATCTCTGCACAACACACAGTTGGGATTTGGATGGTGTACATGTCAGCCCATCTGCAGCCACCTGCAAACTACATTTACCCATCAACCTCTTTGCAATGTAAGAATGCAGTGACATCTACATGCATTTGAGGACAACTCTAAATCAACCCTTAGGCATGAAAGCTGTCTTGGTTACTTTGGACCAGTTGCTGTTTCTCAGCCCAACCCTCCTCACAGGGTTGTTGTTATGGAGAAAATAGAAGGAGGAAGGAGTATTATGCATCTTCACTGCCTTGAGTTACTTATAAAGTAATAAAGGTGGGATACAAATCTAATAAATAAACAATAACATAGCAAGTAAGAAAAGTAGGATTGCAACTTACTTTTCCTACTTGCAACATTGCAAGTAGGAAAGAAAGAAGGCAAAAAAGTGCAGTTTTGTATATGACTCCTCCAGCTTTTAGTCGAGGAATCGTTTTACTGAAACTTTCCTACTTCTGATCACATTGTGGAAGGAATTTAGGAGAAACTTCTCAGAGACTATTTTTATTTTCTCATTGCATTTTGGGACACCAGTAACAGACGAATTGGAGTGTTCAACACTTTTGGGTAGCTAGCCCTGTTGTTTCCAGCATCTCCTCAGCCAAGTATAAAGACTTCTACAACTTTTCCAGAGTCCGCCAGCAGTCTGCTGCCTCATGTGAAACAGAGCAATGATGCTGGGCCAGCATTTGCACATTACTATTTTCGCACTGCTTGTAATGCAGAGGGCCTAATCCAAACCCATATCCAAAGAATTTGTTCAGGTTTCTAATAAGAGCTACATATTCCTTCCTTGCAAGCTGTTTTGGAAAAACAGGTACTAGAAGTGTTCTCAATTAATTCAGGTTGAGGGCCTACCTATTGCTTGCTTTAAAGCAGGGGTGTCCATAAGAGGGGGGGAGTGTATAAAAAAAGTCAAATGACAGCTGTGACCATGGCATCAAAGCTCCACCTATTCATCCATCCATCCATCCAATTTATATGCTTCCATCTCACTATTACAGTGATTCTGGGTGGCTGTGTTATGCCGATGATAAAAAAATGTGATGGGAAAAATGCATGGTTTATGGCAATCATCTTGATTTTTTTCTCCCACTACTCCAGTGTTCTTACTTCAGAGCTTCTCATCCTGTGGATCCTAAACACGTTATTTCTGAAGGAGTTCGTCCTTCAGAAACTGGCTACTTTTAAGATGAAATCCTGTGAGCAGATATTTTTCTCACACAAAAGGGGGAAAGAGGGGAGGAAGGAAGGATATTCCCTGTGGTCTGGGAAGAGGGGATCTCCCAGGGCATTGTAAGTTTCATTAAGATGCATACCACACTATGCAAACCAACCCTGTTGCCAACCCAAACATTCAGGAGCAGGCATTCCAAAAGGAGAACATCACTGACCCTCTTAAAGTTAATTTAAAATTAACTTAAAAGGGAAGCAATGGCAAATCCATGACATGTGTGTCAAAGGAGGCACACCACAGTGTTTTGGGTGACCTGTCAGCATTCACCAACACCTGACAACAACTATCCTTGAAAGTACACCCTATTTTCACATGATTTTAGGGGGCTGCAGAGGCCATGCGAGTGGGTCCTGCTCCTGTTTGGCCTCAGAAGCCTCTGAAGAAGGCTGTGCTTTCACACAGTTTTTGGAGGTCCCAGAGGGCAGAGAAGGGCATTCTCCAAAGGGGCTTCAAGAATGAAGGCCTTGTCCAACCAGGAAGAGAAAGAGAAATTGGCAAGATTAACGGTGCATGGCAGATCCTAGGGAGCTCTGGACCACAGGGGCAATTGCACTGTTCCCCAAGGCTCACATTCCTTGGAAAATGGCATGAGTTAGCCTTTTTGAGTGGCTGTAGTAGTGCTAGGGCTGAAGTCAAGGCCTAGGCCTTTATTTCAAGTCTAGCCTCAGCATTGCCATCAAGTGCTGCAGTTCAGGATGGCTTAGATAGGAATGGCTGGGAGGGAGGGAGATAATTGTTTTCTTTTGTTTGGGTGTGCAACACACCGCCAGAGTCAAATTAATATTTTTAGAATTTTTAAACTGCTGAATCTAAAGATCTGCCATCACCCGTTTAGGAAGTAGAGAAGATGTAGGGGAGAGCTGACCTCCACTCCCTTTTTCTATAACTACTCTTTTTTTTTTAAGAAAAAGCAGAGCAAATGCCATATATAATGGGCCCTGGATTGCTTCATATTTTAGTTTTTCTTTTATTTCACAGGTTGGGATAGATGTTTTTAGTACTATGTTAAGTAACATATGGCTGTAGAAATCTATTTGGAACAGTGTGATGGATGAAAATGTGCTGTGTTAGCACTGCCTTCTATTTTGTGTTAATAATCCCAAGCAATTTTCTGCCCATTAGCCTTTTTCTATATAATGTCTGATTTGCACAAAATACTGATGAGTTGTGCAGAGTTCTGCTATTATGTGCCTGCACAAAACCAGAGCCTTAATATGCACTCCTTTGTCAAATGATGAGGGCACCACTCTTTTCCCGCCTTTTCCATTGAGAGTCAAGATCATTCTAATCTTAGATCTTCCTGTCCTTAGCATGGTTTTTAGGCATCCTATTTGAAATACTGTAAAGTTTTTCTCACTTGCTAGAGCAACACAACCCTTGAACATGTATCTGTTGCAGATTCTCTGCAGGAGGCTGATGATCTGGGGATAAGCTGTAAAACACACAGGAATATTTATACAGATATGCACTTGGTCATAGGAACTCCCCTGTGCCTTTGGTTTAGGAAGACTCCTTCAGCTGGCCTTCCTCACAGTATGGTTGTTGTAGGGATAAAATCAAGGGAGATTCTCATATAAGCCACCCATTTTCAGGAGAGCCAGATGTAAAGCAAATCATTTTCACTTATCAGCTGTGTGAACAAAAAAAGCATCCCAGGCCAGCTTGTAGACACAGAGAGCATTTGTTGACAAGGTGACCCTCACAGACCCATCAAGAACCCCACACTCTCTAAAAAAGAAAAAATGAGAAAAAAAAACCAAGGTTTCCACAATTTATACCCCCACCCCAACCCATTAACCAACACCAACCCAGATTGAAGCTAACGACAGATTGTCTAGATATAACATTTCTGCTCTCAGTGTAGCAGAAAAAGTAAGGAAACCCAAGTTGCCATATCTAGAATCAGAAGGAATATTAGGATTGACTCCAAACCTGCATCTCCAGCAAAAAAAAAAGGGTGGGGGGAAAACATTTTTTAAAAATCACAAATAAAAGTAAGCCATTTTCATGTGGGTTTTTCCCCCACTTTGGCCATTCAGAATCAACTCTAAATCCACCAACTTCAATGTTTCTCTGAAACTGAAAGCTGAGTTTTCTCTTTTGCAATGCTGCAGGTCTGCAAGACTTGTGTATAGTTCCTTTTCCTATATTGGCAACATTTGCCTCACCTTGCCTCCAGGTGCAGCTCTTTCGTGCCTTGTCTCCCCTTCTCTCCAGCTGATTCTAGCCATCCTACCAGCAGGTGCTAAACCTTCTCAGTATTTTGAGGTCAGCAGAAATGAAGATGAAGGCAGCAGTGGTGGGTTTCCAAATTTTTTCCTACCGGTTTTATCATGAGAGCATGCTTCGCATGCGCGCAGCACTTAAAAACCACCCTCTGTGTCAGCGCTAGTGAAGTGAGCTGTTTTTTAGGTCAGCTGAGGCGCGGCAATTTGCTCTTCCGCATGCATCAGCTGAGCTAAAAAACAAGGGAATATAGGACAGGAAAGGGCAGGGGTGGTCAACGGGCCCAGCCAGAGGTGGTATTTGCCGGTTCCCCAAACCAGTCCAAGCCGGCTGAATGCCACCTCTGGAAGGCAAGTTGTTCAGATTGCTTTAATTACCAACTGAGCAGGAACAAACAATGCTGATGTAGAAGTGTCCTTAATTGGAAAGTATAAGAAAGAACCTTTTTTCTCCCGTATCTCTCTTTTGCCAAACAGTAGGTCAAAGCTTTCTGATTATAAGAGTGGGCATCCATTGATTTAAAAAAATCTATTTTTACCACTAGACAGTTTACATTAAAGGAAAGAAAGAAATATGCTGAGGATGCTCAAATGTTTTCCTTCTGACATATATTTCTCCTCTCCACCACAATTTTCATTTTTATTAGCTGTGATGAAAAATTTGTTTTGCAGCCTCATAAATATTCTATCTTATACAAATCTAAGGAATCCAGCTTTAGAGAGGTTATTGTACTGCCCTCTGGTGTCGATAATATTTATGGGGAAAATGTTTTGAAATATTTTGTCCCTCCTTATTCTGTTAGATAGTAATTGCTATGGCTTGATCCACCTAGTAGATCCTGAACTTGTAGACATCTGAACAATGGATATTAGTGGGACAGATTTAAGGCTAGATTTATCTCTTTTATCAGATGCTAATTAAGGGTTAGAAATATGTCACCTTTGCAAGGTGGCTTTAATTCATATCTATGTTTTCTTTTAAAATGTAGTACATTGATGCCATTAGCTAATAAAACATTCCCAGATGTACTATTAATGCCAGGAGAACAATGGACTATAGATCAGAGACCAAACAAACAGGAAACATAATGCAAAACAAGGTGGTTTTATATGTTTAATATGAATGTAGATATCAGCAGAGAAAAATTTCCAATCTATATAGTATTAACAGATCAATAAAGCAACTTAAATATTACCAAAAAGAGGAAATTATTCCCTTCAAAAATCTGTGCATCAGATATTCATGTGCTTATTTAGAAATAAATATAATCATAGAAACAGAAATATGATGCCCCATCATTGGACTGTGGCTAAACTCATGTGGCTTTGCATGTATTGTCATAATAGAATTCTTTATCTTTAAAAGCAAACATGGAATTAGCAGGCAAGAGCTTATTGCTCTTACACTCCAAAATCTGACACAAAGGGAATAAGAGACAGATGAGATAGATGTAGAAGCAAATAAGATGAGAATATGTACTGAGCATAGGACCCTCCTTTGTGGACTTACATTTACTTACATAATCATCATCTACTGGGGGGTATACAAAACTGTAACAAATCTGGGAGTACTGTAGTCAAGGAATTTTGGGGAACAGCAACAAGTGATATTTACCTATGGCAGAGGCAGCTGCAGTTCATTCTCTGACTACAGCCTTACTACCTGTAGGTTATCTACTGTACTGATGTGAATTGTTTGGCATCCCCAAACACATGGCCTCCAACACTTTATATGAGTCAAATACTTCTCTTGAATACAAAGCATAGAGCAAAAGTCTTGTATGAAGATGAAACCAGTGGAAGGCTAACCATTACAAAAGGAGAATTGCTCTGGCTCCGTATATATCTACATCTGCTGTCCTGCAGGGAGGCAATGAATTGTCAGAGAAGAAATCAGTGGCCATGCTGCCAGCCACCATATCACTTGCCAACCACAACTGGCCAGTCACCAAATCACTTGCCAGCCATAACTCTACTTTTGAGAGGAATTGTGGCCGGCAAGTGATTTGGTGGCTGGCCAATTATGGCTGGCCAATAATATGGTGCTGGCAGTAGAGTTCTGGATAATTATCTGAAGAAGCTAAAGAAAGAGCCAGTTGCCACTGGTTTCTAGTTTTGAAGGAGGATTGAAGACTGTATCTTTTAATTTTTCTTCCTCTATTTGTCAATATTGTCAATATTGAATGTATGTACAATTGTCAATATTGAATGTATGTGCAACAGGTGGAGACTTGGATTCTGCTGCTGCAACTGCCTTTAAAAAATAGTGTCATCCCCCCCTCCATTCTCTGATAGTGTTGCACACACTGCTGATTCAGTATACTCTATTTGCTCTTCCTAGTTTTTGTATCTGAGAGGACTGATATTAAAGGAGGTTTTCAAAAGCTGTCTTTCTTGCCTGTCCATCCACAAGACATAACAAGCACAAAAGAAGAGCGTCTAAAAATGTAAGATGTAAAATAGTATCTCCCTTCAACTCCCAGGCTGCATTTTAAAAAGACCTAATACTTAATACTTAAAAGGGCACATCAACCACCAGATCAGGTTTGGCTATAGGAAGGGGTGTATGTGTGTGTCCTGCTATGATGTCCATTGGTCCTACTATGACATCTCTTAAAAAAAAACACCTCCCTTCAGCAGCTTTGAAATCTGACCCAAAAATAGAAAACATCTTTTTCTTATTAAAAAGAACAAAGAAAAAAAAGGAGGGGGAGTAATAGCTCTTCATGAAAAAGGATCGATGCTGCTGGTGTTCTTGGCAATAAAAGTATAAATAAAACTTGTATAGGTTTCTTGACCAGATCCAGTGATGGAAACAAATTCAAGAGGCAACTCTGTACTGTAGTCTAAAGAGCTTCTCTCCCATGCCGCTCCTGGCTTTTTCTATTCTATTCCAGATTTCAATGGGCTGGCAATAGGACCAGGTGGGTGCTCTGTCCAGCCTGCAGCCACTGTAAGACCTGATGAGTTATTCCCCTCCATCTTGTCCTTTTCATCCATGCAGGGAAGGCAAACCTCACTAATTGGCTCTTGCGTGGACCAGTCTCTGCATTTCCTTTTAAGGATTATTCTCTCCTCACTAGTCTCTTGTACCTTTGTTTTGCTTTCTAGATATTTGCACATTATGTTCTTCTACTCTCCTTCTCTCTCTCTCTCTGTCTTTCATACATCCACAAACACACACACACAATGTCCCTTGACACTAATGCAGATCCTTCCTCCCCCCTCCTTTTTGATTCCATTGTTGCTCTGATGCTTCAGAAACCAAAGGAACAGTTTGTTCTTTCTTCCCTACCTTTCTGGGCAGGTATTTTGAAAGAAGGAAAAACTGATAGTTCAGCTTCACAGAATCAAACTAGTGATGTTCCTACCTTGCCAGTTAAATATGTTTTAAAAAAGGAAGCTGTAAAAAGAGAACGGGAAAGCCAAGTGAGTATGTTGCCCCCAGCTTTGGCAGGAAAGGTGTCCACTGGGAGACATAAGCATTGAATGGAGCATTCCAGCATTGAGGACAGTTCATTGGCTTAACTGCTCGATTGCTTGATCAGATGCAAGTTTATGCAAAATAGAAATTGCCAAGCAACAGAACACATTGCTGTGCTGCAACCCAGGACAAAATGGGTGCCCAGGGCAAGACAAGCCATGGGAGTGTGTGCGGTATATTTGCCACTTCAGCAAATCAGAGCTGGGCTGTTACCAGAATGGAACAATGTGCTGGAGAACATCCACTGTGAAGGAGTTAAGACGGTTTGGGTTGGACAAAACAGTAGTTTTGAATCAAAGCTGAAAAATACCGGCATGAGTGGGTCCATTTGCAAAAGGCCAGAAATAGGACGAACATGCTATCATCTGAGTGGGCCATAGGCAAAGGTCCAAGCAGATCTGCCCAGGAGCCCCCTGAATCTTTGTTCCCCAGTACCCGTCATAACTAATTACAGAAGGGAAAGTAGGAAGCTCTATCCCTTATTCATGCTTATTTAAGTCAAGGGAAGGTAGGTTTTTTGGTCCTAAGGGCCAAAATGCCTGGGAAACCTGTGAAGATAAGGGGGAAGGGCAGAGACAAGAGTTTGGCAGCAGTGCATGGCAGTTATTATTATTATTACCTTTATTGTCAGAGTACATGTGTACAATGAGATTGGCTGAGCCTCCCTTCATGCACACACACCCCAACACAACTCACAGTGAGGACAGAAAGTCCCAATCTTATTACACTATATGACCTTGTTGCATAACGCACCAGCTCTGCAAATCTGTCAAACTATGTTGACATTAAGTTATTTTCCATTCAGAAGTCTGACAAGCCCATGGGTAGAAAATGTTCTTCAGCCTGTTGGTGTGGCTGGCTATGCTCCCCTACTTTTTAAAATATATCTGAGGCCACTTGAGAGGCTATCTCTTTATTTGGGTAGCTAATTTTGGGTGTCAAAAAAAATACCCTACTGTAGGAGAAAGTCATAGCATGCCACAAAGCACTTTTTAGTAATATGGAATTCTTCCAATGTATTCCTGTATAAATTTTGTTAGCCACAACCACTGTGGATGAGGTGCAGTCGGTC
>CM019149.1:154631162-154705408 GCA_009733165.1 Naja naja
CAAAGGTATCTTTTTTTAATAAGTTTAATTTTTGAAAAATGTTCCAAAATCGCTGCACCACTATTGGTCTTACCCACTCTCAAGCTCTCATTGGAACCACTTGACAAATAGGAAATCTCATGCACCTAATTGAGGCAGTTTATGTGTTGATGCTAGAAAATGCTCTTGAATGCATTCTCAGTGTTTTTAGACAACTAAATAAAATGCATCTTGAAATGCATCATGCTGATCTTAAAAGTCAAAAAGGCCATTTTGTGCTTTTCAACTAATACTACTACAGGGGTGGGGAGGAGTGATTTCAGATGCTCATATCAGAAAGAGAATTCTCTTAAATTTTTAACACTTCCCCACAAACGTATGGAAGGCTTAATCACATGTTGCTACTCTAATAATGTTATTTTCACAGGATTTCATATTCAATGCCAACTTTCTAATGGAAAAGAGTATAATTCCCCAAAAGCAGTAAGTCACATGATTATCACATTTTCCACCAGAGGTCACTGCTGTATTAATTTGATATCAGACAAATGTACACCTACATCTTCAGACAGAACATCTCTAAGCATAAACATATATCCATAAATATATTAAACAAACAATGGAACCGAACATTTCTACTTCTTATTTCCTACTTAATATTGAACCATTTTCTCAGCTCTTTGTTTTTATGCATGCTTTGTTTTGATTGTATATCACTTTTACAGAATTCAGAAATCATTCTTCAACACCATATTTGTGCAGAACAAGCCTACTCAACTTTACTGTATGCTTTCTTTAAATCATCAAATACAGAATCAATTCTTTTCACTTTCATACAATTTCTAATTCCTGAAGAGTAAAAATCAGCTCCATATTACCTTATATGACATAAAACTGCATCACCCTTTCCACATTATAATTCATTTTAACTTCTAGTATTTTTAGTCACAATTCTGCCAATCACAAATTCTCCCAGTTTCCTTCTGTGCAAGGAACCCTTAGTGGCCTTCTTTTGATTATAAGGCCTTCATACAATATTTAAATCAAACAGCTACTTCATAAACAAAAGATATTCATATATTTCTCCAATTACAAAATGTATACCTACAGCCTTACTATCTACATATAAAGATAGTCAACAAATTGCATGAAAAAAGAAAGAACAGCACATTACATGATAACAGAAGCAGACAATGCAAAAATAGTATACTAATATTGTCTGGGTTGTGTTATACTTCCATGCATTAATTTATGTTAATTTCATTATATTTAGCATCTGTGGTTTATAGCACACACACACACACACACACACACAAACACACCAAAAATTTTCCATAGGCAGAATAAAATTTTGTTTAGAAGATTTCCGCATATTACCAGTAAAGCTAAATGAGAATATCATTGAAGGATCAAAGAGGCTTGATTGAAATAAATGGCTGCCTAGAAACTGGCATATGCTTTAATTAGTTTCTCAAATAAATATCCATAATTTTCAAGGTTATTTTATAAACACTGGAAGAGCATTTTAAACAGTATTTGTATTTTTAAGAAAGAAAAGTTCACTCACTGAATTAATCATCTTTCAATTTAGAAAAGTGAAATGAAAGAATCTTAAAAAGGATAGCAATATAGAAGAAACATTAGAATTATTTACTAACTTTTAACATATTGGTCCCATTTTGTTCTGTAGTTTAAGTCCATATAAACTTCAGCACACAGCTCTGGGGAACAATCATTAAGTATGCTGTAGATTTTATATTCATACAGCCCCGATTTCTGGAAAAAGAAATTAAAAATCAGATCAAAAAGTAATATCTGCTTTGTAGTACCAATTCTGTCTAAGCTATTACTTTGTATCACCCTTCTTCTCCCCAGTGTCACTCAGCAAAGCCATTGCTAAGAATCAGGGAGTGCAGTGTTCATAATTGAAGGGCACCAAGATAGGGAAGGCTACTTTTACCAATCCAATCTACTTTCATAAAATAAATTTACATTAGCATCTCAAATATAATATTTGTCTTAAAGGACAGATACTACTGATCCTTTGGTGAAAGGCCTAAGCTGTCCCTTTCAAAATACGAAATACAATATTTGCCAGCAGGTTTCTAATCACTCATGCGATGATGCCTACCCTTCCTTTCCTCCTTCTGCAATAATAATCCCCCCATCTGCTTTGAAGTGATGCAAAAAGATGTAGTACAAGAGAGAATGAGTGTCTGGTTGACTAGGCTGGAAGAAGTAAAAAGGGGGAACGGAATACATGAATGGACAGGAGAAAAAACATTGCTGGAATGTCCTTGGAAAAGCTGTATTATAATTATGGAAGACAGGTTGAGATGGCAAGCATTTATCTAGGAATTCACCAGAAATTGAACTCAATGAATGGCATCTAATTATCTATTCCATTTGTGGAAATACATTTAGATTCAAGCTAAAAGCTTCCATTGTGTTAGAAAATACATTTCTTCATATAGTAACCATATCACTCTGCAAGGCAGCCTTAAGATGTTTATCTCCCATGCTGATACTGGCTAGATATGAAACCTGTCTAGTTTTCAAGCTTTGACAATGATCCAGGCAAGGTATTTTGTTCAGACAACACTAACCATGACCTCTAGTTGGTGTTCACCTACTTCTTTACCTTTTCCTCCAGCATTGAGAAAACAAACACTAATCGCTAACTGCTCTCATTTTCATCCCAGCGCTTACTTGAATCCAGAAATCCTTTCTGCCAGCATTGGCCTTTGCAAGCTCAATTAGGAGAACATTTATATATCAAAAGCATTAATGGGCTCTAGTCTTAAGAGAACTGAGAAGCACATCTATACTAGGAGAAAGGAGGAATGTTATGATTTGACAATTGGCAATTGGTACTTGACAACAAATTATATATCCCCTGGCATTTCATGATTTAGTTTGGTTCCTCAGCAAGACTTGGCAGATGTTTTGGAGATGAATTGGCTGGTAAGATTCTTTAGATGAGAATTAAACCATGCAAAACAGAGTCTTGATTTTTAAACCTATGATGGTTTAGAGCCAGTGTTTCTTTGTCCCATCTCTTCCACATACCCTTAACATAACATGGAGTGGCCTTAAAGCAACAAGAATATTGCATGTCATTTTTTAACTGATAACTATCTAAATCCGAGAAAGAGGTGATGCAAAGAGACCCAGAATCAGTTTTTTATCTGAGTTTTCCTGAATTCTTTCATTGCTTTAAAATGACACTAATATTACTTTAGGACATTTTAAAGTATTTCCTATCTCTAAAGCGGTAGGAAACATATCATCAGTTTTTGTGTCATGTTCAAAAGTAACTTGAGGGTTCCAAAGGATTATAGCAGTAAATTGTCTGCTTTTGATATACAGCAGCAAATTGTTGATTCTTCCAAATATAAGCAGCAACAATAACCATATTTCTGTTGAGATGTTTAGCTATGTAATATATTAGAACTCTTGAAGCAAAAATAAATAACTTGCTATTATTACTATTAATCATTGTAGAAAGTCTAATTCAATGCATTAACAATTTAAATGTTTTCTCTGATGGGAAACATAATATATATATGGATAGAATTTAAGTGATTACTATAACTAAAATTACCCTTTCTATGAGTTCTAATGCTTATTAAAACTAATTTTATTTTAATTCTTCTATTAGAATTTTGAATGTAACTATAGTAACCCAATTCAGTAAACACAATTTCATCCTTCAGTACAATCAGCTAGGGCCTCTATTAAACCATCATTTGAAGAAAAACAGTAATTTAAATAATGGTGTACAATTCACACAGAATTTTATAGTGGTATTAAACATTTCCCGTATTTATTATTTATTTTCAATACATTTTTACAATATTGCTTTGAACAATCATTCCAGAAGTGGAGATAAACCCATTCTTTATAGATGCATAAATATACCTGCATCAAAACTGCTCCTGCAGAGGTAAACAACTATAACTACTTTAGCTTTAAACAAATACTTAACGTTTATATTATACAAAATTACAACAAAAATTATTTCATTGCTTTAAAATCATCTTAAGCTTTCCCACTGCTTCAGAAAAAATCTTTCAATAATGAAATGTCAATAAAATTGGATATAACATATATTAAAATGGCACAATTTTAGCAGACTACTCCAAGGCTGGATGCAGTCAGTAGATGGGACTGATAGTATAAAACATTTGGAACCAGCAGCTTGTCTGGAAAAAAATATAGCAAATACGAAAGAATGTTTTTCACTAAAATCAAGAGATAAATTAATCAAGTTCTTGAATACATAACTCAAACTTGATCTAAGCATACTGGCTTAATCTAATGAATACAGATTCAGTCAGATGGAACAGCAATTTAAAACACATTTCATTAAGAACTGCAAATACCAAAACGTTGAAATTCTAATATGATCATCAGATAATAGCCTTTGACTTAATAAACCAGTGGTGTCAAACTCGATTTCATTGAGGGTCACATCAGGGTTGTGTTTGACCTCTGGTGGCCAGGGTGGGTGTGGTCAGGGTGGGCGTGACCAGTTCGACATCACTCATGTCAGGGGCGCATGTGGTGGCCCGAGCGCTTTGACAGTGAAAATGGGCTCCCGAGCTGTCTTTTCGGCTGCGATAACCCCCTGCAACCCTCTGCCAGCGAAAACGGAGCTCAGGAGAGACGCACATGCCCCCCCTGAGCTCCATTTTCTTTGGCAGAGGCACCGCAGACATCTACTTTGCCATTTCCAGGGCGACCCCGCGGGCCAGATCTAAGCACCCCATGGGCTGGATCCAGCCCTCAGGCCTTCAGTTTGACACCCCTGCAATAAATTATACATATACTGGCTTTCTTACTTATTGTATAACTTATACATAAGGTTATAAATTGATATACATAAGGTTATAAATTGTTATTAAGTTATATTGTATCATTTGAAACCTTAATTATAATCAGGATTGTGAATCGAAAGTATTTATATATTTCTGACATGATTATACAAAGCCCCTCTCTGAAGGAGATTGGGCAGTTAAGAAGCATGAAATATAAATAAAATAATATATATATTCCATTAACTTGTAAAAAGCTTTTCTTTTATTTAAATCAGTAAAGTGAAGTAATAAGAAATAATATAAAAAAACCTGGCAAAAACTACCCATTCAGAACAATGGGTTCATTTAACAACTACCATGTTCACTTAATGACCACCATGCTCATTTGACTATGGCATTTGCTTAATGACTGCTACAAGGTCTAACCCTGCTTAACAACCCGCACAACTTACCACCATAATTCTGGGCTCAATTATAATTTCAAGGACAAGAATACATGTAATTATTTCCCTTTTCCTATCTCGCTTTCACAAATATACATAACCCAGGAGTTAATGGCCTTCATTCTTTGCAATCATTAAGATTCCTAGGAAATAGTGTCTTAATTAGAGTCTTAGGAGAAGAGAATGAGCTTCTTAATATTTTCAGGAAGGCTAAGAAGCATTTACATCCAACATACTGAACTCTCCACCACCACCACCATTTCTTAGAAGTATTTCATGTAGGTAGTCTAGGGTGAGGACACTCAATTTTATTTGATAATATGTTGGAGGAAATAGTTCTTGGCCTTTCAGATCTCAGGAGCTGACAGTAAAAAAACATATTATATAGGGTTTTTTTCTCCTGAAAAACAAATATTCAATAAGAATAATGTTTCTAAAATGTGAGAGAATAATTGGGCTTTTGAGAAACAATTATTTTTAATTTCCAAACCCAAATTATTCTTTGTATTCCTTCAGCAAGCTCTATAGAATGTGAAGAGAGCAAAAACTTTATTTCCAAAGATATTAACTGTGTAGGGAGGGTAGGAGAAAATTCTGCTTCTATACTCCAGGCATCCTGCTTGCCTCCCTGACCAGCTCAACAATGCTGCAGAAAAGCCAGACTTGCAATAAGAGCTAGATCTGCATCCCACAGCTTCTCTAATTTTGTCTTATAGTAAACATCCCTACGTGAAAAGGAGTAAGGAAAAAGGAATATTGCTGAATATACCCATGATTAAGTATGATAAATTCAGGCTGTTAGTCCTCATTGTCATCTCATCTCAAGTATGGGAAACAGAAAAATGAAAGAAAATAAAAGTTGAAGGATAAGGTGACAGAATGTTCATGAAAAATAAAGATGTCTTTTGGGGCACTCGTCAATAAACTTTAAAAAACAAATGCCATGTAATCATAATTGCTCAATCTATAAAAATACACACAAGCCTATTCTTTTTATTAAGTTTCCTATCTTTTATGTTAGTTCCCTTAATAGGACAAATTTATCGATGATTTATTACTCAGCACAACTGGTCCTTCACTTTAAAAGCGTACTTTTAAATGCTAGGGCTACTCTTATCCAGGCTGCAAACATCTGAACAACTGGATGGCAGAAAAGAAATACAGAAAACTGATTACAATTGTATGCAAGAATTCCCGAAGGGTCCTGGCTAGTAACTATTGGAAACAGTATTGGACTTGGAAAAAAACGTTGATTTTTGGCAATCTTCATAGTTTATGATGGGGACTTTTGTTGTCTATGCCCAGATTATTTCTTCTTCCCCCAAAAATGACAAAAATATTGACAGACTGAAACTTTCAAATTAAAAAAAAATGTACCATCATATCTGATGGAACATGCCTAACAGTCCTGTTCTCTCTATGATTTTGCTCATGGTTAAAACAGTGGTTAAAATATGGAGGACTGGTAAGGGAGTTCCAAGATTCAAACCTCTGCAACCACCCCAAACTTTTGACAGGAGGATCTGGGGGGTGGGGGTGTCATAGTCTGCCTCTTTCCACTGAAGTTCCTTGCAGGTTTACTGTGAAGGTAACAG
Organism: Naja naja; assembly: GCA_009733165.1. Lineage (NCBI taxonomy): Eukaryota > Metazoa > Chordata > Lepidosauria > Squamata > Elapidae > Naja > Naja naja. Next base: position 154,638,000 of record CM019149.1, read on the forward strand.
GTGGGAAGCCACCCTGCAGGCCTCCTGAACACCTTGGCGGAAAGAGGTGAAGTTAAACATAATTAAAAGTAAAGGTAAAATAAAGGGGTTTTTTTGGGGGGGGGTAAAATTAGCTCGATTAATGGAGATTATTACATGGATGCATCTATTCTGGCTTCTCTGAGACGGCGTCTCCTCGTTTGTTTTCCATTTCCATTTTTTTTAAATGAGCCAAGGTCCACTCTCAACTAGCTGGGAAATAATCTAATAAAATCCGAGGTACGGGCCCCACCTTAACATTTCAGTTTCTATAGTAGCATAACTAAATTGAATAAGTAAATTAATAAGGCCCTCGCCCTCTCCCATCTGTCTGCCCCGGGCAGCGGACTCGGGGGTAGGGGAGACGGACCATGGTGCGACCCCTCGCACCTCGTCATACAGTCGGTAGATGCAGAGACCCTGGATGTTGGTGAGGAGCTGCCAGGAGGCGTCGGGGCGCCCGCTATGGCTGATCAGCTCCTTGGAAACGGCCAGGAACTGGTCCTCGGAAAAGAGCAGGGCGTGGCTGCTCCGGCCTGCGGAGGTGGGCGGACGAGGAGGAAGCTACGTTGCTGACGCTGCTTCGGGACATCCCCACCGAGAAAGGGCCGGCGCAGAGCTCGCCTCCCTTTAGCTCGTCCTTGGCCGCCTCCTTCAGCAGGCCACTGGTGCGCCTCCGGACCAAGTTGCTAAAGATTTCCGGCGGGCACATGGCCCGGGCCCAAGCAGCATCGCCGGCGGAGCTCCTGACACGCTCAGCTCGGCCGGGCCCGGCGCGGCGTAACGGCTGCACGAGGGGCGCGCGCGGCCCTGGGTTCGAATCCCGCTTCCCCGACGCGATGGACGAAATCCTCGGGCGATGCGTCTGGGGGCAAAGAAAGAAGGAGTCCCTAGAGGCGGGAGGGCCCCAGAGTCTGACCCTCCTCGCTGCAGCTCGCAGGATCTGGGGAAGGGGTATCCTCTGGGGCAGATCCCCACCGATGACATGACCCCTTCGCTCCTCCCGCCTCCCCCCACCCCCACAGGGTCATGTTTCTTAGGACGGCTGCTGTCAGACGACCTAGAAAAGTTAACGGTTGTTAGAAGCAAAGGCCTCTAAGGGGCTTAAAAGAATTGTCAGCCAGGATTACTCTTGCACGGGCTGTAAACTGGGCTAAAAGCCAACCGTACAACAGATCTAAGTAGCTCCTTTCATCCAAGAATAATTGCCAAACGGGTCATCGTAGTTCAGTCAGACACTTTGCCTAAGAATCACTTTTGACGACTCTGTTCCCATGACATGCTCTCGGTTAATCCAATTCTGAGTCTGTATGACATATGCAACCATAAACTAACCACATGGCTTGAGTTTCCATAAGTGACAAGGCTAAAATGTGATTGGCTTGTTGATATTTCAGGCTGTCATGTCAGTGAAGGGCAATAAGGGTGCAGATGGGTTTTTAGAAGTCTAAGAAATGCTTAACAGCGGCTGAATCCAAGAAAATATAACACCAAAACCGAGCAGACTTTTAGGCCACAGCAGGCAAAGCTTTCAAGGTCCTGAAATTGTGACAGATTGTGAATATCTGGTCCATTTATGTCTTTTCCTATGGAGGAACTAAACCCAAGAGGTATCTCTCTGAATGTTTTGGACGACTGTAAGGAACTGGCTTTTCCATGGGGATAGAAAGAGACTGTGATGGAAGAAATACCAGGAAATTTTATTATTAATGTGATAATGTGGATGCTTGTTAATGAGGATTTTTAAGAGCTCATTGTTACCAATTATATTGTTAGGGTTTATATAAATAAATTCATTGCTGTGAGGAAAAATTGTAATCTGCTCAGAGTTAATTAGAACAGTGTGGAGGTCTAAGCAAGTTCATTCTGTTTATTGTTTCAACCACAACAGAGTATAATAATCAGTATGAAAGTTAAGTAAAAACATAATCAACCAAAATTAAAATATATCAGAATCCATAAGAGTAACCAAAACATACAGGGCAATATTGCTACATTAACTATAAAAGTAAAAAGTTAATAATTTCAATAAAATAATTAATGGGTTTTGTTACTTGAGCAAAGCTTGCCAGCTTCCATAATACAGCCCCCATCTGAATTCACCAAATATTAAATGTTGACTGAATTGGGCCAAAAAGCACCAGTGGTTAAGGCACCAAGCTAAAAACCAGGAGACCGTGAGTTCTAGTCCCACCTTAGCCATGAAAGCCATCTGGTGACCTTGAGCTGGTCACTTTCCCAGTCCAACTCATCTCACAGGTTGTTGTGGGAAAAGGAGAAAGGGGTGTTGAATATGAGTGAGTGATTTGTAAAAAAAATAAAGGGAGCATACAAATAAATAGCATAGTTTCCTCAATTTGCCATGGACAGAAGTAGGGCAGTTCAATAATAATAATAATAATAATAATAATAATAATAATTGTATGCCCTTCTCCCTAAGGACTCAGGGCTAACAATAAAACAGGACCAAATTTACATAAAACAAGCATTAAATATAACAAGTCAGAATAAATAACAATAAAACATTAAAACATTAATTAAAATAATTAAAACAGTAAAAATCCCACCCGGTCATTCCAGGCCGCCTGTTGAAATAACCAAGTCTTTAGGTCCCGTGGAAGGAGCGAGGTCAGGGGCCAAACAGAGATCCACGGGGAGATGGTTCCAGAGGGCGGGCTCCCACGGAGAAGGCCCTAGCCCTGGGAACCGCCAGCCGACAATGTCTGAACGACGGTATCGCCAGGAGGCCCTCCTGTGGGAGCCAACAGGACGATCGGCATATGATGATACTGGCAGGAGGCGCCCCGCAAGTACCCTGGACCCAAGCCATTTAGGGCCTTATAGGTGGTTACTAGCACCTTGAAGCTAACCCGGAAGGCCACTGGCAGCCAATGCAGGTCGTGCAGGAGGGGTGTAACATGGGAGTATCGGGATACCCCATCACAGCCTGCGCTGCATTCTGCACCAGCTGTAGCCTCCGGTAGTCCGCAATGGGCAGTAATCGATCCTAGAGGTGAGGAGCGCATGAGTGATGGTTCGAAGGGCATCTCGGCTCAGGTAAGGGTGTAGCTGGCGTACTATACGAACCTGGGTGAAAGCCCCCCTGGCTACAGCCCCCACCTGCTCCTCCAAAGAGAGCTGTGGATCCAGAAGGACGCCCAGGTTCCTCGCCCTATCCACAGGGGGTTACACCTCACCCCCTATGGCCAAAGATGGAACATCACTGGAAAACCAAGATGCCAGTAAGAACAGCCACTCCGTCTTGGTTGGGTTGAGTTGGAGCCTATTCCTCCCCATCCAGACCCGCACCGCCTCCAGGCACCGGGACATCACAGAGAGAGCATCACTGATCTGGCCTGGGGTGGAGATATAAAGCTGGGTATCATCAGCATATTGATGATACCTCACCCCAAAACCTCGGATGATCTCACCCAGCAGTTTCGTGTAGGTATTAAACAGGAGAGGCGAGAGGACCGACCCCTGTGGCACCCCACAAGTGAGGGGCCTTGGAGCCGATCTCTGCTCTCCTGCTAACACCGACTGCAAGCGGTCCGAGAGGAAGGAGGAGAACCACCGGAGAACGGTGCCCCCCAACCCCAACCCCTGGAGCCGCTGCAGAAGGATACCATGGTCGATGGTATCGAAAGCCGCTGAGAGGTCTAATAGGACTAGGACAGAGGAAAACCCCTGTCCGAGCCCTCCAGAGATCATCCATCAGCACGACCAATGCTGTCTCTGTGCTGTGCCCGGACCTGAAGCCCGACTGATATGGGTCTAGATAATCAGTTTCCTCCAGGAACAAGGGGAGTTGCTGCACCACCACGCTCTCAACAACCTTTGCTAAAAAGCGAAAGTTGGAGACTGGACGATAGTTATCCAAAACGGCTGGGTCCAGGGCAGGCTTCTTGAGGAGAGGTCTCACCACCGCCTCCTTCAAGGTAGCGGAAGACTCCTCACTCAAAGAAGCATTGACAACTGCCTGGAGCCAGCCGCTGTCACCTCACTGGAGGCGAACCAACCAGGAGGGACACGGGTCCAATAAACACATGGTGGAGGACAACCTCCGCATGATCCTGTCCACTTCATCAAGGGAGACCGGTCAAACTCAACCCAGATAGAATCAACCAGACCCGCCACCCCATCATCAGACCACTGCCAGTCCGAGTCCAAGCCGCCCAATCGAGCGACCTTATCCGCCAGATGTAAGCTAAATTCTCTGCTCTGCCCTGCAGGTCCGCCTCCCTCAACTGAAGGAGGGAAGGGTAACCCTAAACAGGGCCGCAGGGCTTATCATCGGCCTAATACTGGCCTAATCGGTCAAAATTCGAACGCTCATCCTCCACCTGCTCTCTAGGCATCTTCTCCCTTCAACCCCTGGAGCTACTCCGAAAACCAGGGAGCTGACCGGGGTCTGTGGTGGGGAAGAGGCTGCAAGGGGACAACCCGGTCGAGTGCCTCCGAGGCTGCCTGTTGCCAGGCGGCCACCAGCGCCTCGTCCAGGCTGTGGTCCAGGGAGGTGGGCAAGAACCCCAGAGCCAATTGAAACCTCTCTGGGTCCATCAGGCGTCTGGGGCGGAACCATCGAATTGGCTCCTCATCCCACCAGCGAGGGACAGCCGCCTGAAAGACTAGCCGCAGGAGATAGTGATCCGTCCATGACAGGGGTAGGGTAGATACAGAACCCACCCCCAGATCACTACGCCAGTGTCCCGAGATACAAACAAGGCGAAGGTTTCCCCCTTATTATTTAATAAATAATATCAAATAGAATAGAATAGAATTCTTTATTGGACAAATGTGATTGGACACACAAGGAATTTGTCTTGGTGCATATGCTCACAGTGTACATCAAAGAAAAGATACATTAGTTCAGAGTCAAGAATCAGAAATGTGTTCTATAGTTTTATTTGAACACAGAAACACAAACAAGTGGTCATTGTTCAGTGATTGTGTTGGACAGCAACCATTTACAATTACAATAGTGATGAAGAAACAATTTTACGACCAATCCTCATATTTATAACCTTCACAGATCTGTAAATCAAAGCAAAGCTGAAGGAAGATCAAAAGCACAGTTGTGATTTCACTTAGAGATTGCTACACTTAATAACTGAGTTGCTGTCCCAATTGCAATTGGTAAATGAAGACCAGCTGTATTATATGGTACTTTTCAGAAATTTCTCAGTAGTTAAAACTATTCTGGTGAATATCTCTATAAGGAATGGCTGTTAGACACCTTAAATAGTAGTCGTATTCAGTTGGTTATATTAATTTTATGCCAAAGGCAATATTGCTATAGTAGTCCTCAATTTACAATCTCAGTGGGACCAGAATTTTGGTCATTGCGCAATGTGGTCATTAAGCGAGATGCCCACGTGATTGCTTCACTCAACAAATGCAATCCCAGCTCTTCTAGTTGTGGTCATTGGGCAACCATATGGGTTGTTAAGTGGACAGTGAAAGAGCTGCTTGCCAAAGAACAGTGGGCAACTCCTCAGTGCACAGAAGGGAATTGCAGTGGCAGGCTGGGGAAAGGAAATTCAGATCATGAAGAGCAGACCTTCCTTTCTCCAGCCTGCCAGCTTCTCCACTGACTTTCTGAGGAAGCCAGCAGAGAAAATTGCAAATAATCACATGATCACAGGGTGTTTAGCAATCAATCATAAAAGCAAACAGGTTGCCAAGTGCCTGAAATGTGACTGCAGGGGCAGTAGTCATAACTTTGAGGACAGGTCATAAGTAGCTTTTTAAAAGTCCATTATAACTTCAGTTGTTACATGACTGGCTAGCAAGGATGATCTGTATGCAAAACCTAAGAACAATTCTTCTGAAAACATCCAGAATCTTGTTTTTAAATGGCTGATTATCATAAGCATTCAGAAAGACTTTTGGTGAAGAGACAAAAATATGCATATGATTGGTTAAAAACACAAAGCAACAATTGCAAGATGAAGTGGGAAATTTCATTTGCTTCAAAAGACACAACTTGACAAATTGTATCTGCTTAACCCAGTAATTAATGCTTAATCCTATAATTAAACATTATTTTGGCTGTAATTGGGTATGTGCCAGTTTCTGCATTCAAAAAGGAAATATGTGTACCTTAAGGTAGACCTAAGGAGCATGTTTTGGGAAAAGAACATTTCATAAGGCACAGAAATTGTCCTTAATATCATTACATATAGAAAATAAGGAACTATCACCTAAGCAAAGTAGTAAATATGACATAAGATTAAAACAGAATCACTGATGGGATTCAAATTATTTTACCGCCGGTTTGATGGGCATGGCTTGGTGTGCATGCTTTGGGTAGCACGCAGTTTTCCCCACAGCAGCTGAGACCTGCAGCACCAATCAGCTGAGAGAATAAGGAAGGGCAAGTGGGAGGGCCAATCCTGCGCTTTTCTCTTCTTTCTCCTCTCAGCTGATTGTCAAGGATTTTTTTTCCTCCTCTCAGCTGATCTTCAGAAACTTTTTTTTTAACTACCGGTTCAGCCGAAACGGTAGCATATCAGCACGAAACAGAATCCTTTTGGATAGAATCATTTAAAAAAAGGATTTGACTGTATACTGATAGGCAGGACACAAAGTAGCTTCCATTTTCTTAGTTCACTGAGCCAATGGCATAGGGAATGTGCAAGGAATATAACAAGGATATATTCAGAAGGTTAATTTGAAATAACCAGTCATAACTGCAAGTTTCTATTTTCTATATATTCATAAGACTTTCCACACTTGCATCTAACTGTAATACTGATATAGCTTGGTTTCTTCCTTCCTTCCTCCTCTCCTTTCCTATCCTTATGAAGCTGTCTCAGTTGATCTGAAATTTAAACTAGGACAGATATTACTCCTTCCCTCCTGGTCTCTATTCCAGAGTTATTCTCTTCTGTGTAGTAGAGGACTGGACTTCTTTCAGACCAGGCTATCCCCAAAGGCCACCAGGTCTAGATACAAGTGCAGGGACAGTTATGCAGGAGGGTCCTGGCTTTCTTTCATGCTTCACCATGAAGCCTGCTCCCACACCCACACCTGTCATGGTGGACTAGCAGTGGTGACAGAGTGTGGAGAGTAAATGAGAGACTGCCATTTTTCCACCAACTGCTAGTTGGTAGAGTTCACCTAAAGCAGAGGTGTCAAACTTGATGTCATTGAGGGCCGCATCAGGGTTGTGTTTGACCTCCTGGGGCCAGATGTGGGCATGGCCAGGGTGGGCATGGCCAGATTGACATCACTCATGTCAGGGACGCCTATGGTTGCCTGAGTGCTTTGCCATTGAAAATGGTCTCCCAAGCTCTGTTTTTTTCCTGCAACCACCTTCTGCAGCCCTCTGCCAGTGAAAACAGAGCTTGGGGGGCCCTCATCCTGAGCTCCATTTTCAGAGGCATCACAGGCCAGTCCTTCACTGTTTCCAGGGCGCACTGGCAGGTCAGATCTGGTCCCTGGGCCTTGAATTTGACACCACCTGACCTAAAGGGTCATTGTGAGGAATATACTGCACATCTGGTGGACAAAGTTGCTCATAATCACTCTACATTGGATTCCAGTTTTAAAGCAGAATCAATGGAAGTAGTGGCAGCTATGTCTTGCAAAGAAGTTTTAAGCAGCATGGTGTCATAATGTTGAAGATGCTTGCCTCCCACTCAGAAGACTGAGAGTTCAATCCAAGGTAGCAGCAGATGTTTCTTTCTCAGAATTCCACATAGGAGTCAGGAAGGGCACCCGAGCAATAAACACTCAGCTCCATTCAATTGCCCCAGCTCTACTCCAAATTATGGGATTAGAGGTTCATAAAAAGGTGTGGGGGGGTGTTTTAAAGTTTTAGAATTATACATTACCCAGAGTCACTTGGCTGAGATGGGTGGTTATAGAAATGAATGAATGAATGAATGAATGATGAATGAATGATTTAGAGCAAGTGTAGGGAAGGGTGATAAACGGTTGTTGGCTATAATAACTTGTACACTATAAGGACATAATAATTTGCTGCATTGTACCTATGACAATATAGGGATTACCAGTGGAGGAGCAAAATTTTATGTCAATTTAGTTTTCTGCTGACAAAAGGAGCAGCAAGTAACATTTTTAACTCAAAAATCCTCTATCTTAGCAGCAAGATGTCCTTTGAATCACACTTTGGGATACTTTGTGCAACTGTTTGCTAACCTCTGTTGTGGAGTAAAGGCTACATATTTTTAAAGTTTTAATTAAACATCCTTTCAAAAACACAAATCTCTTTACACTGGCATATTTCAAAAACACTGGATCTTCAAAAGGTCTTTTCTTTGCTGACATTCTTACAAAGCACATCATAATTATGAACAGTTACACCCTCTCAGAATTGTTCATTCTCCAGGAAAAGAGCCCTTGTTTTCTTAATAAGAAGGCGGTACCAGTTTTATTGCATCTGGCAAATGGCATCTTAAAAAATTGAAGATTTGCTCCTTATGTTCACATTCAGACCTTTTCATTCTGCCTTCTGGCCCCTGCTGGGAGTATCCCATTCTCAACATCCTATGGTACTTACTGAAGAATAAACATCTCTCTTTCCAATTCTTTTGCAATGAGAAATTGCTTGGCAATTTCAGCAAACCAAAGTGACAATGATCCTTTTTGCTTAGGTTTCAGTCTAACTCTTGCAAGTTGCTGAATTAGTCTTTTTTGGATTCATTGCTTTAGTCTGAAAATTGCTAGGTAAATATTTAGTGAAAAGCCTGTTGTTCTAAGAGTGCCACTAATATAATAAATGATCATATAAAGTTTTATGGTTTATGCACAGAAGACCACAGCATGGAAATGCCTAACTGACCTATGGGGTGTTTTCTGTTTAGGTACTGCTCAGCCATTTCTTTTTCAGAAAGCTTTTTCCTTACTCCTTTCTTGGCTACATCCTCAATCTGGGGAATATTTTGTCTTCTTCCGTAGATAGCCAACATTTTGTAGATATTGAGAAAGTCGTGTATTCAAAGAAAACCCACAAAAGCTGTTTCACATCCTTACTGGCTTTGTTCTTGTTACTTTTTCTTTTTAGTGTCTTTGACTCAATATGGCAAATGCCTGGACTGATTCCTTCTGTTTTACCAGTAAGATTATTAGAAGTGGTTTGCCCTTGCCTTCTTCTAGAGCTGAGAGGGGCAGAGTGGCCAAAGTCACCCAACTGGCTTTGTGCTCGAAGCAGTACTAGAATATAATTGTGTCTTAACCACTACACCAGACTAGCTATCTCTCATGAATACTTACCCATTATTATTTCATGTTTATTCATTTAACCCAATTCCACAACTTGCACATCATATTGAGCCCTCACCAACTACATGAATGGAGCTTGTACAATATGCTAAGCTAGAATATGGTTGAGTAGCCCGTGAGTCAATGTGACATGCACATTTGTTGGGATTTAAGGAACCCAACACGTTTTGTTCAGTAGCATATTAAAACATGTAGAGCTCTTCATATGTACACCTTCTTTTTCTTCCAAAGAATTGGAGACATATTGATTCTTCTGCCCCTTACTTTTTTTTATAACACCCTTTTGAGGGTGGTAATTCCCAAAATAATGACTGGTGCAAAGCTACACAATAAATGAAGAGTGGCCCAAGATATGGATGTTAGAAGAAGGGACAGGAGATGACAAATAATGGAATATCCAGGTAACATATATGATGTGATTGATGCAAATTTTATATATTTTTTAATAAATTGTATTAAGTTTTGAAATTTTAAAAACATAAAATAAAAATTTGATACATTATAATCAACATCAAGACATCTTTTGTATCTCTTTGCATTCTTCAGTATATATATTTACTTATTCCTTTACCATTACATCTTACTCTTGCTATAAATCAATATCTTTTATCCTTACACTTCAATCTTCTCTATAATATATTTACATATTTACATATTCCCTCATTCTTTTCCTAATTGCCATTTTATTTTCTTTTTATTTCTAAACCACTCATACCAGGCATTGCAGTCCCTGTAATAAATTGAATCTTCTCTGTCTTTTATTTTCATCGTTAGCCTGTCCATCTCTATACAATCTATTATTTTTTTTATAACCATGCTTCTGTTGGAACCCTTTTTTCCTTCCAGAGTTGTGCGTACGAGATCCTTGCAGCTGTTGATATATGTAACATGACATGACTATCTGTTTTATTGCATGTTTGTGTTATTATGCCTAATAAAAACATTTCTGGATTAAGTTCAATTTTCTGATTCGTAATTTCTTCTAGCCATTGTCTAATGATTGATGCAAGTTTTATAATTGAAACATTTACACAGTAACATATATACAGTAACAAATATATATACATATATTTGGCTGGCGGTGCCCTGGGAAGGGCCTATTCTGTAGCGGCTCCCACCTTATGGAATCAACTACCGGTTGAGCTCCGTCTGGCTCCCGATCTCTCCTCTTTCCGGCGTGATCTAAAAACCTGGGTGTTCTTACAGGCTGGACTGGACTGACCTCCTGTGGGGGTGGGATTTTAATTGGGTTTTAACTGTTTGATTTGGCTTGTTTAGGTTTAATCTTTTTAAAAATTATTTATTGTTCTATGTTTTATCTGTGAGCTGCCCCGAGTCCTTTCGGAGAGGGGTGGCATACAAGTCAAATAAAATAAAAAAATAAATATACAAACATCACCATTTTAATCTAACTGTGGCTGTAAGTGACACCTATGGCCTAGAAGTAGGAAATGTGTGTATGGCTCCCAATAATCTGTGCCAGTCAATCTGTCAGTCTATTTTTCCCCATTATAGCTAGGAAGCAGGCATAGACAAAATTGGATATCAATAGATACAACATAACACCTGAGTAATTCTTATAAAGCCATATAAAATAAGCAAATTATTGCCAATTTCTGAACAGCTGTGGTTTGCTCCAAGGTACATAATTACTCAGATATCCTGTAGTTATTGACTGATTGCAGAAGGGGACTCGTCCTTGTTTCTATAAGGACATACTTTTGCCCATTACAAAGTCTCCTGGAATCTTTTTCCAAACTAACAATTCTCAGTTTCCCTCCTGTTGTACTCTTATCATTAGCAAAAGATGACTCTGCTTCCCCAGACGCCCCTTTGTGGCGATTTCGCTAAGACCACCCAGAATTAATGAAGTTTATCCCCAGCAGCTTGTTCCCTCCAAGAACGCTTTTCATTTAATCTTGTGAAATTGACTCCGGTCCCTTGGTTTTTCTTTCTTTTTTTCCCCCCAGCTCTGGCTCAGCCGTTTGTTTACGGTCCCTAGGAACCCCCTCTTCGGAGCGCTCTGGGCAAGTGTATGTTCAGTTCTTCTCTGATCGAGCGGAGGTAAGCTCACACGGCTCATTTTTGGCTCCTGGGTTGGTTTAAAGGGAGAACTAGTGGAAACTTTTCCGGGCATTAGGTTTTTCCCTTTCCTTCCTAAATAAGCTTATCTTTGAACAGTAACTCCGGTTGTCGGGCATGAGAAGGAACTAGAGGGGGAACCCTCGAAAAACGGCCCTAGAGCACCGGGGAACTTCAAAGGAGAAATATTAAATGCAATCGGGATTTTTAATGTGGTTTTTTTCTTTCTTTTGTTCCTCAATAGCTGTAGGCAGTTCTTTAAAAAAAAACTTTTAAGTGCTTCCAAGATAGTTTTTACTTTTCCCTCCGAACTCTCCTCAGGTTATATTTCCCCGACTTTTAGAGATATGACACTATAGTAATCGAAACTCCCCTATAACTGCGCTGCTTTCTTTCAATCTTAATATTGCAATGAACGGCTCGCATGCATTTATTCGTCTGTTTGACTGCGGACGATGAGCGAAGTTGTTTGATTTACAACTCTGGCCCCACACTTTCCTCACTACTAGATTTCCATACCGCGTTGCCTTACATTGTAGGGTCTTAATTTTTACAATGGGGCTTAAAGACGGGCATGTAAACATTTGGACCGCACAACCGGAACTAGCTTTTGGAATCATGCTTATAGTATCTCAACGTGCAGTGAGAACTAAAACTAGATTACACAGATTCCCTTCTTCCCGGGAATACCTAAGGAAGGGCAAGAATAATAATATGCAAAACGTTATTTTCCTGTGGATTCTCTCTTTCTTGAAAACTCAGGTCTCTATTTGAGCCTTCTCAAATGCAACTGGACTTAGTGGTCTAATTTGCATTTGAGTGTTACTTGACCATCTTGAAATTGATGTCTGGACTGTTGGAGGTGGTGTGTCACATTCTGTACCTCAGCTAGGTCAAGTGTAGTTGGTAAAAAATTTAAATGCAAAATGCACCTACATGAATGTTGAATTCATGCCAGATTGGGGAATGCTGCAATGGTTCTCAGCACACAAACTGAATTGTATGTTTACATAAGATGAAGTCTATTAAAATTTGATTTCTTTTCTCATAATATTGTTATACCATCAAGATTAAACATGTTATTTTGGAAATAAAACTCTTTCAATGGAACAGAGTTTACTTCTGGGTAAGAACATACAGCAGCCCCTATAGCTACTAATAAATGCTATATTCAGCAAGGTTTTTCAGCCCTGATCCATCATTAATATTACTGTGTTTTATTTATATTACACATTAATATTTATATTATATTTCATTTGGGATTGGGATCTGGTAAAATATTGTTTAAACAACTCCCCACCACAACATCACTAAAGATGACAAATGATACTGGTAAGGATGTAGAAGTACCTGAAATATTTGCAATTTAGCTAAGTAAAGATAAGTAGCGATAGAGAAAATGTTAGAGGCAGCAAAGGAATGAGTAAAGAAAAGTTTACAAAAACAGACTGGAATTGTTTTCTTTGGCATGAAAGATCAAAAGGGAAAGCTGTTTTTACAAGAAGATAATTCCTCAGTACAGGCTCTGTTCCTAAACTCTTTCATGCTTCAAAAGTTGGAAGCCTTTGTCAACCATAGATGGGAAGAACATAACAGTACTATAAGGATATGGACAATCCTGATGTTGTCTCTTTCCATCCTTGGGCAGAGAAATATGTCTTAAAAAAACAGAAAAAGTTAGGAAATATTGAAATGAGGATCTCATGACAGGAGAAATGAGGAAAAAGATCAAAAGATAATTTCCTAGTGTGATCCTGTCCAAGTTTCTTTGGTTCATATCAGTGAGACTTTACTTCAGAATAATTATTTGTTTTAAGATTGCTCTGTATAATATATGATCTTTATAAATGCATACAAGCATATGGATTTGTGAACTGATAACAGGATAGAATAGGAGATATAGCTACAGAATTAAAAGTATATCTTATTATCCTCTTGATCAGAATTAGTGACTTTAAAAAAATGATACTGGAGTTGATTAGATGAGCAAGATTTACATTTTTTGCTTGTATGATTTTGATTATTTTTTAAATATTTCATGCAGACACTGGGTCAGGCTCATAGTTTGGGTCAGGCTCTTACAAAATTCTACTTAGTGATGCTGTGAATTAAACTCAGTGTTTTGGGCATTCCAACTATGTGCAGTACCACAGAATAATGACCCTCCTTCACTTTAGTTTTCAGAATGTGGTAAAAGCTGGCAAACTATTAAATATTTGGCCCAATCTTCTGCACATTCCATGCTAGCTGGGAGTATGTACTTCAGTACATTATAGATCTATCTGGCTTTTCCTCCAATGTACTCTGTACTGATGGAGTTTATATTCTGCACTAGTGCTAAATCAGACATCACAAGACAGGGCAGATGTGCTTTTCTTTGCCCTCACCATAGGTTCTATTGACTGGCCCAAGAGTACAGTATTCAAGGAGCTTTGTAGCCAACTGAGGATTGGCTGAATGACTGTCTGGATGACTGTCCAGAAGCTGTTCAGGAGCTCAACTGTTTCAGCATTCTATGGGTACATTGTAAATAACATGTACACAAATGCACCTCAGCTACTAAGACTTTTGCTCATGTATCCTTTATACTTGAGAATCAGTTTGTAATAAGTTGTCTTGGAATAAGCTGTAGATATTTCAGTCCTCCCTTAGAGCTCTGTTGGATGTCAGAGGTGGTGAAAGCCATGTATAAATGTGAAGAGACAGAAAATTGTGCATCCTTAGTTATCACATCCCATTCTGTGCTTTCGTTTGAGTCAAGTTTGTCTTTGGTGATACTTTTATGTAGTTGTAACATTAAGAAATCATTTTAACTGGAATGGCAGGACCATAAAATCAATTTGTTTAATTAAAATATTTGGCACAATGTTGGGGTATATCTCATAAAATGCATTTAGATAGAAAATAATGTAGGTAATAATGTATATAGCAATAACTAGACAATTCAAAAAATCTGGCATTAGATCCACATTCCCCTTATAGCAGTTGCCACATGGCCACACTTAGCAATCTTCTCAAATAAGAGCAGCCCACAAGTAGGAAATATACATCTTCCTCATTTGACTGATCCAGTCAGCTAACTAGCAGGGACATGATACACATGAAGTGTCATAACTGATACCCCAAAAGAGGGAAAGAGATTATCTTTTAGGGAGCTGTGATTTTATCTGCCCTTCAGAAGCATAAATGCTGTACCTTTAAATCTAAACTGTAGAAAAGCTATTCTTTGCTTTGGCAGAACATGCACTGAAATTGGAATTGGTTGAATATGTCTAGTCCTAAATTTCATCTATCTTTCAATTCTGTGAAATACAAGAACTTTATGCCAGGTCAGATAATCTGTCTGTTTAGTTTAGGATAGGTATTTTAGAAAATTCTCAAAGGTTTGAAATAGAGATCTTTCATATAACTTCTTCCCTAATCCTTGAAATATGAAAGAGGATTTAGGATAGATAATTAGTATGCAAAGCCTCAGTCTATGCATTTAGACCTTTTCCTCAAGGAACCAAGTTGTCTAAAAGGTTTTATAAATCTGAATCTCCTTTTACTAAACTCTGAATTTTGTGTGTGAGAAAGTGAGAGAGGGGGAAAGAGAAAGAGAGTAAGAGAACATGATAACTTTTCATTGCTTTATAACGCCTAAACAGAAAGCAAATTATGGGATGAGGACCCTAGCCCTAACCCCCCAACAACCCATAAATTACAGTCTTCAAAATAACACCTGTACATTTCCTTTTCTATACTGCTATTGCAGATGTTTTACTGCCATATAGCAACCATCCATGGGCAAGTGTTGTCTAGATGTGGACACTACATTTCCCATCACTATAAGCCAAGGGTTACCCTAGCTGCAAACTATGAGAGTTATACTCCAATGTATCTGAAAATACCAATTGGAGTCACGTTGCTATTGAAAGTTCAGCCTTGTACTCTTATAAACCATGTTGCAAAAGAAAATATTTCAATGTTACTATTCAAGGCTGTGCTTTTGAATACATCATTGACAATTACAGTGAGGATATCTGTCATCAGAAAACAGGATCAGCCCAGCGTGGTATTTTGATCCAATGCAAGTAGTATGTAGGCAGTTATCCCTCTATCTGTTCCTCACATTTCTTGCTAGCCCTGGTCTGAAGCCTTGGCCTGCAGTGTTGAATTGGCCAAAGTGTCCTCTAGAGCCTTTCAGGCAGAGGGAAAGGAATGTGGAGTAAGCTTAGTAGCAGATCTTTTGCAGGTTCAGAAGGTTAACCTGACTGCCTTGTGGTTTCACAGCTGTTGCCCTAGCTGATGCTGCTTTGGCTCTTCCTTGCTTAGGGAAATCATGGAAAGTGTCAATCTGGGATGTAGCTGTTACAAATGCAGGTGTTCAAGAAAGTTTGTCAAAGAGGAGGGTTGTCCTTTTTTCCTCCTCTACACACTGAAACTGACAAGATCTTGCTTTCAAGACCAACTAAGGGCCTTGGTGGTGCAGGCTGTTAATAGCCTAGCACTTAGTTCCAGCTGCCTGCAATTAGTGCAAGCTCGAATCCCACCAGGCTCAAGGTTGACTCAGCCTTCCATCCTCTCGGGGTAGGTAAATTGAGGACCCAAGATTGTTGGGGGCAATAGGCTGACTTTGTAAAATGCTGCTTAGTAATAAGCAGGCATATACAATGGAATGAAGGCTATTGCTGAGCGCATTGGGTTGTATCCCAAAAATTGTAAGCCGCCCCGAGTCTCCGGAGAAGGGCGGGATATAAATATGAATAATAATAATAAAAAAGACTGAGCAGGATAACCATTTGTCTCCATACCTGAAGCACAAATTGATTTAGCAAGCTAAGAATAAACAACGAGGGACACAGATCTTTCTAACCTCACCATAACCTAGGATAGCGTGGAAGAACAGGATGACAGGCTGAGAAATTGGCATCCTGCTCCTCGGCTTCTCTCACCTGAAGTAGTTTCTTATTTTGCTTAAGGACAGGGCTGTATATAAGTAGGGTCTACTTCACAGAGAGAAATGCAAGTGTTTTATTTTGAATGCTGTATGAAGAGAAGCTGCTCAAGTGATTTGTGTTTCCTGTTCCCTCTGGATCGCTGTCATATTCGAGGCCTCTCTGGTCAGATGAGCCAGGCTGAAAAAATTCTTTGGAGCAGTTGATGAGGAACAAACAAGGATGAAGTTACCAGATCAAATGGCATAAATAATGGAGCTTCTAGAGCTCTGGTGTCTATTCTGTGGAATTCTAATCTGGTGGGCTGAATGATGTTGAACTCTTCCAAAGAAAGGTAATTCCCCTGAAAAGGGAAATAACTGGTAGTATTCGCTTCCTAATTTTTTAAAAATCTTTTAACAGCAGGATTTAATTAACAAAAATTACTCAAAACTGGTTGTATTGTTCTTTATAATTTGTTTGATGTATGTGCTTGTTTGTCATATATTGCCCTACTTTCAAGAGCTTTTAGCTATAGTCTGACTAATTTTGCATTGCATACTTTATTTAATAAACAGAAATCCTGGAAATAAATATGTATATATATATATATCTTATGCTGTTGCTTATATTGAATATTTCTATCATTTATGTAACTTCACCCTTTTGCAGTTATCATTCTATCCAATTGTCTTTCCTCTAGGTCCCACTATAGTGTGTCTGGTTTCCACAAGAAAAAACAACACAAACCGTTAAAAGCCCTCAATTTTTACTGTTCATCAACTAATTTGGAGAATAAAAGTCTGATTTTTGGAATAAATCTTTACCATTGCTTGCCAAAACAAACCATGATAAATGTTTTACAGAAGAGGTAGGTGGAACCTGGCTCTTGCTTGTATGCATGAACAATAATAAATCATTATGGTCTTAGATCAGAAATAAAGTGCATCACTATAATTCAATATCTGAAGAAATAAATACAATGTATCATTCAATAGGCTTTTAAACATGTTTGTTAAGATGAACAATGCCCTATATTTCTTATCCATTTATGTTATAGTACATTATTTGATTTATACAATCCTAACTTGTATTCTATCACAAGGAAATTTTTGTGGTTCTTTGGATTTGAAGAAATTTTGATATTAGCAGGGTGTTCACACTTGTCCTATGGAGGAGGAAAAATATAGAACCATGCATTTGCATGAGAAAGAATGTATTATAAGTCATATTTAAAGAATGAAACCGTGACACTCCAATGCGTGTTTTATCTTGATTTTCTCACTATCAATTGTTAAACAGTAATCTTTCTGGGGAGAAATAACTTTTGCTTAGAAAACTTTGCAGAACATGACATACGTTGTTGATGCTGAATGGATAATAATAAATATTGAGGCCCCTGTGTTTAAGGATACTTTTAGTTTTCTCAGCTGAAGAAGTAGTATCGCTATGGATATGGTACAATAGCTTAACTCAAGTTTTTTTTATTGTGGTATGCAACAGATATAAGACACTTCCACTGCAATTAAATCAGATCTGTCATAAAAGGATATCCAAAAGATTATCCAATTGACAACCAACCCTGTAATCTCTAGGTTTGTTTTTAGGTTAACCTCATAGCCTGTATTGCTCACCTTGAGAGTTGACTAGTTTTCTTTTTTCTTCTTTAGAAAGCAAAACATTGTTAATTTTTATTTGCTTTTTAAAAGATCAAATACGCAGAAACTTATTTGCCAAAGATATTGAAGAGCTACTACCAGAATAGATGGATAAACTCGGATAGATGGATAAACTATGAGTCACAGCCCCAACTCATGAAGGAGTTCATGTGTTAGACTTGATGATTGCTTGAAACAAATGTGATATATAAATGTTAACATCTGCCCTTTAGTGTGGTCAGATAACATCAGTTCATGAGAACTCCTTGGATTACTAAGAAGCTCCAGGAAGTGAAACAGCAAAAGAGACACCTTTGTCTTTTCCTGATGTTGCTTTAGGTGTTTCTTCTGCTGTTTCACTTCCTGGAGCACATCAAGCTCTAGCTACATTCTTTCTGGATCTTACAAGGGTGTAGCTTGAGCTTACATGTGCTAATATCAGCACTAAAATACATATTACTGATCCATAGTTTGCTATTCAGTGGCCTGTTTAAAGTTATCCTTACCATATTACGTAAAGATGAGAAAAACAAAATCACTCAAATCCATTTGGAATTGGGTACTAAGTAGGCAAATCCTAATGAGGTAACTAAGAGTGTTCTTTGCAAGGTTAATCCGGAGAGTTTGATTCTTTTGGTTCTGAGGATGCATTGGCACAGTATTGCTTCAGAGTATTGGCTCTGCTGCTTATGGTTTGGATGCCTGTCTTTCTGCTTGGTGAAAATCTCCAAGGAGCTCTCAGATGGCTGGGCCTGGGTAATGGTTAATAAAACCTTGAGAGAGGCAATAGTACTCCCTGTTGTTAGAAAGGTAATAGTGTACCTTCTTCTTAAGAAGCTATCACTTAATCCAGCTATATTGGATAACTCTTGTCCAGTCGCTAACATTCTTGGGGAAGGATATTGGTAAGGTTGAAGAACAGCGGAGGAAATAGATTATCTAGATGCTTTTCAGTCTTACTTCAGGTCTGTAAATGAGCCTGGGATAGTGGAAGTGTGACTCTCATGGTCTTGCTGTACCTTATATGGCTTTTGCAACCTCTGTTTATTGTAGCTTGACTTCAAGAGTTAGGCATAAGGGGACATTATTTTATTGTGGTTTTCCTCCTTCCTGAAGGGGAGTTTTTAGTCAGTAGTAATACTTGGTACTTCACCCCTCTTATTTAATATCTATATGAAGCTGCTGCAGAGGATATTCATTGGCATGGGGTCACATATCATCAATATGCTGATGGTGCTTATCTTGACATTGGGCTCAACAAGAAGTCTTGTCCTAGTCCTTGAAGGTTAATTAGGATCTGGTGAAGAAAAAGCTGAATCCTGACAAAACAAAGTAGCAATGGACATGGAGAATTTCCAGTACCAGAGACATTCCATCTTTGGTTGTACTTCCTTTTTTTAGAACTGGTTCATAATCTGGCAGTCCCTCTGGACTTCCAGCTTCTGACAAAGAGCCAATGGTAAATGTGACAGGTTACATCTGATATATCAAATGCTTTCAAGACTAGCAGACATTATTCTGGATCACTTGTACCTTAGCCACTTATTACTGAATTACTGCAATATATGTGAGGCTTCCCTTGAAGCTCAGACTGATTCAGAATGCATTGGCTTGAATAGTGGAGGAAACCTTACATTTCTCCCAAGTAACATTTCTATTTCAAGAGCTGTACTGTGTGCTTGTTCTTTTCCAAGTGTTATTCAATGTTATCTTTAAAGCCCTCCATGGCTTAGAGTTGGTTATTTACAGGATTGTCTTCTTGCATGGGAGGATGAGATGCCTCTTTTAAGAGTTGTCATTTTAGATGCTGCAGGAATGTACCTTCTCAATCCCAGATTTCATTTTTGAAGCAGCAGATTCCCAAAATTAGGTTGTCCTCCATTCTGTTAGTTTTGAGAAAGGCCATGAAAGCATGACTTTTCAAGAGCACCTTGAGTTGGAATCAATGGTGGGATTCAATTTTTTTAACTAGCAGTTCTGTGAGCATGGCAGGGGAAGGATACTGTAAAATCTCCAGTCAGAGGTGGTATTTGCCGGTTCTCCGAACTACTCAAAATTTCCTCTACCAGTTCTTCAGAACTGGTCAGAACCTGCTGAATACCATCTCTGGTTGGAATGGTTATCAGTAGTGAGCCTCTCCTGTTATGAATTTCTTTTAATAAGATGTTTTGGCTGGTCCTTGAATATTGAAGTTATTCTACCTGTATGATCCTTACTCCTTTCTGTGCTGTTGGAAACACATTTCCATGAGTCCATGCAATGTAATATTTAAACAACTGCATTCATAGGTCTCAGTTCATTATAGCCACATCATGAATATAAAATGCAAAGCGTTTTTACCTTATTAATAAAGAGACTGCAAGATGGATTTTATCAAATACACTGTTGGTTATATACTTATATAATGTATAACATGTTAGGAACATTGGGTATATCCTTTTGAGATACAAATACTATAATTTACATTTTTTGTTAAATAGGAATTGGGAGATATGTTTGCTGCCTTAAGTTAACTAAATATAAAGATAGGTTAAAAATCTAAGAATAGTAGTGAAATAGACATTCAGCGGTGTATAGCACTACAGTAGTCCCACTGTGCTAGAATATTTCGTATTCAATTACTCTCCAAAACCAGAAATGAATATTTCATTAAAATATTTTTATGTTGAGATTATTCCTAATTAGGGTATAAATAAGGATGTTGGTCTAACAGGGTATTTGATTTTGCTACCTTAAATTAGAAATATTTGTCTCCCTCTTTTTACCTCTTTTCCACTGGGTTTTTTAGGCTGGCCAGGGAAAGTCCCATGCTTTTGTAAAAGCCAGAATTAGCAGGTGGTGTAAACATTCATGCTCCCTGATTTTCTTCTATCTAGAAGGAAATGACTGTTTGCAAATGACCAGGAGAAGCCTGTGCATACAAACAGTAGGGGATCAGTTTGCCTTGTGTGAGCTGTGCAGTCTAGTAGTCTGAAAAAATCACAAATACTTTTGTACTTTCAATGTTTTATTGCTGGAAACTGCCTTAAGATTTGGAAAGGCCCAGAGTAAATGTTTTCAATAAGTAAAAGATACCTGCAAAGTATATGGTAGTTAGTTCTATTGAGGCACTGATATTAACAAGTTAAAACTTGACAGTTCTACACCAACTCTTTCTCTTTTTCTCCTTGATTTCAGTGGGATCACTAAGAACAAAAACAAATTTTATGTGATGTTCATAGATCAACCCATATTTCTTTAATTGTTTCAAACCCAATCTGAATCAGAAACTTCAGGGTCAATTAAACAATTCCACAGTAATCACTACAAAAGAACATAACGCTATTATGTTCCTAGTACGTTCTATTAAAAATCCAAAATTGCATAAATAACCTAAAATACATTATTCAGAATTGAAGTCAGTGAAATTTTGTAGACAAGGAACACCACAGCTAACCAAGCTCTTCCCAACAGTCCTACATAATATATAGTATAAGTTATAAAAAAGAGCAATGGTCATCAGAAGAAATGATCTACTACTGTTCATGGAGAGGGAAAAAAATCTTTAGCAGAGGTCCTTCCCTTCACCTGCTGTTTGATATATTGTGTAACCAGCAGGTGGAGGTCCACCCGTTCCCAGTCCGATCGAGCCCAGCTAAGAGCCTATATTAGGACTTACCTGGTAGCTGTGAGGGCGGCGAGAAGGTCTTATCTCTCCGCCCTCATAGTGTCCGCAGATAACCGCCCAGCCGCCCTGTTTCGGGTAACCCGTTCTCTCCTTCGTGTAGGGGAAGGGGCGGACCCGCTGCGGGGCAGGGCTGAGGAGTTTGGTCAACATCTGTCGGATAAGATTGCTCGGATTCGGGGCGGGTTGCCCTCTGATTTGCAGTGGTCTGAGGAACGGGATGTAGGCAGTCTGGCCAGTACGATCTGGGATGAGTTCGATTCTGTTTCCGAGGATGAAGTGGACGGATTATGCACGCCTGAGTTCCACCACATGTTTGTTGGACCCGTGCCCTTCCTGGCTGGCTTATGCCGCCAGGGAGGTCACCTGCGGCTGGCTCCGGGCAGTTGTCAACGCTTCATTAAGGGAGGGCGTCTTTCCCACTGCCTTGAAGGAGGCGGTGGTGAGACCCCTTCTGAAGAAGCCTGCCCTGACCCTACCGTGTTAGACAACTTTCTCCAGTCTCCAACCTTCGTTTTAGCGAAGGTTGTTGAGAGTGTGGTGGCTCAGCAGTTTCCGCTTTTCCTGGATGAAGCTGACTACCTGGATCCGTATCAATCGGGCTTCCGGCCTGGTTTCAGCACGGAGACGGCATTGGTCGCACTGATGGATGATCTCTGGAGGGCTCGGGACAGGGGTTTTTCCTCTGTCCTGGTCCTATTAGACCTCTCAGCGGCTTTCGATACCATCGACCATGGTATCCTCTGCGACGCCTCGGGGGTTGGGTATAGGGGGCACTGTGCTTCGGTGGTTCACCTCCTACCTCTCGGGCGATCGCAGTCGGTGTTGGCGGGGGGGCAGAGGTCTACCTCGAGGGTGCTCTCTTGTGGGGTCCCTCAGGGTCGGTCCTCTCCCCCTGCTATTTAACATCTACATGAAACCGCTGGGTGAGATCATCCGTGGTTTTGGGGTGAGTTTCCATCAGTACGCTGATGATACTCAGCTGTACATTTCCACCCCGAACCAGATCGGTGATGCCCTCTCCCTGATGACCCAGTGTCTGGATGCGTACGGATTTGGATGAACGGAAACATGCTTCGTCTCAACCCGCCAAGACTGAGTGGCTGTGCGTACCGCATCTCGGTCCAGTTTGGAGTGTCCATCTTTGGCCATAGGGGGAGTGGTATTACCCCCTGTGGATAGGGCGCGGAATCTGGGGGTCCTCCTGGATGCTCGGCTCCGGTTGGAGGAGCAGGTGGGGGCCGTCGCCAGGGGGCCTTTGCCCAGCTTCGTCTGGTTCACCAGCTGCGCCCTTTCTGGACCGAGATGCCCTGCGCACGGTTACTCATGCCCTTGTTACCTCCAGACTCGACTACTGCAACGCTCTCTATTTAGGACTGCCCTTGCATACCATCCGGAGATTGCAGCTGGTGCAGAATGCGGCGGCGCGGGTGGTGATGGGAGTTTCCCGGTTCTCCCATGTTACCCCCCTCCTGCGCTGCCTTCATTGGCTACCGGTTGCGCTCCGGGTGAGATTCAAGGTTTTAGTGTTAACATTCAAAGTCCTTCATGACATGGGTCCCCAATATTTAAGGGAGCGGCTCCTGCCGACATCAATGCCAACCGCCCTGTGCGAGCACATAGGCAAGGACTCCTTGGGGTCCCATCGGCTGGCCAATGCCGGCTGGCGGTCCCCCGACGACGAGCCTATTCTATAGCGGCCCCAGACCTCTGGAACCAACTTCCCTGGAGCTCCGTCTGGCCCCTGACCTCCGCACCTTCCGCCATGACTTGAAGACCTGGTTGTTTAACCAATCCGGGTTGTGATTTTCTGGGACGGGATGGTTTTATGGGATAGTTTTAAGGGATTTTATGGGTGTACTGTAATTGTAATGGGGCTTATTTTAGTTTAATTTGCTTTTAAATTATTTATTGTTGCTGTTGTTTTATTTGTAAGCCGCCCCGAGTCTTTGGAGATGGGGCGGCATATAAGTCCCATTAATAAATAATAAATAAATAAATACCTGGGATCTTCTTACTCTGCATGCAAAATACTATAGATGTGCTATGGAGCAAGCTGGAACTATCCCTGACCTGTAGAGGAGATGTGGAAAAATTGCTGGTCTTTATACTTTTTTTTTGTATCTTTCAATATTATGATACCATTTATGCCATAATATTTAGATGAACACCAGTTTATATTGAACTACCGTGTTTCCCCGAAAATAAGACACTGTCTTATATTTTTTTTGGCTCCCAAAAACACACTAAGTCTTATTTTCGGGGTAGGTCTTATTTTTTTTTTTTAATGAAAAAAAAACTTACCATATTCATGTAGAACAATGTACATTTATTCATGTACGAAACCACGAACAAATCGCATACCGTGTTTCCCCTAACATAAGACACTGTCTTATATTTTTTTGGATCCCAAAAACACACCAGGTCTTATTTTCGGGGTAGGTCTTATTTTCGGGGTAGATCTTATTTTTGGGGGTAGGTCTTATTTTCGGGGTAGGTCTTATTTTTGGGGGTAGGTCTTATTTTCGGGGTAGGTCTTATTTTTGGGGAAACACGGTATGCCAATGATTATTACGGATAACTATTCCTGTTAACCCTTCAAAAATATTTCCTTATGCTATTTTTGCTACTCAACAAATTATTACAACAAACGAATCACTACAAAATTATAGTAAAGAAATGTCTGAGTTTTAAGTTAAAAATGTAGAAACACAGAAGAGGCTCTGAATTGCATTTGAAAGGCTCATTTTCTCCTAATTTTCAACATAGGCAAATGACAGAATTTGCCAATTGCTCCCAGGTTAGGAATAATAGCTGTGGAAATTCCTCTCTCCCAATGATGATCTGGAAGTGGACTATGGTCTTAACATTTTACGGGAAGGAATAAGGGGCACCATAGGAAGAATTGTGGCAGATAAGTGAGCCCAGGTTATTCTTGAATTTGCAAGACAGGGGTTAGGATGCTGCAACTGGTTTCATGTTATTTTAAGACTTTTATGGCTTATATTGCAGTTTGCTTTCTCATTTTAAAATGCCATTGATGTTGAGTTAGAAGGGAGTTAAAAAGATGTGGGGCTGCAGATTGTCCATCCTGCTTCTAGAGATAGTCCAGAAATATCCATGCATTCAAATCCATTTCCTTTTCACAGCTGAAATCTTTCATACAAGATCCAAGCCTCAGCATTGATGCAAGAGAAGCTAGTCAAACATTGCAAGATGACAGATGAGCCGATTAAAGAGATCTTGGGGAGTTCCAAATGTCCTCAGTGTACAACACAGGAGAAAAGCAACAACAATGACTACAGGGTAATAGCTGTCCCTTTGGTGAATGAATGCCAACTGACGGCTGCTACAGGGGGAGCTGAACTCTCCTGTTACCGCTGTACAATCCCATTTGGGGTAGTGATCCTCATTGCTGGGGTGGTGGTCACTGCGGTAGGCATATAGCTTCAACTCCCATGGATCCATCATCTCTGTGTTTGGTTTGATTCTCTTGTCATCTGGACTCTTTTTGTTGGTGTCAAGTGCATTATGCTGGAAAATCCGCCAGCACCACAAGAAGACCAAGAGACGTGAAAGCCAGACAGTTCTAGTGGCTAACCAGAGGAACCTGTTTGCTTAAGAACTACATTAAAAAAAAAACTTCTAAAAAAGACTGAGAGAATGCAATGGGTCACAGAGTGCACAAATCTATTTATTTTCATTTGGGCTACAGGATGTCTTTTATTAATGACAGTTTGGATTTATCAATGTTAAGTAAACAGTTCTCGCAAAATCAGGAACAATTGGTATCCATTTTATCATAAACGTATTTCAAGATGCATTAGGTTTAGTAGTTTCTTCCTTCCATTTAGTCTCATATCGGCATTTACCCCTCTCTCCATTTATATTATAAACATAAAAGCAAGACAAGCTAAGCTGAGAAAACCTATTATAGTCAAAGATAGCAGTAAGCAATTGAAAATGTATATATGCCCATAAGAACAAGGTAATTCTTTGTTAACAGCTATCTCTTTTCATAGAATTATTTGTTTCAAGTATATATATGTAACAAGAGCTTATCTTGAATTACTTTCCTGAGAAGCAACTTTTGACAGCGATTGGGAAGAGGAGCCTGTGAACAATTCTATTATGGCTAATAGTTGCAAATAAATCACTGTAGTGGTTAATAATTCTATATTTTTCTTTCCTATAAAAGGCAGGGAAGCACCTAAACTTTAGCTGTTTTTCTACTCCAGATTCCCCTTGAAAAACGAGCTTCTACCTGTTGTTTACCTTCGTGTGGAACAAAGAGGTCCTGCCTCAGTACCATCTCCCAAACTGAAAATAACAATTTCATTGCATGCCTCATTGATTAGCATGTTTGCTTGATTTACAAAGGGCTGCAAATAAAGCAATTCCCTTTTTCTTTTACATCCATTTGACAAAACCATCTTGAAATGTTATTTGCCTCCCTGTCTTTATGTATTGCCTCTGCTTAGTGCCCTCCTCCTCCTCAGCTCTGTCTTCTGCACCAAAGATTTTTGTTGTACTCCAAGCTATTCTGGATGCTTGGATAATATTGGAAATGGGAAATGTCAGGAAAATTGAGAAGACGATCAGAAAACACCTAAAAGTACCAAAAGCCTGCTCATGGGTTTCTCCTCCAATTTTGTGGCATTACATTTTCAATAGATGAAAAGTTCATATACATATTTCATCAACATATTTTTTTTAAGGCCTACAGTAGCTGAATTCTCTCAATCACTTCTCTACTCTTGTTTTGTTCCTAAGAAATGTATGGTACTTTTTCAAGAGAAATAGTGAACTTTTTAAAATTTTGGGTGCTCAGGGGAGGGGGATTAATACTTAGACACAAGTTAATCTCTATGCTTATTAGCCCAAAGTAAAGAACAAAATATCTGTATAGCTAAAAGTGTCCTTTTTTCTACAAATGTCATTATTATAATGCTCTTATACTTAGCACTTTGGGGTGGTTTTGATATTTTTTTAATGAACCCTTCATTTTAAAAATAATAAACAATTTCTGCTGCTAGAGCTTCACAAGGTTTAGTTATTTCCATTCTGATCTGGTACAGGTAATCCTTAATTTATGACCACAACTGAGCACAAAATTTATGTTGCTCAGTGAGAAATTTGTTAAGGGAGTTTTGCCCCATTTTATGACTTTTCTTGCTACATTTGTTAACTGAATCACTGCAGTTGTTAAATTAGTAAAACGATTGTTAAGTGAATCTGGCTTTCCCATTGACTTTGCTTGTCAGAAGGTTGTAAAAGGTGATCACATGATCCCGGGACACAGCAACGGTCATAAATGTGAGTCAGATGTCAAACATCCGAATATCAATCACATGACCATGGGGATGCTACAGTAGTCATAAGTGTGAAAATGGTTGTAAGTCACTTTTTTCAGTGCCATTGTTAACTTCAAATGGTCACTAAATGAACTGTTGTAAGTCGAGGACTACCTGTACTGATCCATCCCAGAAGACCAGTATGGATACAAGTGATAGAAATGCAGAGACAGCTTTGATGTGTTTTGTTCATCCCTGTCCCACTGAAATTCTAAGGAACACGTGAAACTAGAGAGGAAGAACAGTGAACAATGCAGATGGAACTTTTACCCAGTCCCTGAAAGCTTGTGCAATTATTGATTAAGTGCAGTTGAACCTTCAAAAGTTTGCTAATGTTGAAATTTCTCTTCTGCATCTTTATTTAAGAAATATATGGGGCAGTGTATGCAAAAATTATGTTAAAAACGTAAAATACAATAAAAGATCCTATGAACCAACCCTAAAGCAGTAAAATTTCAAAAAGCTGAAATCAAACACAAAATGGTAACATGTATATACAAATTAAATGCAAATAAAATGTTCTGGCATATTGAATTCAGAGTGGCTGCCAGCCATGTTTCACTGGAAAGCCAAGTGATGCTGTGGCTGTGCTTTCACAGCACTTAGAGGCTGTAGGGGCCTGGATGGGGGACAACAGGCTTCTATTGAACTCCAAAGGACGGAGTCTTTGGATCCAGAGGTTTATCTTTAGTTCTGGATGGAGTGGCACTTCTCCAAACAGACCTGATGTGCAACTTGGGGACTTTCCTAGACTCATGACTCCTGCTCAGAGAGTAGGTGGCCGTCATGGTTAGAAGAACCTTTGCACAATTTTGGATTATGTGCCAACTGTACTCTTGTCTGGATTGTGAGGCCCTGCACTCAGTCACGCATGTTCTGGTCATCTCCCATTTGGATCATGCATTCTACATGGAGCTACCCTTGAAGGTATTCAGAAACTACAATTGTTCCAGAATGCAACAGTACAGACCGTTTTGAGGCTCCTAGGATAGCACATATAACATCACGCTGCACTGGCTGCTGATCTGCTTTCAGCTAATTCATGGTGATGAATTAATTATCCTTAAAACCCTTTATGGCATAGGTCCATGATATCTGAGGAGCCATCTTTCCTCAATGGCATTGGCCCATTCTCCACACGCTAGTAAAAGTATCTTATTGCAGACCCCATCAGGCAAGGAATTCCAGCTGGGGGAATGGGATCCAGGAGAATAATCTTTTCTGCCTCTGGCTTTTGAACATCTTGCCACTGGAGGTGAGATCTATCCCCCCTCTCCTGGCCTTCAGGAAATGTCTTAAAATTTGGCTATGTCGGTTGGCATAGGAGAAGCTGTTGGCTGGAGGTGACTAGTATAGTAACAGAGAAGCTCATTGCCCAATTTCATATACCCTCAACCTAATTTCAACAGCCTCTTGCAGGAACGAAATTCAGACTTTGGATAAGGGATTTCAACTTTCCCCAGCAGTCTTCTCTCTAGGAGTAAAAGAGCAAAAGGGCAATAGAGAGACTGAAAAAGAATGCCAGAAAAATGATGGCCCTGCTTCATTCACTGTTGCTTTGCCATTGAACTTCACTGATGTAATCTGACTCTCAACCAGACTGTGCTTGCAGAGATGTGTTGCTTGGACAAAAAAAATTGTCCCCCAAAATACAAAGGATGAACCTTAGATACATATAAGTTCTTGTAAGTTGTACCCCAAACCAACACTTGAGGTGAGGGACAAAGTTGGTCTCGGAATTCTGTTTCTTCTATCTCTCTACATGTCAAAGAAGCTGTAATTTGGGGTATGTCCAGGACTTGAGTTGAAAGCATCTCAGCCTATTTCCAGTGTTAAGACTCAGTTCTGTGGCATGTTAGCATGTTAAGTAGTAACAACAGAGTCTATCCGATCATGTTCAAAGTGTCATTCCTTCCTCAGTGTGTAAGATGCATCTGGGAATAGACTGAAAGTTTCCAAACCAAAGGATGTGACTTGGGCCATGACATCCTGCACTGTAAGAATCTAATAGAAAACAAGATCCAAAGTGTTTGCGAAATTGGCCATTGTAGTCCTACATTTTAAAGATAGAGCCATGCAGTTGATTAAGAATCTGCTCTCCTACAGATGGAAGCAAACCTGTGGCTCAGTTGTGAATACAACTGAAATGTCCTATTTTTTGTCCAATAGAATTTGCTTGTAAGCAAATAGGAATAGGATTGCAACTTTTAAATCACAACAAATGCTGTAATGGTCTGTGTCTAGAGAGATGTGAAATCAAGCCCCAGAAATTTCCTCTCAGAATATTACTGGCTTTCTCCAGATGAAGGAATGGTGGAGGAACATCATTGCATGAATAACCCCAACCCTTTTAACCCTTCTGTTAAAAATGTGCACATGGAAACAGTGCTCACAACTGAGACCCTAGCCTTCTAAAGTGCAAGCTGTGATTTAAATAGAGCAGCAGCTATACATATGGGAGGGGATGTTTAGACTCAGTATTTGTGTTGCTACACTCCACAGTTACCAGACACTATAATAAAATCACTTGCATCAGAGGAAAGCTGACCACACATTTTAGCACTTTTCATAGCTCGAACTTAATCACGGCAGGAAGCTTTCCTGCTACTGGGGGAACATATTGCGTCACTAGAACATCTGACACGGGTATCTTATGTCAATCACTTTGCTTAAGGTCATTAAAAATATTAGGGGGTGTTCTCTTACAATATAAAGCTGTGGCACAGAGTGACAATTAGCAGGACATACAGCATTGCTAAATCAGTGGACAGAGGATTTAAAAACCCACTATTATTCAGAGTGAGGGCAGTGGTTAACATCTGCAAGGCAGAGGGGGTCACTAAAGCAATAATTCTGATCAAGCTTCAACTAGGGAAACAAAGACAGCATGTTCTGGCTGTAATATGCTTTTTTTCCCTGTTGGAATTTTGTTTAGCCCAGCAATTTGACTGGGTGTATTGTAAAATTCAGGTGCACTGAAACACCAGCCAACCATCTGAATGGCACGTGAGTATAGAAGACAGAAATAATTCTCCCAAGGATGATATTATAGTTAGCCTTTTTTTGACCCAAACTTTCAGCTCAATATCATTCAAGGCTTTTTCAGGTTTGGATCAGGTTTCAAACTCTGAATGACATGGTGGGTTAAAGGTGATTGAACAAGAACCCTTATGCAGACACGTATAACAGACGGTAGCTCTTTTGCAATATGTATGTCCTGTTCGTTGTCACTCTGTGCCACAGCTTTATATTGTAAGAGAATACTCCTTAATATTTTAATGACCCTAAGCAAAGTGATCTCTTATTGGCCATTTATTTAGGCAAGATGCATATAAGAAACATTATTCAACAAAAAATGAATTAGGGAGGGATAATTGCTGGAAATGAAATAGCTTCCTATGCACTGGTGGGCTTGCTCAGGAAGAGCAAATGGGAGGGGATTTCTTTTTCAGATGTCCTTCAATTCTTTGTGAATGTTCCCTTCTTCGTTGGCCCCATTGAAAAAATAATAATGCCTCCAAAGGTATTACCTAGTCCCACTCAGTTCCCCTCTGAAATTCCCCAACTGAAGATGTTCCGTGAGATTTACATTTACATCTGGTAATGCCCCTGCCTAATTCACAGAATAGAAGTGAGTCCAAATAATGGCATCTTCAAGTTTAACTATTATACCCTCTATCATCTCTTTTGACTTTAATTTCAAGGAGACATAATGAGGAAAGGGCAAAAATACCTATCTGGTGTATCTTTTGACTGGTTGGACTAGAGCTGTCAGTCTGGAAATATTCTAACTGCCCACCTCAATGTGGCTATCATAGGAGTACTCCCAAAACAAAATAGTGGAGGGAATAACACCAATAATGTTTTAAAAGTATCCCCAAATTATACATTATTTATCCATGCTCAATTATGAATTTCTATGTCTACATCTCCATGTATGCCAAATGATATTAACTCGTTTTCATATTGATTCCACTAGGATCTCTCTGGTTCAGTGCACGATTCACCAAATGGACAGAGCCATATACTATGAAGAAAAGTCTACCCTACTTCCATTCAGGAATCAAATATTCTAAAACAGAATCTCCCTGCATTGGATAAAGCTGGGTTATCAGAAAGATTTCCTCTCCTCTCCTAAAACAATCAGAGATGAGCATTCCCACTCTGTTAGATTCCCTTTTCTGTCTCAAGAGCTCACTTTGTGAATTGAATTAACAGCTTTCCTGGAAAACTGCCTCATGACATGATTTCCTTGTGAACTCCATCCACCTGTCATGTCAGAGCTTGGAAAGCTGCCAGAATTGGCAGGAAATAATAGGCAGCAGGATACTGGTGTGTGTCAATGGCCCTGACCCTCCCATTCCTGAACATGAATAAGTTTGATGCTTGCAAGGCGTCAGAGCCCATCAGCTTCTGGATCCACAGAAGCCTATGGGTGGGATGCACAGCTCTTGAAATAACATCCAGCCAGTAGAAAGCTTTGCAGCTTGGAAAGCAGAAGGGGCTGCATTCTCTTTGGCTGGAATTCCCATACATCCCTTTGTTCTTTGGCTTAATAAGATTCCGACTGGTTCTAATTGAAGAACGAAACACAATCCTAATGTGAGCGGTTGCTTGACAAGCTAAAATAAAAGTTCACCCAAGGGAAACATGAAAGCAATGGTTCATAATTTCCATCTTTCAAAACATTTCTTTCAAAGGAAATGCGGTCAGTTGGGATGCTGAAAAATACCCACATGGAAATTTATTTCCCATTGATCGGTGAGTGGGTTTAAAAAGAAAAAAACAAGTCATCAATTAGATTAAATTTAGTGAATGAAATTCTTTACTAGGGTGAAGCATATCCTGAGTACTATAGTTCACATATTGTGGTATCTATGCCTTCAAAATAAATATGGTATCTCACATATGTTGTGGCAATAGATCATTGATAGTATATTGTAATTATGGTGCAAGAGTCAATCCAAGGTTTCTGATGACATGTATCTGCAAAAAAGGTGTCATTCTTGTTTCTAACTAATGTACATCCCATGTTTACCTTACCCATTTTTACTCTACATAAGCAGTAGGCTGTTTCATATTGGAAATGCAATTATTTAAATGAATTTTAATGTTCATACTTCATAAAGTGACTTGATAGCCCAGTTTCCATAGTATATCAGTTGGTTCTTGCAGTATCGATTAAAGTATTGAGTAATGGCTGCTGAATTTGCCACCTAAATACAGTAGAATTTCAGGTATGAAGACATAGCATCTTCAAACAGACTGGAACCCATAAAGGGTAAGTGTTTGGCAGCATCCATTGATTGATTTATTTTTTACTTTGGAACTGATACCTTTGGAAACTTGCTTGTGCAAAAACTGACCTTTCCTTTTCTAGGAAGGAATCCATATATTTACTGGCAATGGCATCCATCTCGCTATATAAACCAGATTAGCGTTGACAAATCTTTCAATAGTGCCAGTAAGTAAGTCACGGCTGAAAGATTGCTTCTTGTATATAGACTTTTTTTAATATTGAAAGAATCAAGATTCAAGTTACTGGGAAAATTTTCCTCTACTTTCTCAAGGTTATTATACTGCAAATGGAAAGTGCATTTCCTGGAAGGGCCTCATGCTTCCTGCTGGTGGGATAGATAGGGCTCCTCAACTGAACAGGAGGGGTTGGGAAGCCCCCAACCACCCTATAGATCCGAGATGTCCAACCTTGGCAACTTTAAGACCTGTGGAAAAATGGCTGGTTGGGGAATTCTGGAAATTGAAGTCCGCAACTCTTAAAGTTGCCAAATGTTGGCGTAAATTCCCCTGCTGTAGATTCTCCTGATATTCTTCACATCAGGCTGCCAAGATTGATGCTGGAGGGGTGGTGAGGGAGGGCCAGTAGCAAGAGAAATAGGTTGACCTGCCAGCATCTATCAGCCAGCCTGAGAAGCAG
The DNA here is from genome assembly GCA_009733165.1 of Naja naja. Taxonomy (NCBI): domain Eukaryota; kingdom Metazoa; phylum Chordata; class Lepidosauria; order Squamata; family Elapidae; genus Naja; species Naja naja. The sequence continues at coordinate 154,670,876 of CM019149.1, forward strand.
CTGACAGGCTGGGTTAAGACTGACATGACAAAGTGAGGGAGGTCCAGCTTCACCACATAGACTCTGAAGGTATTTTTTCAGCTCATTTTAGAACTGCTACTGTCAGCATTTTATATAATTTATCATTACTTGTACCATTCTAAAACAGAATAAAGTGGCGGGCCAATGTTAGCTGTGGTTGAAGAACTCCTTCCATTATCTCACTATAATTTTTGTTCTCCTGTGCCTTCTGCTCTTTATTTCTAAAATTCTCTGACTAATGAAGCCACGTTTATAATGAACCTGAACAAGGATCAAGATGAACCATGTGCGAAAGAAGGAGCTCTCCTACTTCATCCATTCCACAAAGTTTTTGGCTCATTCTCCGTTTTTCTAGAATCTAGATATTTTAGCTCCAATCTTGAATATTTAGAAATAACTCCAGGCAGCAAACATACCTAATACTTGTTCTTTCTCCAATTTTCCCCACATCAGCCACCCTGTGAGGTGAATTGGGCTGAGAGTGACTGGTTCAATGTCACCCAGATGGATTTTTATGCCTTAGGCAGAAACCAGAACTCAACATCTCAGTTTCTAGCCTGGTTGCCTTAACCATTAGAGGACATTGATGGCGAAACCTTTGGGCCTAGGCCACAGCAGCAGCAGCACTGAAGCTGGGCCTGAGGTTGATGCCAGGCCTCAACTTTGGCCCTAGCACCACTTAAAAAGGAAGCTTTGTGTGGTTCCCCAAAGTGTACAAGATCTTCCACTGACGTGTCTTCAGATGATGTTCCTTGACAAGCCCTGTGGCCTACTTCTCCAGATACGTCACACAAGACCTTCATTCTTGAAGCAGCTTCAGAGTATGAGCTTCTGCGGCCTCTGAAACCTGGAAAAATACGTCCTGTTCTCACACAATTCTCTGAGAACAGAGAGCACTTTCAAGAATAGTTGTTGCCAGATGTTGGTGAATGCTGGCATCGTAGCATGTCATCTTTGACACACATGTCATAGGTTCACCACCACTGCTCTAAACCAAATTTTTCTAGAGCCCATCACAGTATTTTGTAAGTTGCTGATTTTGAGGGGGGCGGGTGGGGGGGCAGAATCCATCCCCTAGTAGCAAAACAGTAAATCTGTATTCTGATAAGGGAAAAAATACTGTGATATAAAGTTAAAAAGGTATATTATGACATATTTCACTTTCTTAATTTTTGACTTACTAGAGACTTTTCTACCAATGTTGAAAAGACTTCAGCATTGCCACCCACTAGTTAATAAAATAATGTTTATATAGCTATTGCGACAATCTGAGTTTGAGACTCCTGAACTAGATGCATGCTGCCGTTATTATTACTTATTAGACTTTTTTCTGGGCAAGTTTTTTGGAAGTGTGGGTTGCCATTGCCTTCTGTCTAGGGCTAAGAGAAAATAACTGGTTCCAAATCACTCAGCTGGTTTCATGCCCAAGGTGGACACATGGCCTCAGCCTTGAGTCGCTGTGAGTGAGTAGGTGACAATATAAATGTTCCAAATAAAATAAATAAAATCTCTTCATTTCTAGCCTAAACATCAATAATGATTTATTGATTTTTTTATAGACTGGGACATAGAATCTTTAAAATTTATTTAATTTTAATATTGATATTGGGCTTGTTTCGGTTTAATTCTTTTTTAACTATTTATTTATTATGAATGTATGTTTTTAGCTGTGAGCTGCCCCGAGTCTTCGGAGATGGGGCGGCATACAAGTCCAATAAATAAATAAATAATAAAATGTTCATAAACTGCAGGAAGTAAGTATATAGAAATAAAGCACAGCTATTTTGTCATATCAGCTACTATTAATTTGAAGACAGGCTTCTGATGATTCGGTAAAACTCCTAAATTTTCCAACATTACAGTAAAACTCCTAAATCTTCTAACATTATGCTCTGCTGTGGATATAGTAGCCATCAAAAGGGGGCAGTTAATGGATGAAACAATTAGGAGTGAGATCCAACAAGAAAAAAATACAGCAATTAGAAATAATATTACTGAATATTATCAGTTCTTTTTGTTCTAATATATCAGGGTTTGGTTTTGTTTTGCAAAGGATTCTGTTTATTTATTATTTAAGGGTTTTGTTTATTTATTTAATTTGTTTAAAAGGCACATTGAGTAGAAAACAATTTATTTTTCAGGAAGAAAAAACAGCCAGTTTCATCCATGGGTTGAATTTGGAGCTTTACCAACTAATACTGAATAAACAACATTGTTCACTTAAAACTACCTGTTACATAACACGCAGCTTGCTTTTTAGCTTTTGGTTCTTCATACATCATGGTTCTCTTTAAAGATGCTTCAGTTAGCTCAGCCCATCATCTGTATTTCATTCACTGACAGTGTTCTTGATGAGCATTGCTCTTATTCTCCCATTGCAAAACTCCTTTACATTAATCACCCTCCAAATGTTCCTTATAATTTGGAAGCCTTTATTATGTATTCCTCCTTCGAGGAAGCTTAATCTTTATCAATGAATTTATTTTGGATGGACCTGCATGAACCTATGATGATAAACTCATCATATGTGAGTTTAAACATTATTGTCTCCTTGTTCACTGAGTCTTATAGGATAGACTAAGAATGGGAATACAATTTTAGAGTAATACATGACAACATTTCCCATCAAAAACTGGAATGGATTTTATTTTTTATTTATTTATTTTATTTGTCAATCGCTTACAAGATAATAGGTATAAGTATAAACATGAGTAAGAATACAGGAATATTATGTCCCATAATATTGAAACAGATAAATGGGAACATAATTGGCAAATGAACTATAAATTGACTGTATCAACAGCATATAAAGAAAATCTATATAAAATGACATATCGTTGGCACTTACCCCCAGCCAGGCTGGCAAAGATGAGTACCAATCTATCGCCCAAATGTTGGAAATGCAATCACTCACAAGGAACATATTTTCACATGTGGTGGACATGTCCATTTGCTAAGAAATACTGGCGAAAAATAAAAAACTGGATACTAGACATGACAAAACAAAATTTAAAATTTGATCCTGAGAGGTATGATTAACCTAAAAATGGAAAAGAAACACTACTACCTAATTCTGCATATTATAACTGCGGCTAGGTTAGCCTACGCACAGAATTGGAAATCGTCGTTACCCCCTTCAGATGATATTGTAATTAAAAAGATTCATGAATGTGCCGAAATGGACAGTTTAACCAAGAAAATAAAAAATAAACAAGACAATGAATACTACGAAGTATGGGATATATGGTATAAATGGATAAAGGAAAAATAACATATGACATTCAGAGGAGATACAGAAGAGATAGACGTGTAACTGGTGGTAAAGATATAGAGAAATTAACATATTGAAAGAACGAAGGAGCTAGACCACGTTATATACTATGTGACGAAATATATAACCAATGCTCAAACAAGTTGCAAAATGTATATATGTACATATATATCTTTGTTGTTTTGTATTTGTATGTATGTTTTTAATCTTTTTTGTTAAATAAAATTTATTTTAAAAAAAGAATACAGGAAATAGGTACAAATAAATGGGGACAATAGGGCAGGGACGGGAGGCACGATGGTGCACTTATGCACGCCCTTTACAGACCTCTTAGGAATGGTTCTTAGGAATTTGCTTCTGAATTCTGGAGGGGAGAAAGTTCTTCCTTTTTTCCAGACCAAGACAAATAGCTGCAAGTTGGACATGCAAAGCATGCAATTGAAAAAGACCCCTTATTTCCGGGGCTAGTGGAAGAGAGCCAGAATATTTGGAATGGCATCTTGGGATTGCAGCTGAAAGGAAACTGTTTGTTTGTAAGCAAGCCATCTTCCTACTTTTACTCCTGCTGATAAAGAGAGCTTGATCTGTAATCCTTGTTCTGGGAAACCTCCTGAGGGTTTCTTTGAGTAAAAGTCAAGACGAACTCAGATTACTTCGACTAGTTATTTTGCCTAAACTGCTTTTGCTTTTTGAACTGTGATCAATAGCAACCAATATACACTGCTCAAAAAAAAGGGGAACACTTAAACAACACAATGTAACTCCAAGTCAATCACACTTTTGTGAAATCAAGCTGTCCACTTAGGCAGCAACACTGATTAACAATCAATTCCACATGCTGTTGTGCAAATGGAAGAGACAACAGGTGGAAATGATAGGCAATTAGCAAGACATCCCCAATAAAGGTGTGGTTCTGCAGGTGGTGACCACAGACCACTTCTCAGTTCCTATGCTTTCTGGCTGATGGTTTGGTCACTTTTGAATGCTGGCAGTACGTTCACTCTAGTGGTAGCATGAGACAGAGTCTACAACCCACACAAGTGGCTCAGGTAGTGCAGCTCATCCAGGATGGCACATCAATGTGAGCTGTGGCAAGAAGGTTTGCTGTGTCTGTCAGCGTAGTGTCCAGAGCATGGAGGCACTACCAGGAGACAGGCCAGTACATCAGGAGACATGGAGGAGGCCTTAGGAGGGCAACAACCCAGCAGCAGGACCGCTACCTCCGCCTTTCTGCAAGGAGGAACAGGAGGAGCACTGCCAGAGCTCTGCACAATGACCTCCAGCGGGCCACAAATGTGCATGTGTCTGCTCAAACAGTCAGAAACAGACTCCATGAGGGTGGTATGAGGGCCCAACGTCCACAGGTGGGGGTTGTGCTTACAGCCCAACACCGTGCAGGACTTTTGGCATTTGCCAGAGAACACCAAGATTGGCAAATTTGCCACTGGCACCCTGTGCTGTTCACAGATGAAAGCAGGTTCACACTGAGCACATGTGACAGACGTGACAGGGTCTGGAGATGCCGTGGAGAACATTCTGCTGCCTGCAACATCCTCCAGCATGACCGGTTTGGCAGTGGGTCAGTAATGGTGTGGGGTGACCTTTCTTTGGAGGGCCGCACAGCCCTCCATGTGCTCGTCAGAGGTAGCCTGACTGCCATTAGGTACAGAGATGAGATCCTCAGACCCCTTGTGAGTCCATATGCTGGTGCGGTTGGCCCTGGGTTCCTCCTAATGCACGACAGCCACACTCATGTGGCTGGAGTGTGTCAGCAGTTCCTGCAAGACGAAGGCATTGATGCTATGGACTGGCCCACCCGTTCCGCAGACCTGAATCCAATTGAGCACATCTGGGACATCATGTCTCGCTCCATCCACCAACGCCACGTTGCACCACGGACTGTCCAGGAGTTGGGGGATGCTTTAGTCCAGGTGTGGGAGGAGATCCCTCAGGAGACCATCCGCCACCTCATCAGGAGCATGCCCAGGCATTGTAGGGAGGTCATACAGGCACGTGGAGGCCACACACACTACTGACCCTTATTTTGACTTGTGTTAAGGACATTACATCACAGTTGGATCAGCCTGTAGTGTTTTCTTCCACTTTAGTTTTGAGTGTACCTCCAAATCCAGACCTCCATGTGTTGATGAATTTGATTTCCATTGTTAAGTTTTGTGTGATTTTGTTGTCAGCACATTCAACTACTATACATTGTGTTGTTTAAGTGTTCCCTTTATTTTTTTGAGCAGCTTATATAAAATACATAAAATATTATAAAATATAAAAAGTATCCATATAATACATGTCATAAAAGTAACCCGGGGAAAATGTTGTACTAAGTTCCTTAAACTTTCCTTGATGAACAAAAATGTATTTATTTTTATCCCGCTTTTATTATTTTTTAAAAATAACTCAAGCCTCTCTGAACAGGCATCATTCTTTCAAGATTAAGTTTCTTGCCTTCCTGATGAAACTATAAATTCCCAATCGGATCAAACAAACCTTTGTAAGGCATTTTCAACTCTTCACATAATGTAATAAATGTGTACAAATAATGGACAGAGTGCAGCCAACATTTCCTTAGTCCAGTTCAGCAGCACTCACTGGTTTTGATGAAAAAGTTAAATATTGGGTTAAGGTTGCAATTTCATACAGACTGATTTCAAGGAACCAAATTCCACTGAACACAGGAAACTTTCCTTTTAAACGATATGCAAAGGATGTGATGATTAATGTATCTTCCTAATATCGTGGTTCAATCTGTTTTGAAACCCTCTGAATCTTGATATTTCATTTTGAAAGAAATTACTTTTAAGTTATCTGTTTCCCATAATTTAAGGGCTTTGCCAGCTCCATTAACTTTAAGATCCAACGGTTACAACCCATTAAATCTTGAGCATCACTTTTTAAAAAAATATATATATTAGGTCCTTCCATATTTTTTATCAAATAAGACACCAATATTCCTCACTTCTGTTTAAAAGAAATAAACAATGGTAATTAAAAAATAGATGTTAATATGTTTTATGAAAAGCCTTCTCTGCATCCGGTGACAAGGTGGGCAGAAACTACTTGTTAATGGTGTATAGTTTTTATTAAAACTTTTAAATAAAAAGATAAAAACTAACACAAACTAACAAAGTAAGGAAGAAAAAAGAAAGGAAAAAATCAAAGAAAAGGGAAAAAGTGCAAGAAAAGAAAAGTTGAAGAAAAATAGAAAAGAAAGAAAAAAGTGGTTCCTAATATTCACCACAAGTTATAAATTCAAGTATATTTTAACCTCTCTGCAATATTTATAATCACCTCAACTTCTTCATATTAATATAAAGAATTACCCAAAAATAGATGTCTATTGATAATTAACTATTTTGTTGTAAAGTTGATATGGATTGGAGTAATCTTTTAATAGATTTAAATACTCTTTAGCTCAGCAAATTCTTAGAAATATGTAATGTAAACCAAAAGCCCAAGAATCCAGCACTAATCCACAATTTCAGAAATTTGTACAAAACATAATAAGAAGATAGAATCAGAATAAGAAGATAGAACCATGAAAAGTCTTCATATTATTAGTGTTTAGTTATGGTTCTATCTTCTTATTCTTATTCTATCTTATTATGTTTTGTACAAATTTCTGAAATTGTGGATTAGTGCTGGATTCTTGTGCTTTTGGTTTACATTACATATTTCTAAGAAACTGCTGAGCTAAAGAGTATTTAAATCTATTAAAAGATTACTCCAATCCATATCAACTTTACAACAAAATAGTTAATTACCCAAAAATAGATGTCTTTGCATAAAACTAATTAGGGGATTGAAAGGGAATATTAACTGTAGAATAAACATGCATTTACAATACATGTATCTTAAAAAAATTAAATCAACTGTAGCTTTGGACTGTCCCCACACACTACTTTTGGGACTGATATCTCGAAAATACCATTCAATGGCAAAGTTCAGTCTCTGGCCAAAGAAAAATGATGTATCTGTATGGGCTTCCTAATTCATAGGCACTTCCACATTGGCACTGTTTTCACTTTCCAAATTCTCAGGATCAGTTTGAAGGAAGATAAAAGACATCCTTGACAAGTTCCATGTCACATCTTATTTATAGTGGAAATATTTCCATCAGTATTTATGCAAGCAGGAGTAGCATAATAAATGTTTATCCGTGAAAGAAAATGTGATGGAGATTCAAGGTTCTTTTTTAATAGATTGTTCTAAAAACTTAATTGGCATCACATCAAGGACATCTAACAAAGCCGTTCCAGTTGTTTCATTACTATCAGAATACACTGCCAACATGTTTACCAATAATACAATCCTGTCAGAGGCTTCACATCTTTTCATTAAAACCAGACTATGCTGGCTAAATTATGGAAAGTCATATTGCTATAAGCTTCATGCCAAAGTAGCTGTCAAAATCTTGGCAACTACATTTACCAAAGCTATCAGATTATAACATACACTGTTTATGGGCTCCTCTCCCTTTTGAAAACCACTGTTCTGTAACGCTCAGAATACGATAACAGCAATAGCCTTTTTTCAAAAGATTTATTTGTTACATATCTCTAACCAGTCCAAGGATCTTTCCAGGATTCATTTCATTGCTTTAATATTATCAAACATGTATGACAAAGTTCAAGTTTTAGCAAAATTCCTCAACTGGGCATACAACATGATTGGAAGATGTATTCACTTTAACAAGTCTTCTGCGATTCAATGTCATGGGCCAGATTCCCAGGAGGGAGAGGGGCTGTCTTCCAGAGGAGTGAGAGACAGCTTAGTTCAGATAATTTGTGTGAGAGAAAGAGGGTGAAGTCCATCCCTCCCTAATAGTTCACAGAATATTTATTTGCTTGTTTGTATCCCGCCTTTATTATTTTTACAAATAATTTAACTTGGCAAATATATCCAACACATCTTCATATGCTTCATATAGATACTGACATGGTTCATTTTGGTAAGATTCTTGCCTATAAGTGTGGAACAATAAAGAAATCTCCTTGTAAGAATCACTACATGTCTTTCTTGGTTGTTGGAGCCCAATACCCTCCATCTGCTCAATAAATACTTCTGTATTTTGTTTATGGCAAATTGATTTCTTTACCCAGTTGAAGTATACCAAGAAATAAAAAGAATGTCTTCTTTATTAGAAGAGGAGGAAGAAGAAGAAGAAGAAGAAGAAGAAGAAGAAGAAGAAGAAGAAGAAGAAGAAGAAGAGGAGGAGGAGGAGGAGGAGGAGGAGGAGGAGGAGGAGGAGGAGGAGGAGGAGGAGGAGGAAGGAAGAGGAAGAGGAGGAAGGCTGGGTCTGTCCCCTCCCTTAAATTGAACTGGGCTCCTGATGACTTCAGGGTCATATCCATATATATTTTTGTGGCAGCAATATAGAAATGGTTTGGCAGTGAGTTCTAGAACATTATTTTGATCTCCAATATAGAACTCCTGCCATCATCTTTCCTAGTAATAGCCAGTAATTCTGCTTACTTTTTAGTCCAGATAAGTTCAGTGGAGTACTGTCATCTACTGATGCACAGGTAGGAATTTGGAAACTGTATCCCAAACACTTCTAGTGGATCCAGAATGGGGAGAGGCTGCCCATGATCAGTCTAGTTTCAGCTCTTTAAATATTTCCAGACATTTGGTTGAAATGAAACTGATATTATAACAACATATAATTTCAAGACATCTAAAGGTAGCCACCTTACAATGGAAGTTCTTCCTAAAATACTGTTGGCCAATCAATAAGGGGAAAAAACACAGTTTCATGGTCAAAAGAAGTAAAACTATCATTTCAACAAAGCCAAAGAAGCTGGTGCTGAAAGGAATAATTGCAAGTTTCTGAAATACAGTGATAATTTGAAGATTCAAGGTTTACTGCCAGCATGAAACTTTCACAGGGTTGTTTAAAATTATATATGAATTTTACTCCACATATCAGGAAGTAGAATTTCAACTTCTGAACTAAAATGTCAGCACTGACCTGTTTGGAATTTTTTAAAAATATGCATTTATAGTCATCATTTGAAATAGATTTTATTTTCTTTAATTTTATTTATGTTAGCACAAATATTATGCCCATTATGTACCTCTTTTCTATCCAATCTCTTGAACTACACAATATTAGGAATGCAAGATATGGGAAGAAGGATTGGATCTTGAATACTTGCTTCTTTACACACTGTCAAGATCCTTGCAGATAGAAAAAAAATAATAGAGAAAAGGAATGCATTTATTTTCTTTATGATAACTTATAAAAGGAGCATTTAAAGAGAGTTTTGCTCAATTTTAGTCTAAAAAGAGATAGAAGTACTTGACTACTGGTTGCATAAAGTGAATCTGCTTATTTAAAATATATTCATAGAATAAACACCTTTTATAGCCTTGCATATTCTAGCTAAATCAGGGAGAGCCATGTTTCTTATCATAATTCCAACAGTGCTCTGTATTGGGAATCATAGACCTCTGGCAATTAATTAAGGTCTAGAGTCGATGTGAATACATTTGAGGACAAAAAGTATGCTGGGCTGCCAATTATAAGCACAATGGAAATAATATTAACTCACTAGCTGACCTTTTTTATTGTATGTATGTTAGCATAACAGAAATATAGTTAATATATCCACCTAACCCACTCTTCATTCTTCACTTTATGTTTTAGCCAAAAAAGGATGGCGGCCAGACTTTCCAAGGGTAGACATGCTAAGATCACCAAAGGGTGTTAGTAGCTGGCCTACTAAGGAATATTTGTTGCTCCTACTATTACGAATAATGTAAGTATTGCCTAAGAAGTACAGTAATGCCTTCACCTTTCCAACTTTAGTTTAAATAGGGATATTTCAGTAAATTCTTTTGTGGCAGCTTTAAAAAGAAGTTTGTCCATCGTTGCCAGAAGTGCATAGCAAACAGCGGTGATTATATAGTGAAGTAAATACAGATCACAACACCACCACTCACTCATATCAATTATTATTTTCTCATTGCGGTAATTAAATTATCCCTATTTAAAATTATGAGATGGAAGAATTAACATTTCATTCAACCCTGTACAAACAGGGTGGGGCTTGCAGTACAATGTACAACACTGCTTTAGCCATTTTGGCAAAAGCGCTGGATAAACACCTCCATTGCCACTGTAGCCAGCTGGGTGTAGGCTGCTAGGAGTGCAAAGCCCATGTTCTGCATCAGGCTTCTTGAGGTACCATTCCAGTGAAATCTTTTGCCTCTTGACTATCCCCTTAGGAGGGGCCAGGGAACCATGATTTATTCCAGGTATTCCAGATGTGCCCACAGAGTAATTCTCAGTCATGTGCCAGCATGACATCACAGAGCACTGTTACTATCCCACCAAAGTGGTACCTATTTATCTACATGCATTTGTATGCTTTCAAATTATATATACACATCCTGACAATGTCAGGTAGCCAATGCTGTTTGGGCAGCTGTGGAAAAACTTGAATAAAAGACCTGATCATCTTATTATTTTCAGGCTTACTGGGTATGGTCAAATGTTTCATACAAGTGGTATGTGTGTGTGTAGTGGAACACAGTCTGGATTCCCAGGAGGGAAGTGTTGCATTCTAGAAGGCAAAGAGGTAGGGTGAAAATCCAAAATGATAAGTAAAAGTACTGCATGCAAAAGTGAAATGTTTTCAAATGTCCAGCCTGAAATAGAGCTTCTATTTAGAATTTATACATTTTCTGGATAGAAGGACCTTTTAGAAGTGTACTAAGATATGCACTCTAAAATGTAACACGAGGGGCCTGGACGTTAGCTTATTTTGATTTGATTTCCTCTAATTAAGAATGGCTAAAATGATTATTTTCCTGTTGTATATAATAACTCCACCCTTCTGCCACATTAAAATATTACAGGTTGGCAAGAGTTTCAGAAATGTCTATGGCCTACACCCAGAGTTTTCACTCTTCTATCTAGCTAGTGCTGGGTGAGAATAATCAATAGAATAAATTGACAAGGGGTTGTTTCCTATCAATATTTTCCATTCAAGACCTGGTTATAAAACTTGCTGCATATACCTCCAAAGGTGGCAAGCTATTGTTTTAAGACTCTAGGGAATGGGGCAACCCCTGGATCACCTCACAGAGGACAGTAGTTCTGAGAAGTTTACAAATTTTAAAACCCAAAATTAATCTCCAAACTTATCTGACTTACATAAAGTAAATGCCCAAAGTCAATGGAGTTAAATTTTCAGAAAAGAAATCTTCTGAGACAGGCACTGACAGACTTTTTCTGGACCAGGCACCTTTCCATAATCATAAACAACAATAAAATAAATAATAGAAAATTATCCTCAGGATTTCAGCATTGTTTTACACGATCATCAAAGGCTTATGACATTTGTAGATCTCATTTGGTCAGATTTCAATTACTGGATCAACTAGTCTCTTTGAAGTGCTTTTTCCCCAGAATTCTCAGTACCTGTCCTGAATTGCTATATCTGAGATAAACTTGCTCTCAACTTCCCCAAAATCTCTGAAAAACATCAGTGTCCGCATCTCTGGACAAATATAAGCTCTTCAGTGTCTCTATGAAGACTAAGAAATTGGGGATATTTCCTTCTCAGAAGACTAAGAAATTGGGGATATTTCCTTCTCAGAAGGAAAGTGTTCCAGAGGGTGAAGATAGCTTTTGAAAAGGTCCCTAGGTGCTTTTTTTCAAAAGGCAACTGGACTTTGTTTTTCCTTGAAGATGTTGGGCTTCTCATCTAAGAAGCTTCTTCAGTTCTCAGAAGTGAAGAAGCTCCTTGGATGAGAAGCAAAATGTCTTCAAGGAAAAACAAAGAAAATCCAGTTGGCTTTTGAAAAAGGATCTTGGGACAACCATGACCTAGATGACTGAGGATCCCAAAGACCCTTGAGAAGGTTCCTTGCTGGGTTCCTTCTTTCCCACAAAAAGACAGTGTGGAAATCCTTGGCATGTTCTCTTATCAGAGAATAATACCCAAAGTAGGCCAAACCTATCCCAGGAAAAGCATATATGTTTGCTGAGCCTTGTAGGATTTTAAAGGTAACCACCTGTGAATAAACTGCACTGAATTCAATAGTGCAATTTTTTGAGTGGCCTTATTTAGGAATATCTGTAATCTAGAAAGGAAAAGGTAGTAATCATATTAGTGGTCTGATACTAGAAGAAAAGACATTGGGAGGTATCCATTTCATGGAAGTGATTAATCTGAAAATAAAACTGAAGAACATTTATTTATTTATTTATTTATTTATTTATTTATTTGTTTATTTATTTATTGGACTTGTATGCTGCCCCATCTCCGAAGACTCGGGGCAGCTCACAACTAAAAACATACATCGACAATAAATAGTTAAAAGGAATTAAACCAGAACAAGCTCAATATTTGTCCAAATTAAAATAAAATTAAAACCATCCCACCCACCCACCCACCCCCCAAGAAGGCAATCACAGCCCAGCTTGGTCAAATAACCAGGTCTTCAGGTCGTGGCGGAAGGTGCGGAGGTCAGGGGCCAAACGGAGTCCCAGGGGCAGCTGGTTCCACAGAACGGCGACCGCCACAGAATAGGCTCATCCCCAGGGGACCACCAGCCAACACTGGCTTGCCGATGGGACCCCGAGAAGCCCCCGCCTGTGCGCTCGCACAGGGCGGTTGGCAGGATATCGGCAGGAGTCGCTCCCTTAAATATTCTGGACCCATGTCGTGTAGGACTTTGAATGTTAAAACTAACACATTGAATCTCACCCAGAGTGCAACTGGCAGCCAATGCAGGTCGCGCAGCAGGGTAATATTGGAGAATCGGGAAACTCCCATCACCACCCGTGCGGCCGCATTCTGCACCAGCTGCAATCTCCGGATGGTATGCAAGGGCAGCCCTAGATAGAGAGCGTTGCAGTAGTCAAGTTGAGAGGTGACAAGAGCATGAGTGACTGTACGCAGGGCATCTCGGTCCAGAAACGGGTGAAGCTGGTGAACCAGGCGGACCTGGGCGAAAGCCCCCCTGGTGACGGCTCCCACCTGTTCCTCCAACCGGAGCCATGCATCCAGGAGGACGCCCAGGTTCCGCGCCCTATCCACAGGGGGCAACAACTCTCCCCCTATGGTCAACGATGGACATTCCTGACTGGAACGAGATGCCGGTATGTACAGCCACTCAGTCTTGGCCAGGTTGAGCCGAAGCATGTTTCCGTCCATCCAGATCCGTACCGCATCCAGACAACGGGTCATCATGGAGAGGGCATCACTGATCTGGTTTGGGGTGGAGATGTATAACTGGGTATCATCCGCGTACTGGTGATACCTCACCCCAAAGCCGCGAATGATTTCGCCCAGCGGTTTCATGTAGATATTAAACAAGAGGGGAGAGGACCGACCCTGGGGAACCCCACAAGTGAGCACCCTTGGGGCCAACCTCTGTCCCCCTGCCAACACCGATTGTGAACGCCCCGCGAGGTAGGAGGAGAACCACTGAAGAACAGTGCCCCCCACTCCCAACCCTCGAGGCGTTGCAAAAGGAGACCATGGTTGATGGTATCGAAGCTCTAATAGGACCAGGACAGAGGAAAACCCCTGTCCCGAGCCCTCCAGAGATCATCCATCAGTGCGACCAATGCTGTCTCTGCACTGAAACCGGGCCAGAAGCCCGATTGGTACTGATCCAGGTAGTCCGCTTCATCCAGGAAAAGTGGAAACTGCTGAGCCACCACACTCTCAACAACCTTCACCAAAAAACGAAGGTTGGAGACTGGACGGAAGTTGTCTAACACGGTCGGGTCCAGGGCAGGCTTCTTCAGGAGGGGCCTCACCACCGCCTCTTTCAAGGCAGAGGGAAAGACACCCTCCCCTAAAGAAGCATTGACCACTGCCTGGAGCCAACCGCAGGTGACCTCCCTGGAGGCATAGACCAACCAGGAGGCGCACGGGTCCAATAAACATGTGGTGGAACTCAGACGCCACATAATCCTGTGCACTTCATCCTCAGAAACAGGGTCGAACTCAGCCCAGATCACATCGGCCAGACTATTTGCACCCTGATCATCAGACCACTGCAAATTAGAGGACAACCCTCCCCGAATCCACGCGATCTTATCCGACAGATATTGACCAAATTCCTCAGCCCTTCCCTGCAGCGGGTCCACTGCCTCCCCCGAACATAGGAAAGAGCGGGTGACCCTAAACAGGGCAGCTGGGCGGTTATCAGCGGACACTATGAGGGTGGAGAGATAAGACCTTCTCGCCACCCTCATAGCTACCAGGTAAGTCCTAACATGGGCTCTTAGCTGGGCTCGGTCGGATTGGGAGCGGGTGGACCTCCACCTGCTCTCCAAACCCCTCCGACGGCGTTTCATCTCCCGGAGCTCCTCAGTATACCAGGGAGCCACCCGGGATCCATGGCATGTGAGGGGACGCATGGGGACAACTCTGTCGAGGGCATCCATAGCAGCCCATTGCCAAGCGGCCTCCAGGTCCTCGGCAGAGTTGTGGGCAAGGGAGGTGGGAAAAAACCCCAGCTCTGCCTGGAACCTCTCAGGGTCCATCAGGCATCTGGGGCGGAACCATCTAAGTGGCTCCTCATCCCAGCAGTGGGGGGCAGCCTGTTGGAAGACCAGCTGCAGGAGATAGTGATCAGACCATGGAACGGGCAGTGCCATAAAACTGGCCTGCCCTCTATCACTACGCCACTGTTCCGAGACCAAAACTAGGTCGAGAGTGATTTGCTTTTCTTTATTATCTCTATTTATTTATTTATTTATTTATTTATTTATTTTTATTTCATATTTCTTAATTGCCCATCTCCCTCAGAAAGGGGCTCTGGGCAGTGTACAATATAATCAAAATTAATACTAAAATCAGAATTATTTAAGATGAAAAAGTTTTAAAATGATAAAAACAGCATTGTTATAATGGATAATTCATAAAAACATAATATCTTTCCAATATATTGGCACACTTCTGAAGCTTCCTCGCAATATGCTTTTTTTCTCTTAAAAAAAAACCTCCCCAAAGCCTCTAAATGCTGTGTTAAATTAAATCTCTGTTTGATATCAGTTGAAAGTGCATTAATCAGAAAAGTCTCTGGGAAGCTTTGAGTCCCCTTTAGCTGCCTGTGAGGTCTGTCGTGCTGAATATAAACCATCCATCAGCCGTCCAAACACCAGTCCTCTTTTCTGCACTGTGTGTGGGACTTCTCTGGTAGAAGAGGCCAGGAGACAAGGCATATGCCAGGAAAACTACAGCAAACAAGCCAAAATGTTGAAGCTGCTGGGAAGAACAATTGAAGCAGAGTTGTAAACTGAGCATCCTCAAAACCCAGTAAATTGCCTGGTTCCATTCTGGACATCCAATTTCTAAAGCCATTAATAAAGCAGGCTTGGGTATATTTAAAGCAAAAGCGATCCAAAGGCAATGGATTAAAGCAAATTCTGAAATCCATCCAGGTTACACTGGTGTTAAAACAACAACAACAACTACCTCCCACTTACACAGCTTTCTCCCTTACACATACCCAACTGTGACTAATTTACAAAGCCAAACTTTGGACAGATTGTGTTATGTATGCAGGTTTGAATGTCATTGGTTTAGTTTGAACTGTTCTTGTAAAATGTCAGAAATGATTGGTTTAAAAAGTGCAGGAAAACCCTGCACTCTGATTGGCTGGCAACTGCGGCTGCTGGCTATAAGTAGCAGCCACAGCCCAGCCAAATTGGGTCTGTTATGAGCTGTAGTCTAATAAACTCTTCACTGAAGCACTCTGCGTCTGACTCTTCATGCAAACTTAACACTGGCGACGAAGGTGGGATCATTCCTGAAGAGAAGACGACGCGGAAAACAAGCTGAGAGAGATGGCTGTGCTGAACACCCCCCCAGCCCCATTCGATCTGACGGCAGAAGACTGGGACTCATATGCGGATCGCTTCCAAATGTATTTGGAGGGAAACAATCTCTCCGACATTTCCGAGAAGCGGAAGAGGGCGGTCTTTCTTACGCACTGCGGTCCGGCAGTCTTCAAGATGGTGAAGGCATTGGCGGGAGCTGCAGACGTGAAGGTAATGGAATGGCCTGATTTAGAAAAGCTTTTTGTAACCCACGGGTTACCTGATGTTCTTGTCTCTGACAATGGCCCTCAATTTACATCCAACCTCTTTGAATCCTATCTAGCACAACAGGGTATCAGACATGCCCTGACTGCCCCTGGGCACCCTTCGGCTAATGGCCAGGCTGAACGCATGGTACATTTTACTTCAGCAATTGGGTCCTGGGGACATCACTGAGAAAGTTGAAAAACTTCTTAGTGTTCAGCAGATCACTCCTAACCCATCAACTAACTTATCCCCAGCAGAGTTGTTGATGGGTAGGAAACTTAGGTCTCCCCTTGACCGCCTTCATCCCACTTACGCACCCAACGCACCACTAGATTCCACTAGCAAAGTTCGCACGTTCAGTGTGGGTGATTCTGTTTATGCTAAGAACCTTATGGGTGAACCTTCATGGATTCCTGCTGAAATAACTCAAATCACAGGCCCTCATTCTTACAGGGTACAAACAGAGGATGGAGTCCTCTGGAGCAGGCACATTGATCAGCTTAGATCCAGGTTACCTCAGGAACATCGCAATTGTTCCTCTCTAGTTCCCATACCTAATGCCTTTTCTAGGGGGGAAGGGGAGGAGCATGAGGATAATCAGCAAGCAAGAATCATCCCCATGTGTAACGAGCTATTACAACAGGAACCACCCCAAAACCTGTCACAATGCCAAAATCCATCTTTACAAGTGGAAGAGTGCACATCACTACCTGACTTGGGTGCTGACATTGGGTTGGAGATGGGTTGGGAGGAGAGACCAGATTGTAACAATCAAACAGGGTCTTCTTTCACTGGAAGCCCGAGTAGGGAAATGTCAACAGACACATTTCCTCTCTCACTGGGTGAGAACATTAAAACTTCTGAACCATGAAGGTCTCAACATACACGTAAGAGCCCCACCTATTTAAAAGAATACATTAGGTAGGTCGGGGTTTGAGTATGGACTGAACCTAGTGGGGAGGGGTGTTATGTATGCAGGTTTGAATGTCATTGGTTTAGTTTGAACTGTTCTTGTAAAATGTCAGAAATGATTGGTTTAAAAAGTGCGGGAAAATCCTGCACTCTGATTGGCTGGCAACTGCGGCTGCTGGCTATAAGTAGCAGCCGCAGCCCAGCCAAATCAGGTCTGTTATGAGCTGTAGTCACTAATAAACTCTTCACTGAAGCACTCCGTGTCTGACTCTTCATGCAAACTTAACAGATTGTTCCCAGGAATCCACACAATGATCTGCAAGAGGTCATGAACTAAGGCTTCATACCCCAGCTCACCTAACAGAAGGAAACAAATGGGCATTGTGGTGAGCAGATCTCATGTATTGAACTGATATGCAGAGCACGTATGTTTTTCTACATCAGAAAACCAGATTGAACCTTAATTGATTTAGATTATGGCAGATACCCCCATTGGACAAAATAATCTGTGATACCAAATGCATATTTGCTATTAGATTTTTGGTTTGCTTGTTTGTTTTAAGTACTCATTGGGGTAAGGAGAATTTTGTTACAGTTATAGCATGCAAGGGAAGGTAGTTAACCATTTCCACCCCTATTTTTTTCTCCCTGGGAAAGAGCAGAGACCAGAGACAGGTTTTCTTTAAACATCCTCCGTGGTCTGTAATCTCACCAATAGAAATTTGGTCTTACTCCTATTTTTGAGCATAAAATTTAAGAACAACTTCAAAGGAAGTCAGAGAAACCAGCCGTTAAATGATTTGAAAGATTATCTTATTCTAGAAGAAGGGAATGTGGTATGTCATGCGAGAAACAAAGTTTGGAATTGCACAGATTGGGTGGACAATCAGTAGAGTACATCAAAGTCCAAATGGCAGAGTAATTAGAAGGAAGTCAGGAAGCTGTTAAGTAATACATTATTCACCAAGCATGGTGGATTTGGAGGAAGTTCATATCCTAACTTCAAGTAGTGAGCTCCTCTGTTTACTTTCTTGTTTGTTAGAATATGCTACCTCCTTGTTTCATAGAAAAAGAAAAGAAAATCCAACTGAAGAAAAGAGGATCTGGCCAAGAAGAGGTTTCAGAACTTAAAGGTTTATCCCTTTACCAGTCTGTGTCAAAGTTATCTTCTTTACAAGGAGCCATCACAAACACCCCTACCAACACTGACAGGCCAAACAAGCCACTAGTATATACACAGTGAGCAACCCCCACCCCCATCTAGCACTGATGATGTTATCTAGTTGGGTATCAAAATGTCTTCAAGAAAACCACCAAGCTCAGAAACACCCACAGCTTAACCCTGAGCCAGAAATATTATCTTCTGTTGGTATCTTTACACCCGCAAGTTAATAGAATGAACAAACTCATTGCACATGGACATGTGGAGGTTGATAATATAGTCAGCATGTTCTGGACTGGAGCAGGCAGTTTTCCCCACATCTTGCTACCCCAGGCAGGAACAGAATCTGAGCTAAGGAATGTTTGTTTATTTTGAACCCATTTGTTCTGAAAAATCTCTTGAGTTGCTGCTCCAGAATTCAACCCATTTGGAAACAATGGTTGACAAGAATATATACTATAGCTGCTGGCAAGATGCCCCTGTGAATCATACAACAGATAAAGTAAATTCTGGTCTATGTATGCGCATCACCATTGCTTTAAATTCATGGAATCAGAATTATTTCTGGAGGAGACCTAGGTTTCCATGGCTCTTAAGCAAGACTCAGAGATTTAAATCTGTGTCTCTTAAGAGACTGAGAACAACTGAATTTTGACTTCTGCGATTGAGGACAATGAACTCTTTCATACAAAGGACATAATAACTTCCAGGTGTTTGGCAATCAACATCACCAAAGAGCAAATGCTTCCATGCTCTGAATATTTGTATTTATAATTAAATGTGGCTTGTACATAAATACTCTATTGCATTAGCAGGAGACAGTAACTAGTGGGGAACGGACCAAGAATTGTTCTAAGTTCTAAACTAAAGGGTCTGGAGGCTGAATCAGGTGATGAATGGTTAAGGGAGCTAAGCATATCTAGCCTATTGAAGAGAAGGATTCCCTTCTAGCACTATGATTCGATGTTCTATGTTTGGTTAAATTATTGTGCAAGGCAGGGAATGTGTAAGTTAGCAGTTGGTAACTGACCAGAAATACTCAGGAAGTAAGCATGTTAGTTCAACAAGTGGTGATAATTGAGCAACACTAGAAAGTTAAGAGCTTTATCATGTCACCATGGGGTGACAACTAATTTCCTTCAAAACATCAACCCAATCTATATTTATTCCTCTGCAGTCCACTTCACTACACACTGTGGTTTGAAGAAAAAAACTACACATATGAAAGATAAAAATATTTATTATTATGGAATTAGGAAGAAACAGAAACAGGTAAATGGCTGAGTAAAATTTATACTGGAAGAGGACAACAAATGTTATTGTCAGAAGCAGTCTAATCTTCTATAAAAGGAGCTGTGTAGAGTTTAGCAAGATAACACCGAATAAGACACAAAATAGACAATGGGGGCTCATTGAATTAATGACTGAATCACAAGGCACAGCACAGAAACCAGTTCTTGTGGTTCTTGTATACTCCATGGTACTCTGAGTACTGAAGAAATACATCTGAAATAGAGAGCTGGTTTGTTGTAGTGGTTTTCTGGTGCCTGATTTGGTTTAAATTCTATAATTCTATTCTTGAAGGCAGTTTTCCCAAGATGGTGATCTTCAGATGTGTTAAGGTATAATTTCCATAATTACCAGAGAAGGGCATACTGGCTGTAGATTATAGGATTTGTAATCAAGGCAACCTAGCAAAGTACACTAGACTTGCACTTACATACTCAGAAATGTATGGATACTGTAATAATAGTTATGGGAATACATTTTTTTAAAAAGGGGGTTCATTGAGCATAGATGATATAATTAATTACTATTATCAATGAAAAATTGTTATCAAAGACTCAGCACAGTATTTCATTCATTCATTCAATTTCTATAGCCGCCCAATTCAACCAAGTGACTCTGGGGTAGTTTACAAGTCTGGCATATATTGAAATGCAGGCTTGGGTGTGGATGTGGGGTGTGGGTGTGAAGTCTTTGCCTAAAAAACTTGCTTCAACCAAGTGAAATTTACTAACAACTTATGTCACAAACAGCAGGTTTGTAGAAACAGTCCCTTGGACAGGATGGATGGATGGGGAAAAAATAAGGTGTGCCGGTCATATCTGACAACAAATGGTCATCAGAATAGATGACCATGATGTAATAGGAAATTTGATCATCTCCCTTGATCTAGATAAGAGAAGTGTGGTTTAGGGTTTTCTCTTTTCTTTTTTTGAGCATCCTTCCTATTTCAGTGGGTAAGACAAAAAGACTCATCAGTTTAGCATTTTGCATAAAAGGTTCTCACACCCACAGTTGGATGATGATATCTCAAAACATGAACTGGAAAACAAAAAGTGGGAAAGTCAACCCTGTCTTGAAAAAGAGACACACATTATCCTTTAATGAAGAAAATGATATCAAGACTGTAAAGTATGGTTTTAGGAACTAAGTTAAAAGTTAAACATTTCAAAAGAATGTTGTGATATTAAGATCTGTATCACAAAACATGCAGTTACTAAAATTATTGCAAGATTTTTTCCCAACTAACTTTATGTTACAAAATTCACAAACACACATACACAAAAACACCCCAATAGAGGCTAAGCTTTTCAACCTTAGGATTACCTTGTGAGATTGAGGCTCCTCACTAAATATAACAAATTTAACTTTAATTTTATACGAAGTCCTCTGAAGCTCTTGTCAAAAGATGTGCTTGTAAACATAAGCAGAAGGCTGAATAATGCCAAGGATGTAAGTGGTAGAATGTCTCATCAAAAACAGTATCATACTCACATAGAGTTGTCTTGGACACAGAGAACGGATGTAATTCAACTGTTAATAAATGCTAACAGACATGCAATGTATTTGAAGAGCTGTGTCTATTAGGAAAAAAAACTGTTCTTAGAAAATCCTCACTTTGTCTAAACTGCATGTTGACAAGAGAAAAGCTCAAAAAAACAACAACAGAAAACTGAATATTCCCTCATATTTCTTAAACCCAGAGACTCATTTAACTAACAATCACTCTTGTGTTCCACAGGTACACAGGACTTCACATCCCAACATCCTCCAGCCAATGAGAAACTACAAGTTCTGGATAAAGGATGGTAGGAACTGAAGGATGGTAGGAACATAGGCAATCTCCACATCTTAAAGCAACTGCCTCTTTTCTACAATTAATGTAACTAACTACTAACCGTGCAGTCACTGGAAAGACCAAGGTGCTGCAGACAGAGAGGTGCTCAGTCTGTGAGCTTATACAAAGTACCTGGTGGAGCTCAGGTCCAAAACACTGTGCAGCTGTGCTTTCAACCAGTTCAATGAAAACCTTGCATTTGCCCAACCAGGAATGTCAGGGATGGGATTCAACAATATAAAAATGTTGGGCTTGACCAGGCAATCTAACCATGACACCCCTTTCTAAACTGGGTCACATGTATCATGCCCAAGGGAGGTAGGCTTTAATTAGCACTAGCAATAGCACTTATATACCGCTTCACAGTGCTTTTACAGCCCTCTCTAAGCGGTTTACAGAATCATCATATTGCCCCCAACAACCTGGGTCTCATTTTGCCCACCTCAGAAAGATGGAAGGCTGAGCCAACCTTGAGCCAATAACTGCTCATACCCACCATTTTGGTGCCATTGACTCCTCCTGTCAGTGCTCTTGTATCCAAGCGAAGAAAGCAACTGGTAATCAGAGTATACAGATCGCCTGTCAACGGTCTCCCTTGCAACATGCAATATACCAGATTTCTATTTCATGTACTATATTTTATACCCATAACTATCTCTAGGCTAATGCAAATCTCTGTCCTCTTTCATCATTTCTTTTAGCAGTGCATTTTCTTCTTTTATCCATGTAGAAGTGATGTCCCTATGTACAAATAATCATTTACTCACACAAGACATCATGTTTTGTCTCCATAGATATCATGATTGAAAATTGATGACAGAAAATTCCCAGAAATAGAAAAACTAAAACCGAATGGTCATTGGGATCCTCAGAAAAGGCAATAAAAATAATATTGCCAACTGTGTAATGCCCTTATACAAATATATGGTACATCTGTGCCGGGAGCCCTGAGTACAGTTTTGAACTCAACATTTGAATAAAAAAGTATAACTGAACTAGAACATGTGCAGAAGAAGGTGACCAAAATGATCAGTGGGGTTGGGCAACTTTCTTATTCTTCCTTTAGATTAGAAAAAAATAAAAGCAGCAGGAACATGATTGAGGTGTCTAAAATCAGGCACAGTGTTAAAAATGCTGTTTATATAACCCTACAGAACAAAGAACGTGCATAGTCCACATGGGCCTTTCTGCTTAACTGTATAGGTGGTCCTTGAGTTACAAATGTAATGCAGCCTGCCCATTTGTGCGAGTGAATTTGTGGGAGTGAGTCTTGTAGCTTGAATGGGATCACTCCCTGCTTTCGCCCATGCATTTGCTAATTGAATGCAAGGCTCATTAAATGCACATTTCAGGGTGGGGAAGGCCATGTGGGGGGGCTAGTGATGGAACAGGCCACCTGCCTAAGACCACCCAAGGCCTCCCCAATGCACTGAAATACCTCATGCTCCCCATAAATGCTTCCCTCCCCACCCAACCTGCCATGCCGGGTCACTTACCTTTTGAAGATCTAGCAAGCAGTCTCCTCTCCAGCCTCTCAGCTGTGTATGCCCCTCCGATGCAGATCTGTCCCTCAGGAGCTCCATTTTGGCCTGCAGCATGCTGGAGGAGACCTGTGGAGGCCTGAACAGAGCATCGGATCTGCCCCTCCAAACCTCCATTTTGTCCGGCAACATGCAGGAGAAATGTTGCAGAGCCTCTGTGGTTGTTCATAAGGGCGAACAACTGCCATGGTGCTGCAAGATTTGTAGTTTTGGGACTTGTTCATAAACGCAAGGGGGCGCTTTTCACGTAACTTCAAATGTTCACTAACGGAACACTCATAACTTGGGGATTACCTGTAACAGGAAACAGGAAACTTTTTCTCAGAACATAAAGACTTGGAGTATATACCATAGATGCAAATTTATAAACACTGCCATCTAATGGTTCAAGAATACTGCTGTAGTTGTTGCATATAAAATACAGGTAGTCCTCAACTTACAACAGTTCGTTTAGTAACTGTTCAAAGTTACAACAGCACTGAAAAAAGTGACATATTACTGTTTTTCACACTTACAACCACTGCAGCATCCCCATGATCACATGATTGAAATTTGGATGCTTGGCAATTGGTTCATATTTAGGACAATTGCTTAGTCCCAGGGTCAAGTGATCCCCTTTTGTGACCATCTGACAAGCAAAGTCAATGGGGAAGCCAGATTCACTTAACAACCATATTACTATCTTCGCAACTACAATGACTCACTGAACAACTGTGGCAAGAAAAGTCATAAAATAGGGCAAACTCACTTAACATATTTCTCACTTAGCAACCTAAATTTTGGACTCAATTATGGGCAAAGGCGAAGGCTAGCTGTACAGAACACTGTATTCCAACACACAGCATGGAGAATGTGAACAAGGAAAGCAGGGTTATTCAATGAAGGTTGATGCAAGAAGATTTATACCAAAGTTTTCTTCACTCAAATGCATACTTAACTTGTAGAATTCATTCCCAAAGGTGTGTCATGGCTGTTAGCCTAAATGACTTACATTCATGGAAGGCAAAGCTACTGAGAGCTAGTAATCTTAGAGAGACAAGTTACTTTTCACTTTAGGATTTTATGCTTCCAAATATTAGCTGCAAGGAAATAGTGGCAGGAGAGCAATATGTCTCCATCTCAGGGACTATCTAGTTAGCTGCTATGAGAAACAAAATGTTGGACTAGGGTTGGCTTTGGCCTGACACAGTGGGTTTATGGCCATAGCAGTAGCAATAGCATTTAGGCTTATATATATGGCCCCATAGTGCCTTATAGCCAGGGGTGGGATTCAAAATTTTAACAACTGGTTCTGTGGGCGTGGCTTAGGTGGTAGGCATGGCTTGGTTGTCATGTGACTGGGTGGACATGGCTTGGTGGTCATGTTATTGGCTGGGTGTGGCCAACTCAATATCACTCACATTGAGGCACGCATCTCCTCGCCTGGCCTCTCATGACTGTGGGGATGCTGCAACAGTCGTAAGTGTGAAAAACGGTCATAAGTCACATTTTTCAGTGCCATTGTAACTTTGAATGGTCACTCCACACAAGCAAAGTACCAGCAAAGAGAGGAAAAAAACTCCAGAGACATTCCTGAGACAGGAAGTGTAGTCCTGCCAAGAATGTAATAAAGGTTAATGGAGAGGCAGTTTCTGTAAGCAACACCAGAATGTTTCCTTCCTGCCTTCCTTACAGGATTAGGCCAATAATTTCTTCTAACAACCGGTTCTCCGAACTGCTTAGAATGTTAACAACCGGTTCTAGAGAATAGGTGCGAACTGGTAGAATCCCACCCCTGCTTATAGCACTCTCTGGACTTTACCATGTAAGCATTATTTGCATATTGCCCCCAACAATCTTCATCCTTATTTTACCGATGTTGGAAGGAAGAAAGGCTGAGTCAGCATTATGAGTTGCATTATGTTCATAGGCTGACATTTATTGCAGTGAACAACTTCCATATTTGATTGAGCCATTCCCAACATCACTTTCTTTGATGATTTCATTATGAAATAACTGCAAATCTGCGATCAGATGAAACAATGAAAGTGTCATACAATTTGTTCCTCCTTTCTACTTGGACTGGAAAAATGGAACTAGGAGTGGCTGTCTTCTGCACAATGGAAGGATTATATCATAAAGTCCAGATACTCTTCACAGCTTGGTCAAGTGTTTGCTGTGGATGTTGCTAGAGGAATCTAAATAGACAATTGGAGTTTCTCAGGCATGTTGATGAGTCATCTGATATGCAGACTGAAACCTACATATTCACCCTCTTGCCCTGAAGTTGATGCTGGATAGTGGTTGTTATTTCAATCCACAACAGAAAGGTCAAGGTATCTGTGACATTTTAAAAGATGACTTGGGAAGCTAGTAACTGATAAATGAATTCCATCCATCTCTGCTAATTTTGGATTTGCGCTGTTTGCAGATAGTTGCTGTAACATCCCCTGGTTCAATGGAAAAATGCACTCATGGAACGAAAGGAAGCTTGCGGAGAACATTTCCAAGAATTTGACAGCCTGGGTTTAAATAGAGGCAACTGGATAGGACCGGTCATGTTCAACCCCTTCTTATGCATAGGTGAATGCTATATATCTTATTCATATGTAACCAGCGGACAAAGATAGAATGGAGCATCTTGGGATAATGATGAAGCACAGAACACAGCCGAGCTTCTTTAACTGGTTTGGAGCAATGGTTCCACCCTAGGCAATGTTCACATTGTGTGGTCTTCAACTCTCAAAATTCCCAACTATGGCCAATTGAGGTCTATGCATCTGGAATTTTCCTTAGCTGGAAAATACTAAAATAGAGATAGCATTTGTACATTAAAAGAAGATTTTTCCCCCCTTTGGAAATGGATGAAAAGAAAGGAAAGTACATTCTCTTGTTGAAGATGGTGAAGTTTAAAGCCATCCATTGGCAGTCCATTCATCTCTAAAGGCCAAGTTATTCAAAGATAACCACATATCTGTCACTTGAAAGCTCTTTCTGAGAGTAAAAAAGCCATCCTTGGAAAGCAATTGGGAACAGAGAAGAATTGTGAAATAAGGGAATTTGTTTGTATTTAAATTCCTCCTCTTAGACAAGGCACTATCCTCTGAAAGACCCCTTAAACTACCATTCTATCATTTGGATTCCATGTTTATTGTTTGGTAATAGAGTCTGTCTCTAAATTCTGAGAAAATTAAATTAAATGTCCACATAAAAATTCAGGATGCAATTCAGTTTTCAGAAATAAGACGTCATTTTAGTCCCCCTACACTTTTCCTTGGGGAGCTAACGTAAGTAAGAATGAACAACTGGACAGGAATTTGGAATACAGGCCCAGGACACACACTATGCCCAAAAAACAGCTCATTTAGCAGAAGAGTGAGGAAAAATATAAAACATATTTCCCAAAGGATTACCTACTTGAAGCAGTGAGAGTTCAAAATTAAATTTAGTGGTAAATTTATACTTGTTTGGAATTCATAAACCAACTCATTCTTTAAAACTGCTTTTAAGAATAAAGGAAAGATGGAGCAGGATATGATGCAGGCTAAGAATCTTACAAAATTTGCAAAATGAGAATGAAAGATATATGTACATATTTCCAGAATGAAACAAAACATGTATGTTTGCAATAAACATATGGCTAAAAAATAAAATAAAAGAAGTACTGGGGTACTAATTAAAAGAAGTATTACTAAGGTGCTATTTTGGGTGTGGAATATTGGAGGGAAAGGCAAGGAGGCCTGTCATGATGGACCTCAGGATAATCTTTCTCAACTATCCTGGGAAATCAGTTGTTAAGTGAGTTGTGCCTGATTTCATGACCCGTTTTGCTTAAGTGAATCACTGCAGTTGTTAAGGGACTTCCCTTATTCACTTTGCTTATCAGAAACCAGTGTTGAAGGTCACAAATGGCAATCAAGTGACCGCAGGATGCTGTAACCATTGTAAATACATGCGGTTACCAAGTACCCAAATTTTGATCATTAATTGCGGAGATGCTGCAATGGTCATAACTGTGAGGACCGGTTGTAAGACACTTTTCAATGCAATTGTAACTTTGAACAGTCACTAAATGAATGGTTCTTAAGTCAAGGACTAACTATTTGTCCACAGCATATTGTACCTTCCAGTTACTCAAAAAAAAATTACCTGATCAAAACATGAAATAAGATTAGTCTGAGAAGACTTGTTCTTGACAAACGTGCTATCAATTAATGCTTTCAAAGTAATTACGGATTAATCTCTTGGTCTAAAATCTTCCCTGGTATCGAAGTCTGGTATCTACTTCACTAAGTCCCCCATTTCCTATTTGTGGAGACCCTCTCCAGATCTGGAACTTAATAGAAATAGGTATTCCTGACAATGTTTATCATCTTTTGGAAGATAAGTAAAGTACCAAATAATTGGAGAAGAACAAATGTCTCTTAGTTGTAGTAGGTACTGGGCATTAACAGCAGTGCTAGTACTCCTTCTTCCACCAAGAAGCTTCCATTTGCCCAAAGCTATTCAAATAGCTACATACCATGTTTCCCCGAAAATAAGACCTACCCCGAAAGTAAGACCTAGCACTATTTTCTAAACCTGCCCTAATATAAGACCTACCCGAAAATAAGACCTAGTGTAAATCTCCAGTTCCAGGAAGACTTTTCAGGGAGCAACCGTGCACCTGAAACACCCCCTACACACTCACACCCACTATTTGGCACCATAAATATATAAGACCTACCCTGAAAATAAGACCTAGTGTGTTTTTGGGAGCCAAAAAAAAATAAGACAGTGTCTTATTTTCGGGGAAACACGGTAGCTGAATTTGGAATTGAACTGAATCTCCCTGGTCCAAGTCCCATAACTTAAGCACCACACTGTAATTAATATGAATATGAATGATATTCTTGATATGCATAACCATCTATGGTTAGAAAGCATGTTTCCAAGAAGTCTGGCCAACTGTAAGCTATTTCACCATTTACACTAGAGCAGCAACAGCATTATTTCTGAGGCTTCTCTGTTATGATATTATTCCTATAATAATGTTTTAAAATGCTTTAAAACAAAATATTTATCTTTGAGGCACTTCCAAAGACAAGAGGTTTTAATTCCCTGGATTTTTATTGGCAGAATCCTGTGGAAAAAAAAGCAATGAAAAATAAACACGATTCCCCGTTTTAAGAGGACCAGAGCACTAAAATCTGCAATGCTACTCTTACTTTCCTTTAAGAATCTACTCGTAACTACGCACTACACCTGGATTCATTATAATGAGAGAAAGAGACAAAATATTAGAATAGGAAATACTTGCCCTGTATGCCTTTCTTACTAGATTTCAGCAATGCCATAAGCCAAATGCACCATAAACAAAATTCCAGAAATATGTTAGTTTAAAGACAGTCATGCGTGTCAATGTGGGATTGGAAATTCAAGCACCACAATAAAGCAATACATTTATTAGAACCAACTGAAATGATACAGAAGCACACCTACACGGGACAAATGTACAACATCAAGTTCTCTAGAGCTCTTTATCAGGCAAAATATTACAAAAAGTCCCCTGCTTTTTTCTATAATCATATGATGAAGAGATATGAATATTATTCCCTGCTGATCTTGGTTCATTTTAGGTAAGACTGGAAAGCACTCATCTTTGCCACCCTCCTTTCCATCTGCCATTGTAAATCAGGGTGATTTTATCAGAGAATCTTCAGATGGTGTAGCAGTGGAAACTTCTGGAAACTCTCCAGTTCATCCAGCCCTCCAACTTTTTTAAGTACTTCCTAGAAGCAACTCCATGCAAGAATTGGCAGAAATAATTATTTCTGACTGCTTCGTATTGTCAGGATTCCAAGTAATAGACCTATAGCAAACAAAATTCTGAGGCAGATAAATTCCTCAAAGAATAGCTTTATTGGCTATATCATATTGTCACAGATCTGGTGAAAACTGACTCTGAAGTTTCCCGTGATTTTCACCTAATTAAAAGTAAAAGTTCTTTCCCTTTCCCCAAACAATCAGTCACATGGTCCAACCGAGGCTCCCCCCAGTTGCTGGGTAACAACACTCCTCTTCTGTTGGGCTAAATATATACAACTAGGCCTGACCAGTAAAAAACTAGGACCAAAATATATAGGACCATTCCCAGTGGTACGAATTATTAATCCGGTTACTGTCGGTCTTCGACTTCCTTCACGTTTTAAAAGAGTTCACCCTGTATTTCATATCCGTCTCCTGAAACCGGCTGATATGACCAGACAAGAACCTAGGGTAAAAACCCCAGGACCCATTAGGATGATCATTACAAAATCGATGAAATAAATACTCGATTCCCGTTGTAGACATGGACTGTTACAATATCTAGTTCAGTGGACAGGTTATCCACTAGCAGATGCATCATGGATACCACATACCGATGTGTCCGCATCCCATTTACGATGGCAATTCCATACGAAATACCCCACGAAAGCGGGTGGGAGGGATGAAATCAAATGTATATGTGATAATAATACTAGTCTCTCTATTACAGAAAGAACCATGGTAGAGGGGGACGCATGTTGGGCTTCAAAGGTCCCGCCAACCAGTTCTATGATGGGAAGCCTGACACATTAACCTGAAAAAGACAGGGTCCTCTGCTCCTGTTGCTGCCGATCCTGCTAGATGTCCGTGGAACTGACATCCCATTACAGGCACAACCACCTGACAGGAACTGGTGTGTGTGTGTGGGGGGGGGGTTACCACTCTTCTCCAGTGCAGCTCGGTACAGTAGCTCAACAGAATGGAACAGCTGATGAAGGACGGCTATCGGGGTTTTGTTGGAATTTTAAGCCGATCAGAGCTTCATCTTAGTTTTGCTGTGTGTTTGCGCGATAGATGCATATGGAATGGACTGATGGGAGGAGTAATCAGATATGTGGGATGAAAAGTGGTGGGCATGATTAGCATTGGAAGGCTAGCTGCGCTTAGCATTGCAGGGTGGAGGTGAGCAGGATTAATGGGGAGGGCGGATGTTAGTTAGCAGAAAGGAGTGGGACTGGGTAATAAAAAACGCTGAGAGGCAGATGCTCTCAGCGCTGGCTTAATTCGGGTTCACCGATTGTTGCTGTGTTGGAAGAAACAGATTATAATAAATACATTCTTTCTCAACAAACTGTGAGTAAAGTAGTTTATTGTTAAAGTTTCCACAACTTCCAATGGAGGCTAACATCTTCTCTCTGACCAGGTGTGAGAATGTCCTTGGTTCCCAAGAGAAATAATTTTGTTTTGGCTAAACAACCTTAGCTATCTCTATTCCCACCCCTCACCCCCTGGCTGTCAGTTCCAGTGTGGCAACACTGAAGCAGCAAAATGGTTTCAGTCAGGTCAGTTTCAGGTTGACACCTACTATCACTCAGTGGCTAGTTTAAGAACATTTCCATAGGAATCATTTGTACTGCTCTTGTATCTTCATGGAACTCTTGTGAATCTGGCAATCATTTCTGTTTAATAGCTTGAGCTAATTTATCTTCAGCTCAGGACCAGCCCAAAACAAACAATTCCAAATCTTTCATCTGGGAGCCCTGGAGCGCTGTGAATCTTCAATCCAGGCCATCCTCCATGGGAGGGAATTCTAATCCATATCTTTGGTCTAGTTGGCCATGAAAAGAAAGTGATAGCCAGACAGCTTTAGAACTCCAGGGAAGTAAGCAGGGATGAAAGTCATGAATTCATACAGCTTCTCGTTTCTTCTTTGGGTTCAGGGTTCAGCTCCCTGCAGAGTAATCGGATGCTTGTCTTTATTATTAATTTTTATGAATAGAGAGAGTGGAGCTGGAGACTTGTGGTAACTCAAGCAAGGCATGTTTTTCTCATTTTCCCAGTTATTTATTTATTTAGCATATGGCACGTGTTAGCCAGGGATCACCGAGGTGGCTGGCTTTCTCTGTGAAAGGAATCTTTTCAAGCGGTGTTATCTTTACCCGTGGAATGCTTGAATGCCGGTAGGCATTCATGGGAGGCTCCTTTTTTGTCCCTGCATGGTTTATTAACTCACAGAAATTGAACCACTGAGCTGCTGCCCTCAGCAGTGTACAAGCCCAGCATCTTGCCATGTGAGCCACAGCAGTCCCCATTCCCATATCTGCTGACCCCATTCTCCCAGTTTTTGGGGTCAGCAGATATGAAGACCAACCATGGATCATTTTCAGACTGCTTTTGACAACTGTGAAATATGGAAATACTCCCTAAGAAAGATGATTAATTATGTGCCATTAAGTTGGTGACAACTCTCAGAAACTACATAGATGATCTTCTGTAACCTGGTCCTTCAGCTCTTCCAATAATGCATTCATCACCACTGTATGGTAACTGAATCCACTCACCTTGCTGCTTCTCTATAATTATTTTAAAAAAATACAAATACTTTTTCTTGGGTATCTGCTTCTCTTCTTTGCCTTCAGGAGCTGGTATTTCATAATATCTCCTGAGTCCCTCAGGAGATAGGGCTGCATATAAATTGAATAAATAAATAATGTAGTTGTGGAACTGCAGTATTTCACTCTGTTTTCTGTTTTCAACACTCCTTTTAAATATTAGCAATTTTTATGGCAGTTTATTTATTGACAAATTTTACATGTAAATAGTTTTTCTTTATGTCTTTTATTCCATTCACTTATTCTGCAAAGCAGCCAGATTTTTTTTAAAAAAAAGTCTCCAGTGATATTTATATATTGAAGTTCAACAATAGGACAACTTTGCCTTTCTTTCATTCTTTATGTTTCAATCCATCAGCAGGTGGGAACACCTGGCCAACTTGCTTAATCTTGGAAGATAAACAAGTGAGTCTTGATTAGTACTTGAATAGGATACAATTGGGAATTCCAGTGGTGTTAGCTAGAAAATATTACTGAGGTGTTAACCAGGAATTGAGCTTGACTTGAGAACATCCTTCCATCTTCTACCAAATCTCCAGATCATTCCTTTTTTTTTAGTTGTGAGAAGTGTCTCTCTTTTTAAAAACCAAGCAACAATTTTTGGACAAGGGATTGGAAATAAACAGGCTTTAACCCTCTCTCTTCAGCTTCAGGTTTAAGCTCAAATTTTCAGGAGGCAAGAATTTAAAATATCAAATTTGTTGTAAGAGTAATATATTCTCTAGAGGAACAGGAAGAATCTAACTAAGAACTGTTCTAAGTTTATTTTTGCTCTTCCTGAGCATGGAAATCTAATTTATTGACTTTCTAATTTAATTTAAATCTAAATTTAAAATAATTTTAAATTAATAAAATAAAATTTTAATCTAATTTAAAGTTTAATTTAGTATGCTGCAGCTGCCAAAAAGCCAACACAGTCCTAGGTTGCATTAATAGAGGGATAGAATCAAGATCACATGAAGTGTTAATACCACTTTATAATGCCTTAGTAAGACCACACTTGGAATATTGCATCCAGTTTTGGTCACCACAATATAAAAAAGATGTTGAGACTCTAGAAAGAGTGCAGAGAGGAGCACAGTGGTGGGATTCAATTTTTTTTTACTACAGTTGGTGGTGTGGCAGGGGAAGGATACTGTAAAATCTCCAGTCAGAGGTGGTATCTGCCAGTTCTCCGAACTACTCAAAATTTCCACTACCGGTTTTCCAGAACTGGTCAGAACCTGCTGAATATCACCTCTGGAAGAGCAACAAAGATGGTTAGGGGACTGAAGGCTAAAACACATTGAAGAACAGTTGCAGGAATTGGTATGTCTAGTTTAATGAAAAGAAGGACCAGAGGTAACATGATAGCAGTGTTCTATAGCAAATATTGATCCAAGGTCAAATATGTTATGTATGTAGGTTTAAAGTCATTGGTTTAGTTTGAACTATTCTTGTAAAATGTTAGAAATGATTGGTTAAAAAGTGCTGGGAAAACCCTGCACTCTGATTATGTCAACCGCGCTGCTGGCTATAAGTAGCCGCAGCCCAGCCAAATCGGGTCCATTCTGAGCTGTAGTCACTAATAAACTAAAGAGCTTGAAGCACTCCGCGTCTGTCTCTTCATGCAAACTTAACACTGGCGACGAAGGTGGGATTCCCCTGAAGAAGAAGGCAATGCGGAACAGAAGGAGAGCGAGATGGCTGCACTGAACACGCCCCCAGCCCCGTTTGATCCGACAGCAGAAGACTGGGAGTCATATGCAGATCGTTTCCAAATGTATTTGGAGGAAACGATCTTGCCGACATTTCCAGAAGTGGAAGAGGGCGGTCTTTCTTACGCACTGCGGTCCGGCAGTTTTCAAGATGACGAAGGTATTGGCGGGAGCTGCAGAGGTGAAGGTAATCGACTGGCCTGACTTAGAAAAGCTGTTAAGAGCCCATTACGCCACAAGTATCGCGGCCTCATTAAGAGACACGAGTTTTACCATCGGATCAAGGGGAAAGCAAAACGAAACGACTTCATGGCAAGTTTAAGAGACATTGGGGTGCATGCAAATTTAACAGTTTAGAAGAGGCCATGCGCGATCGATTTGTTCTGGGCCTTAAAGACAAGGTGCTACAGAGCAAGTTATTACTGAAACCTAAGATCACGCTGAAGGAAGCAATAGAAGAAGCCTCTTCAGCAGAAGCTACCAAGTCCTCAGCAGCAGCCATGAAGAAAATCAACAAGGCCACAAGCCATCCTGATGTGGAAAAGTCCACAACAACTCATTGTGAGCAAATAGATTCTGAGGTCAGACTGTAGTGAGGTGGAGGAAGGAATTTATAGACTCAGAATGGAGCAGAAAAAGAAAGACCTGGGAAGAAAGAGGCAAGATCTACTGCAGAGGGTTGTGGGGGGAAGCCACCCCATCCAGAACTCCACCCAACAGAAGAAAGTTTGCTACAAGCAAAGACAAAGAATTCAGGCCCAACAATCTCAGTGAGAAAATGGGGCTCAGCACAGAAGCAAATGGGAAGAATGAAACTCATCAAACAGTCACCATTGGTCATTCATCACCTTTAGAAGCAGAAAAGTGCATGTCAAGGTACTTATTGAAGGAAGGCCTTGCCAAATGGAAGTGGACTCAGGCTCATACCTATCTATGGTGTCATGGGACACTATTCACAGACTTCTTCCCAACATCCAGAAGAAGCACTTCAAGAAGCAAGCACTGACTCTTAAAGACTACCAAGGGAACAAGATTCCAGTAGTTGGAACAAGAGAATTCAACATGAAATTCAAGGCCACACCAAACGCCTACCACTGACCATCGTGGACAAGGACCGCCCCAAGTCTGCTGGGCCTTGAGTGGTTCAACCCGCTGGGTCGAGGTGACTGGCATCAATCACGTGAGCAACACTGAGTGGGAAGAGGCCTTGAAGTCTGAGTTTCCAGAGTTCTTCAGCCATGGATTAGGCAAGTACTTGGGGACCCCTATCTCCCTTTAACCTAGATCCCAAGGTACAACCAATCCGTTTAAAACCCAGAAGGTCCCATTTGCCTTAAAGGAAAAAATAGATGAACAAT